>CM076579.1:606348405-606841148 GCA_034641835.2 Pinus albicaulis
AGACCAAGCACATTCCTATCAAGTATCACTTCCTACATGAACAAGTGCTTGAGCAAAAATTTAAATTGGAGTATGTTCCCTCCAAAGAACAAGTTGCTGATATATTTACTAAACCTCTTCCCACAGAAGCATTCGAATATCTCATATAGAAGCTAGGAGTTGTCTCTGCCTCTTTGATCAAATATGCTTAATTTTAGAAAATTAAATTCGATATGCGGGTTTCATAAAGGAGAATCATGCATATACGCGAGTTTCAGTGCATAAAACCATGTATGGGATTTGCTGACAAAATTTCTCTGGGTCAGTGTTTCAAAACATTTGTGGTGTTGTTGGGTAATATATGTTCTTGTTTCAGTATTTATCTTTCTGTATCATTCTCTGATATTTTTCTCCTTGATGAATATGCTTTGATGATTTGGTTGTTGAAGATGTTCAGGATGCACGAGATAAGGGGGAGAACTTGTCTTGTGGAAAAGGATGCATTGTTGGCATTCTGATTGGTTGTTGTTTTATGATCTCATGTCTAAGATTCTTTGGTTTTGGTCATAAATAATCATATATGTAATTTGATGAAAATGTCATGTTGAGACCTATGATGTAAAATTGTTATATTCAGACATGCAAGGACTTGTTCAAATTTGTAAACCCACTTGGTTGAGAAGTTGAGTCAAATTTTTAATTCCACTTGGTTGGATCATTGATGTAAGTATGAGTCTTTGGTGATAGGAAATTTCATACTTGGTTGAATCATGTACTTCATTGAAAATTCTTTTTAAAGATCGAGCATGAACTCAGGGGGAGCATGGTAAATTGAGCACACATCAAATCTTCAGAGCTCATCTTTCTACAAGGGAAGAGAAACCTTGTTTTGGTTTTGATCCACCCTTTGCCCTTGATGTCAAAGGGGGAGAGTATTTTAGTGTTTGAATAATGGTTATGATTAATGTACTTATCTACTGTGATGATCAAACAACATCATGGTTGCCATCAAGTCTAAAGGGGAATATTGTTGGAAATATGTTGCAATATGTTGTCCTTGATGGCAACCTACTTAATGAAGTTGTTCTTGATGGAAACCTATGTGTTAAAGATGAAAAAATGATATTTCTACAGGTTAGTTCAGATGTGATAGAGAAAGAAATTCCAATAAGTACCACAGAAATTAAACAGTAAATATTTCTCAAAGTATACGCAGGTTTTATGAAGGAAACCCGTGTATGGATGCAATGTATACGCTACTTTTTTGAAGGCAACCCACATATACATTCGAAATTAGTATATACACATTTTTTATGAAGGTAGGTCGTGTATCCATGCGGATAAGCACGATCCAAGTCCCGTATGCCCTTTTCGCTCTAAAATTATCATACCAAGGGACATTACCATGGTATTAGCCCACAATATTGAGCATTGTATTTTATATTTAATTTCGTCCAATAATACCATTAGCAGTTGTGTGGTTTTGACTCATGGTATTAGTAAAGGCTAAATCTATATAAGGAGAAGAATATCATAGTGCAAGTTGTGCATGAGTAAGGGTTGTGACTGAATAATTTTCTCTAAGGGATATCTTCATGGGATGAACTCTATTTTAATTGATAGATCTAAGTCTATGATGCACCCATGGATAAAATGATGGTTCAGGATCTCTAGATCTGAAATGAATATGCTTTTGTGTGATCCATTGAAGAGATGATTAGATCTATGACCCGGCGCAAGTTTGCTGAAGTCAATTGAAGAAATCTGGGTAAGTTTTATGGATCTGGTTCATTATGCAAAGTTTATATTTACAGATCTATATGCTATTTCATCTCAGAAAAAGCGTGTATATATGCGGGTTGGCTTCAGAAAAGGCGCGTATGGTAGTTAGGGTTTTCTGAAATTTCTTACAGAGGTTTTTCCGTTATTCCTGCTATTTGTCTTTTGTCTATCAATGAAGTCTTCTTGTAGATTTGGGTTGTCTAAATACTGTATATGCTGCTAAGTTGATTATGTACAAATCTGATCAATGAGAGAATAAACATGGTAGATGGTGACTAACTAATGAATGATTCTCCATCTCTAATGATATCTGATTAAAATCCTCAGATCTGTATCTGTGACTGCTTACATTCTAAAAAACAGTATTCATAGATCTGTACGCAGGTTGGTGTGAAGGAAAGCGTGTATACACGCGGGTTCAGTGAAGCGAAGTAGCGTATGAATTTTAAGTTAATGAATGTTTAGGGTTGAGTTTGTATCTGCATATTTATTTTGAATTTTGGGTTATTTCTTAGTTCTGGTTACAGTGGTCTCACTGTTCTAATTGAAGTATTGGGTAAAGTTTATGGTTGTTGATGTTTATGAAGAGTTGTGTTGATGTTGTTTGATCCAGTGTGAAAATTGATGAAACTTGGTCTGTAGTGGTTATGAGGGTTAAAGCCTTTTGTATGGAAGTAGAATCTTCTTGCCAGTAGAAGTTGGTGTTCTGATCAAGCGGTTGAAGCTCCCTTCCAGTAGTGGTTGGTAAATGAGATTAAGGGGTTGTAGCTCCCTTCCAATAGCAGCTGGAAAATGAGAGAAGGTTGTAGCCTTCTGCAGGTAGATTCCTGCATATTGATATGAGTCTGCATTAGTAAAATATTGTAAAATTTTTTCCATATAATAAATATTGAAGACAGAGACGATAGCAGCGATGGTTTTCTCATGAATTGGGTTTCCACCTTAAATAATAGTTTTCATGTGTGATGCTATTGTGTGATGATTTATACTGCTGTTACTGCACATAATTTAACAGATGCATGACTGGTAAACTGACCTAAATATTGTTCCTGAATATTTTTTCTAATCTACAAAATTATATCAGTATACGCTAGTTTCTTTTAGTATATGCACGTGTATACACGAGTTGGGTTCATCAAATCTGCGTATGAAATTATGTAAAGAAAAATTTAAAATCCTATCAGAAAATTCAAAATAATGATTCCCCCCCCTATTAGTATTTTCCCAACAATGTTGACAATGTGTGAAACCCTAGCTTGCTTAGTGTTGGAGATGGGATACCCTCGAAGAAAGTAGTAAGGAAAGCATTTGCAGGTCAAGGAGCACAACGCGGAGTCTATTTTGATTCATAGGGTCTTTGGGGTGGGTCAAAGCCCCTTATTATGTAATGGGATGGGATATTTTGTGACCATTGGACTCTGCCCATGGTTTTGGACCATGGTATTGTGAATGAAAAATCTATATAAGGAGTCTACATAGAATTCATAGGAAGTAAAGTATAGGTTGATGAAATTTATTTGGATGTAAGATTGTTTTGAGTCATAGTATGTGTTTTGGGTTAGAGAAATAGATCATGCAGGTGTGCACGTGGAGACCTTAGGAAGTTTGTGGTTGTATGTGTAGGCCCTTGCAGTTGTGTGCACAGGGTAAAACTGAATGTATGAGAAAGATCTGGCTACTAATGAAACAACGGTTGAGAATATCTAACTTATATTGATGTGTTTCATTTTTTATTACTTTTTATGACTCTCTATGCCGAATAATGGTTTTGATATATAATTGAATAACACAATCCTTTTTATGGTTATTTATTTTATTTAATGCATAAATAAGTAAGCTTGTGTATTATATAGTAAGCTCAACATATGTTTCTGAGCCCCCCATAAATTTTTTGACAAGCAAACAGGGGGCTAAAATGTTTTTGAGCCTTCAAGGAATGCATTTCCCCTGAAAACGCATCATCGTTGAAGCCTCCTTGGGCCTTCGTCCCTTGATAAAATCCCCTCCGCTGATTCCCATTATAAAGCCTCTCTGTTTGTGAAGAAATGCCCAAAGGCCTCCTCTTCCCTCTTATTTCTTTTCCCCTAAGCCTCTCTTTTCATCCTCTGTCCTTCCCCTTCTAAATTCCTCACTTACCCCCTAAATCTCCCTAAAATCCCCTTCAAATTCTACCCACACCCCTTGTTGGGTCAAATTTCCCCTTATCCTTCTATCGTTACCCTTTCCCGGCCTTTAAGTACATTAAAATGGACCAAAACCCACTTTCCCACTTTATCATAGGGCTTAGCCCCTTTCCTGCCAGCCCCTTTTAATCCACTCCCCCACGTAACCCTTACCCAAAGCCAAGAGCTTAATGCCTTGGGGGGCGATCGCATAATCGTAATATCGCAATCGCATGCTGTGTTTTAAATGTTCCAATCATCCATCGCAAACATTTGTGATGTGATTGATCGTATAGCAGATATTTGCGATGTGATTGATCGCATTGCAAATATTTGCGATGCGACTGATCGTGCCATCGCTCTGACCTCCGATCTGCACTTTCCGCCCGATCGCAATCCCTTTCCCCGATCTCCCGATCGCAATCCCTCCTCCGATCGCATCGCAACATTTTTCAGACGTGTTGCGATTCACTTCCCGCTCCGTTTGCGATTGCAATTGCCATATGGGTCCCACCTCGTACTATCATTCCCTCCCACTTCATTTTTTTCCGTTATTTCCTTTGTATTTCCCCCAAGCGTTTAATCTTTGGGTTTTTACACTAATAACTCTTTCTTCCGCCACTTTCCACTGTTTCTCCACTGCTCTGCCGCCATTCCTCTGCCTCCGCTGCATTCCTCCACCACTGCCCGGGTTTGTGACAGACTCATTTTATTGTGCAGAGAGCACAGAGACGGCCATTTCAGCACGTACCAGCGGACCAACAGAAGAAATTCAGTGGGGGTTAATGCTTGTAATTAATGTTTAACCCCGCATTCAAAGGAAAGGACCCAGTTTGAAGATTTAAGCACACTGTCAAAATCGTATATGTGTTTAATATCAGCAAAGTACTCTTCTCCAGACATTTTACCTCCCTACAAGAAATCTCTGTGCCTCCTCGAGCCCTTAAATAGATGAATACAATGACAAAAGTTCCTACGACTGTCAGACAACAGTTATGAAGCATGGAGACCTTGCAGATTTTCCACCTAGTTCATTTATTCCAGAAGGCTACCATAGAGCACTGATAGTCGGATTTCTTCGAAAGAACACACTTGAAGTTATTAACGAGACTTCTGGACCACGCTCCAGGGTACGCACAGTTAATGAAGAGACATTTTGCAGAATGGGCATTCGACCTACCTCTCCTCTGTCTTAATGAGCCTCATTTAGTTTGTATCTACCCCTGTTATTCTCATTATCCTATAAGAAGTCCCGAGAACATATTGTAAAGGGGTTGTTCGGCTGCTGCTGCTGTAGTTAGAGGGATTCATTCTGACTGTTAGAACAGTCTTGGGAGGGAGTAGCAGAGTAGTTGTTTTGTAGTAGGCTGGGAGGAGAAGTCTGGACTGTAACAGCCATTGAGCTCAGTGTATGTGACTGGTTTTGCATCAATTAATCAAAGAAAATTTTACAGGATCCTAGTCTATTACTATTGGTGATTTTTTTCTTACTATGTTTATGACATTTCCATGCTGTCTCATTTTCTTCTGGGCTCGCATCAGAAAAATGGCATAGGATTTACCCTTGTTAGGTACCCTGTGTCTCTGCTCTCCTTTCCCTCAATGTTTTCTACTAAATGTGTGATCTAAGAGTTGATTTCAGTTAATTTAACCAGTGTAGTGGATGTTATTGCCTGCTCTCTGATGTATGAATTAAATGATTCTGTTCATAGATGTTCTTGTTTGGTCTAAGCTGGAAGATTTGGGAACACTGGGGATTAGAGTTAGCCCTGTCCACTAGGATCCTTGTGCGACCAACTCGCCTTTCTAAGATCTCTCTGTTAAGCTTATCTCTGTTTTCCCTGGAGCACGCTAAAGCTGACCTGGAGTTAAATGACCTTTGGTACGATCTATAAGTTTCCCCTTTGTCCCTCCTTTGAAAGTTGCCTATGAGTAAGTCCAAGCAGGCCTGGAGTTAAATGACCTCTGACCTGATCTATAGAAAGAAATTAGGTTTCTTTCCTTCTTTCACTTTCAGTCCTTAATGTTCCATCCCACCATCTAATCTAAGAGATCCTTTAGTATTAGATGGCTTGCCCTCTGAAGGCTTTGGCTAGTTGTTGCATGTAATTGCCTTTCATGACTCCATAGCCCAATGGATGGTACTTTATCGACCCATCCTCTTTGCTGAAACATCCTGTTGTTTTGTTCTTTTCCTCCCATTACTCTCTCAGTCTACGATCTCATGACCAACCCAGCAACCAACCAACCAAAATCATTTTAAAACCCCCTTTGTGCTTCATACCTAGCCTAACATCCCATTTGAGCTTTCAAAGATATATCATTATTTTTTCTATTGGAGAGATCCCTCTCTGGGTCCAGGAGGGCTAGATCCTAGGGCCCCAAAGTGGTTTGATGTTGTCTTATCTCTTGGTATTGCCAAATCTTCCAAAACAAAGGAACCTGTTGAAGCCTCGAAAATCGCTGCAACAACATGGGGGATGACCACCCGGTCCGGACCTTAAAGCAGCTCCTTTTCCATTTGGAATGGTGGTTCCGACTGGTTCAACTAGGTCCAGTTACATTCTCTCGATCTCCAATGGATTTAAAATATGACTTTCATTCACCAATGGAAAATAGACATCAGATCAACCTTCTTGCTGATCAGGCAAGAAAGTGATCCTTAAGCTGATTTAGGGTTCAGCCAATCCACTACTAAAGTTTGTCTCTTTGGGAAGAGGACTTAAAAGAATGTAGAAATTAATCTAAATGCAAACTTATTCTAAGATACAAGCAAAATGAACTATCTTAATCCTATCTCAATTAGGCAGATATAGATCTAACCCAACCAAGAGCAGGTATTTATAATATTGAGATTGAAATATGTCTTGTTTATAATGAATATCAAGTTAATGAAATAGTTCAATTAACTAACATTATGGATAGAAAAACACATCCTATTGAGACCTTTTAACTGAAATAATCAATCAACAACACTCAGGAAATAGTTCACAAAATGGTATGGATCATTTAATTAGTAACTTGAATTATTAAACAAGAATATGCGGAAGAAGTTCACAACATATCACTATTTATTCTTCCAATATTAAAAGACAGATTTATGAGTAAATAGTTACCCAGAAATCAAAATTCATCTCATAAGAGCAGAGATAAATAACAACATAAAATAGAAGCAAATTACTCATACCGACAAAAGTGCACAAATATGTAAGTAAATTGACACCATTCCTGTTATCATAAAATAAAACCAGCATTTAAAATAATAGTATTCGAAATACCAATTTGTTGAATCCATTTCTCCAGCTCCGGTCTCTAATAGTCATTTACAATGCCTAAGCTTCTGCTTTCAAAATCAGAGTTACAATAGTGCAAACTCTGTTCATTATACATAACTCAGGATATAAAAGAAAAACATCAATAATCCCCAGATCTGAGATTCCACTCCTCCCACCTACAACTCTAAATCCCTATTAAAAAAGTGCTTTTAGAATTCCAGAATTGCAGAGGAGAGAAGCCTCTTATTCCATTCTGCAATCTGTTATTTATAATATTTGCAAAGGAATTCTTAAGATGAAATTTTGTTGAAGAGAAATCTGCCCAATCCAATTTTATTTGCTCAGAATTCCAATCTTTAATTGCTGGAGCATTCTCATTGATTGAGGTTTTTTTCTCCATATATCTTCTACTGTTTTCCTGCAAAAAAGAAATCAAAATAAATTAAGATGCAATGAATAAAATCAAAATACAATTTCTGGCATTAAAACAAACCCAATCAAATTTAATTTAAACAAATAATTAAAAATAAAATATAATCTCTCTATTGATGCCTGGGATGGTTTAATTGGCCAAGGATATTATTGATGAATGAACCTGCAATTAGAAGAGGCTTGGACAAATGAAAATGCAGAAAATAAATTAGAAAATTGATTTTGTTTTAGAAATTCGGAGCTTGATCTTCTACATGATTTTTGACCCAATTAATGACCAAATCTATTAGTGGAACCTCCTTAGAAATGTTCTCCTTGATTTTATCTTTCCAATGAGCCATCCTGGGCCTCATTTGGCCAAGTAAAACTCATTCTATGAGCTTCCAAAGTTGATGAGTCAAATCTGGCATAATTCTGGAAATTCTGTTGCTGGGCTAAAAATCAGAATTTTTAATTAGAAATTTAATCCTAAATTATATTCTAATTATCTAATAATTAATTTTAAATTAATTATTAACTAACTAATATATACAATTAATTCTAATTAATTATCATCTAATTAGAAATTAATTAACTTACAAAATTAAATTAATATACAAATGATTTGAAAAAGTTAATTTAAATATAATTAATATTATAATTCAAATTATATTAAAATTATAATAAATATTATAATTATAATATAATTATTATAATATAAAAATATATAAATTAATTTACAAACCATTGGAATCAATCCAAACCCAAAATCCATTAAACAAACCATTGAAATCAATCCACACCCATTAATTTATAAAACAAACCATTGAAATCAACCATAAAACAAACCATTGAAATCAATCTAAACTTATTACTTCACCCATATGAGTTTGTGGAGGGGTATGGTGAGTGGAGTGTGAGGTGAGGGTGATGTGAGGGCGAGTGAGATAGAGGTACGGGAGGTATAAGGGGTGAAACAAAAAAAAACTTTATATTAAAAACTTTTAACACATCGCATATTGTCTTATCACATATCGCATTTTGTCAAATGTGCATGTTATAAAAACTGCGATGGATCCGATATTGCGATATTGCGATATGCGATGTAAATTTTATTTTTTTATTTATATATATATTTTTTAATATTAAGTTTTAAATTTAATTAAATTAATTATATTTTATTATAATAATTAATTTAATTAATCTCAAAATTTAATGTTAAATATCAGTTTTTTTTTTTTTTTTTTTGGTTTTATTTTAATGATGTTTAGTTTAGTTATGAAATTTTCTAAACTACAGCCACTCCGAAAATAAATAAAAATAATAAAAATAGCATTTTTAACCCAGACTAGATAAATGATGAGACTTTAAAGGAGTATCATTTTCAAACCAATTGACCAAATGAGGTAAAACAAGCATCAATGAGAAGCTTATTAAAAATTGATTTTAACAAAGCAATCAAAACAAGAATACAAAGAAAATGAAAAATTAACAATCGCGTAGGATAATCAAATAAATAAAAATCCTAAAAGGCGTTTAGCCAAAAATTTATAGAAAGGGTCCTCATTATTTGAAATGAACAAGTAAAAAATGGGGGGGTTGTGTTTTACCACAACAATGGTGACACACGGGAGAAGAACCAGTTATATATGTTTGATATGAATAAGATTTTCCTAAAATCAAAGTAAAACTAATTAAAGAAGAGAGAATTATGTTTGAAATGCTTGACTTGGTTCATTAGTTTGAATAAAAGCAAGAATCATCTAACTATAATTTTTCTTAAAATTCCTCATAAATTAAAATATTTCAAAACTCTATATCAGTCCTTAAATTAGTTGTAGAGATAAAGTAGGTGTCACTTTACAGCTTAGCTTTTAAAATATACTCATTTGTCACAGGTAGAGCCACTGTTGCCAGTTAACATACATAGTCTCGACAGGGTTACCTTTTAATCACCAATGATTCAGAATCCCATCTCTTTAAGAATTATTGACCTAGAGATAAATCCATTTATATATGTTTATTTTATTTTTATTTTTTTTATTTTTTTAGTTCTTAAAAGCCATTGTCCTGGTTTGGTAGCCAGATAGTTGACAATGTCATTCACTGGTTATAATAGGATGAACAAGCTGGCTCATGATGAGACCCCTTGTCTTATAATTGTTTGCAATCATAAGCCATTACCATGGTTTGTTTAGCAGTGTTGGTAATGTCAGCCTATTTTTCCCCTATGATCATGGTAAGCAGGCTCATGATGAAACCTCTTATCTTTTAAGTTTAAATATATCTCTGGATTATACTCTAGAAAAATAAGACTGTTTGGGACAGGGAGAATCATTGACTCCTTAAGAGTTAAGAATGAAAATTTCAGAGTTAAAGGTGCTTTGCTGTAAAGTGTTTTTACTTGGTTAAAAATAACTTTTCTTTACTGATAATAAAATTTTGAAAAATCTTAATAAAATATTGAAATCTCAAAATGATTACAATTTTGATGAAAATCAAATTTCTCCAGATTTTATGATACTTTGTCAACTTCTCTAAATTGGTAATCTCTTCCTTAAGTATGTCTATCTTTATAATAAGAAAATCAAACTTTACTAAGAGATTTAAGAAAAAACTAATAGGTGACTATTAACAATTTTTTTCTCCATGTATGCTGACCATTGTTAGGTAACAAGTAGGCTTTCCATATAAATCATGGCAAAGTTACCAAAATCAAAACTGAAAACTAAAGGAAAAGAATTCTTATGCTAAAATGAGAAAGAAATCAACAAACAAACAAACAAAAAAAATGAGTAAATTTTAAAAATGGAAAGGAAAATCCAAGTTTCGCAAGATAAACTCAAACAAGAATGTTTATAACAATGTCTCAATAATATGAAGAAATAAAATAATCGTTTAATCAATCCTTCTTATGTTGAGATTTAGAAAAATCATACCTTACAGGGTTGTAAGTGTTTTAGTATTTTTGGATAGCAGTGACGATAAAATTAAGCCACAATGAAAACTTTTTGTCTGATATCAATCTTTTTGTTTCCAAGAATCATCTTAATCATTTTCTAATAAAAATGAATGCTTAAAGAAACAGATTAAAGGTTTAGAAACTTCCTAGTGTAGCTGTTTCAATGAGTATTATCGCTGCTTCTTGAAATTAAGCCAGGAGAAGAGTATGGACTTCGAAAATATGATCCGGCAAAGGATTGAAAGTTTCAAATGGATAACTGCAAAACAGATTTATATGTTAGAAAAACAAAACTGAAACTAAAGTAACGAAATGGAAATTAATGAAAGTGGGTACATGAAT
Organism: Pinus albicaulis; assembly: GCA_034641835.2. Classification (NCBI taxonomy): domain Eukaryota; kingdom Viridiplantae; phylum Streptophyta; class Pinopsida; order Pinales; family Pinaceae; genus Pinus; species Pinus albicaulis. The sequence continues at coordinate 606,359,319 of CM076579.1, forward strand.
CTTACCATTGGATAATTGCTTTTGATCTTACCTGAAAGGTATCAGTTTCTCCAAACTAGCTGACTTCTTATTTTAATTAACATTAAAAACATGAAGAAGTCAAACTAACCAAAATCCTATAACCGAAAATCATTATTTATTTTATCCAAACTAAAGCAAGCAGTAAAATGCAAAAATGGAATGCTTAATGTTCAAGGGAAAACAAATGCATCAGAAATGAGAATGAAAATTTGCAGTAATGACTGTTTCTCAATATATTATAAGTTTCATATAAACTCCATGATTTTATAAATTGTCCAGAATCAAGACCAAATCCAAAATAATAAAATTAAAATATGAAAATAGAGATGTCTTGAATTCCTTTTTAATTATGGAATTATATATTTAAAACTGAGATACATGAAAAATCGGAATGATTTGAATATGCCGCAAATTTATCATCAGCTGCTTTCTTACCATAGTGGTTACCCAAGCTCACTTTTTAAAATAACACATTACCGTATTGGATGTTTTGCATCACATGTTTCTTCACCATGCTTAAATTTTAATTTGCAAGACTTCACCTTTGTTTCTATGCCATATATCGATTAAATGTTAATGGCTCAGAGGCATGCATTGAAAGCTATCACATCAGAGATTTCAATGGCAAATTGCCGATATGAAAACATGTAATGAGAACATGTGCAATGAAATGAAGCGATCACATCATTAAAGATATATTATATTGGGGATCGGGGAATATTGACATTGTGCTTCCCTTACTGCACATCGCACATCGCAGATTCTGAATTGTGATGTGAGCATAATTAAAAATGCGATGAAGCAATTGCAATATCGACGATTTCTAATTGGCGATGCTGATCGGCGATTGGTGAATGTTTTGGTACCTGATGTAATACAATATGATTCTTGAAATGCCGATATGCAATGATTGACGTGGTTAACTGGCGATCGCGATCAACAAACTTAAGCACATGATGTAACAATTCTCGATACGCCGATATGCGATGAAGAGTGGACCCGATAACTTTATGATGAAAATTTAATAACATATCGGATCTGAGACATCGAACCTTTTAAAGTTATGCTCCTACCATTATTTGTGATTGAATGGACGCGATATTTTATAAACTTGATTTGAATTTCATATCGGGTCCATAATTATGTGGTCGTCGCAATATTGGTAAAATCAATTCACGATAATGGAAGTATACTTCAACTGCAAACCTCTGATATGCGAAATGCGAAATGCGATATGGCATATGAGTGAGGTAATACATCGGAGATCTTTTATGAACAATTTGTTATCAACAATGCTAAGACGTACTTTCGATGAAATCTTTCGCTACAAATGGTTGTGATATCATATGAAATGATTAACGAAGATGAGTGGGATGGTAGTATTTCGAATATTTTCACTGAAGTATCAACAATATGAAAATCAAATTGAAATGATCAATGAAAGAAAAATTAAAAATTGTTCAAATTCTATTGAATCACAAAATAAAATTTCCCTGAACCTGTTGCAATTTTGAAATGGGTTTGCTGCTTACTTCCAGTTTTGAAAACAAATGAAATCCTGCAAATAAAACAAAACAAAAATAAAAAATAAACTAAGGAAAAGAGAAACTAATAATAGATGAGAAAGAACATGTGAATGCATACCAGGAAGGAAATTATTTGTAATTTTTTACCTCGTGAATCTTCAAATTTTTCCTTCAATTTATCAAAATTTTGACTTTGTTCAAAATCATCTCATCATTTATTCTAAATCGGAGTGAGCAATCAGCCTAAATAAAATCCACTTATTCATGTTCAGGAAATCTGAAATCCATAAAATTCACTAGAAATAACTGTGAAACTATGCTTCCCTTTTGAATTGCAACAGCAATTTATTACCTCTGCTCATTCCGAATTAATTTGAGAAAAATCTGTATTGTTATAGTGACTATTCAATAATGCCTTTAGTAAATAAATATGATGCGTATTTCAGCATCAAATAATAAACTAAAGATCCGAGTGGGATAAAGACACTAATTGTGGTTAAATGTAAAAATAGATTTGAATGTGTGCCAGGTGCATATTCTGTCAATACATTATTCGAAATAGGTAGAGATGTATTCATGGGTAGAGGCATTGCTGCAAGAAATTTTAAAAAGGAAAACAAGAATTAAAATTTTCTGATAGGAAGAAAATATTTCACTGAAAATGTATATGATATGAGAAGGGCTGATTGCTTCCTTTATTTTTAATCTGCAGAACTTTTAAAAATAAATTAACTACATAAAACAAACTAACTAAATTAATTCTACTCATATTCTAACCATATACATGAAAATGACTAGGTATAGTCATATTTCCAGTGTAACCATTCTCTCATTTTTATTCCTGCATATATGTACAGTTCAAATGTTAGTAATAAAAATAGAAATCTTATTGAACTAAGAAAATTAAATCTGAAATCAGAATGTACAACCATTGTTAGAAGCTTATCTAAAATCTCCTTCTCATGAAATTTTCTTTCCAATTGAATACCAATTTGATCATAGAAATCTGGATGGATTTCTATTAATAATTGATAAATGTTTAAAAGAAGAGATGAAAGGCCAGATTGTGGATATGAGCTTTTAGATTCAAAGGCCTGGAAGAAACTGTTAGTGTTATGTGTAAATGTTAAGCTATTGACAATCTTCCACAAAGGAAAAAATTCCAATATTTTTCAAATGAATTAATGAAAAATGAATGAAAATCTTTCAAATGAAATGGAAAATTATTGATTAAATTGGATTGCTGCAAACTTCTAAAAATACATTCTCTTGTTGATATTGCTTTTGAGAAGATAGAAGCTTTTGATAAAATATTAGTATTGATTGAAATTGAAATTTAAATGGCTTTTGATGCTCTTGATTATAATATAAAATTTCAATTTTCCAATAGGGCAATGCATCAATTAAATGTTTGACAGTAAAGTGTGCAATATGCCAGCGTAATTTATCAAAAATCTGAAAAATAAAATCTGGAAATAAATCTGATTTTATACAAAATAAGTGACGAAACAAAAATAAAATGAAATCACTATTTGTACAACTAATGTTACAGCACAATTTGGATCGCCTTGAAATAATTTCTCTTTCACAAGGATTGGCCAGAATTATGGAATTTGAGTAATTTCAAATTCCAACTTGTGAACTAGAAAGAGAATTATGATTATGAACAAGAATGAAGGCTTGATCATGATATGAATCATAATTTGGAATATTTTCTCGAATAGTGAAATCATGAAGATGATTTGCTGCTTTAGAATGAGGATTGGTTGGAATAATTTCTAAATTAAAATGTTTCTCATTCTCAGATGTTATTTGAAGTTTCTGATGATTTTCTCGAGAAAAATCAACATCTTCAAGGTCAGAGTAATTATCATAAATGACTTCACAAGATTCTCTAGATTTCCCTTCAATCTCATCCAGTATATCAAAACAAGGAGGGACAAGAATTTGATGTTCATTAATGGCAAAAGAATGATCATTAATTGCTTTTCTATTTTGATAAAAACTTAATGGTAATTCATTTAGATTATTCTCTTTAATTTATGAAATATCATTAATACCAAGAGGGGGAAAATTACCATCATTAAAAATATCAGGATAAAGGGAAAAATGTGAATCTGAAAAAATGAATTTAAAAATGTCTCTGTTTGAGAATTCTTTTACATTATGCTCATTGTAAATTTCAAATTCCAGATCATTCCTTTGTGTGCTCATGATTTTTTGAAGAAGATTGCTTTGCTGTTCCGATTTCAGCATTTTCTCATCATGAAAAGATTCAGAAATTTGTACAGCAGTTTGCATGCTATTATTTACTTTGATTGTTGCTTGCACTTCCTAATTTGCATTCTGATTTTATGAATTTAATGCAGAGAAACTTTCAGATTCCAATGCAGGTCTTTCTCCAAAATTGCTGTTGTTGTTTTCTTGCATTTGATTAGAAATATTTTCCAAGCTTTGTGAAACCTCTTCATCACAATTTATTTGCGCATCCATATTGGAATTCTCATTTATATTGGAAGGGGATGGAACAAAGCTTGAACTAATTTCATATGGATCGGGAATAGGAGGAAGACAATAATTATATTCAAACCAATCTAGTGATTCTTCTTTCATAGGTTCATCTTTGACATTAAATTTTAAACAATTTAAATGAAGTTGAATATTAAAATCTTTAACAGACTCATTTTCATTTCGAAGATATTCAATGTCATCACATACCTGATCATAATCATAGTGGTCAAATTTACAAACGAAAGTTGTAACAAATTTATCCCAGCTGTGAATTGAGGCAATCGGAAGAGTTCTACACCAGTTTCTAGCTTCTGCCGCAAATGTAAGAGTAAAAAGTCTGCATAAGATGCCTTCATCAATTCCTTGAAAATCATAATTTGAAACATTTTGAATAAATTGAAAGACATGATTAAAAGCAGAAGAATTTCTCTCACCATTAAACTTTACCTGAGACAAGAGTCTTACTACTTCGGGAGGAGTATTGGAAGATGCACGTCCATGGATACAACTCCAAATTGGAAGTTTAAGAGGAGCCATCGTGATTAAATAAAATGTTAAAATTGAAAAGACTCCAACAGACAACAAGTTTCAGGCCCTCCTTCTAGCGCCAAAATGTTGAAGCCTCGAAAATCGCTGCAACAACATGGGGGATGACCACCCGGTCCAGACCTTAAAGCAGCTCCTTTTCCGTTTGGAATGGTGGTTCCAACTGGTTCAACTAGGTCCAGTTACCTTCTCTCAATCTCCAATGGCTTTAAAATATGACTTTCATTCACCAATGGAAAAGAGACATCAGATCAACCTTCTTGCTGATCAGGCAAGAAAGTGATCCTTAAGCTGATTTAGGGCTCAGCCAATCCACTACTAAAGTTTGCCTCTTTGGGAAGAGGACTTAAAATAATGTAGAAATTAATCTAAATGCAAACTTATTCTAAGATGCAAGCAAAAGAAACTATATTAATCCTATCTTAATTAGGCAGATATAGATCTAACCCAACCAAGAGCAAGTATTTATAATATTGGGATTGAATTATGTCTTTTTTATAATGAATATCATGTTAATGAAATAGTTCAATTAACTGACATTATGGATAGCAAAACATATCCTATTGAGACCTTTTAACTGAAATAATCAATCAACAACACTCAGGAAATAGTTCACAAAATGGTATTGATCATTTAATCAGTAACTTGAATTATTAAACAATAATATGCGGAAGAAGTTCACAACATATCACTATTTATTCACCCAATATTAAAAGACATATTTATAAGTAAATAGTTACTCAGAAATCAGAATTCCGCCCATAAGAGCAGAGATAAATAACAACATAAAATAGAAGCAAATTACCCATACCGACAAAAGTGCACAAATATGTAAGTAAATTGACACCATTCCTGTTATCATAAAATAAAACCAGCATTTAAAATAATAGTATTTGAAATACCAATTTGTTGAATCCATTTCTCCAGCTCTGATCTCTAATAGTCCTTTACAATGCTTAAGCTTCTGCTTTCAAAATCAGAGCTACAATAGTGCAAACTCTGTTCATTATACATAACTCAGGATATAAAAGAAAATCCTCAATAATCCCCAGATCTGAGATTCCACTCCTCCCACCTACAACTCTAAATCCCTATTACAAAAGTGATTTTAGAATTCCAGAATTGCAGAGGAGAGTAGCCTCTTATTCCATTCTACAATCTGCTATTTATAATATTTGCAAAGGAATTCTTGAGATGAAAGTTTGTTGAAGAGAAATATGCCCAATCCAATTTTATTTGCTCAGAATTTCAATATTTAATTGCTGGAGCATTCTCATTGATTGAGGTTTTTTTGTCCATATATCTTCTACTGTTTTCCTACAAAAAAAGAAATCAAAATAAATTAAGATGTAATGAATAAAATCAAAATACAATTTCTGGCATTAAAACAAACCCAATCAAATTTAATTTAAAAAAATAATTAAAAATAAAATATAAGCTCTCCATTGATGCCTAAGATTGTTTAATTGGCCAAGGATATTATTGACGAATGAACCTGCAATTAGAAGAGGCTTGGAAAAATGAAAAATGCAGAAAATAAATTAGAAAATTGATTTTGTTTTAGAAATTTAGAGTTTGATCTTCTGCATGATTTTTGACCCAATTAATGACCAAATATATTAGTGGAACCTCCTCAGAAATGTTCTCCTTGATTTTATCTTTCCAATGAGCCGTCCTGGGACTCATTTGGCCAAGTAAAATTCATTCTATGAGCTTCCAAAGTTGATGAGTCAAATCTGGCATAATTCTGGAAATTCTGTTGCTGGGCTAAAAATCAGAATTTCTAATTAGAAATTTAATCCTAAATTAGATTCTAATTATCGAATAATTAATTCTAAATTAATTATTAACTAACTAATATATACAATTAATTCTAATTAATTATCATTTAATTAGAAATTAATTAACTTACAAAATTAAATTAATATACAATGATTTGAAAAAGTTAATTTAAATATAATTAATATTATAATTCAAATTATATTAAAATTATAATAAATATTATAATTATAATATAATTATTATAATATAAAAATATAAAAATTAATTTACAAACCATTGGAATCAATCCAAACCCAAAATCCATTAAACAAACCATTGAAATCAACCATAAAACAAACCATTGAAATCAATCTAAACTTATTACTTCATCCATATGAGTTTGTGGAGGGGTATGGTGAGTGGAGTGTGAGGTGAGGGTGACGTGAGGGTGAGTGAGATGGAGGTACGGGAGGTATAAGGGGTGAAACAAAAAAACTTTATATTAAAAACTTTTAACACATCGCATATCGCCTTATCGCATATCGCATTTTGTCAAATGTGCATGTTATAAAAATTGCGATGGATCGGATATTGCGATATTGCGATATGCGATGTAAATTTTATTTTTTTATTTATATATATATTTTTTAATATTAAGTTTTAATTTTAATTAAATTAATTATATTTTATTATAATAATTAATTTAATTAATCTCAAAATTTAATGTTAAATATCAGTTTTTTTTTTTTTTTTGGTTTTATTTTAATGATGTTTAGTTTAGTTATGAAATTTTCTAAACTACAGCCACTCCGAAAATAAATAAAAAGAATAAAAATAGCATTTTTAACCCAGAATAGATAAATGATGGGACTTTAAAGGAGTACCATTTTCAAACCAGTTGACCAAATGAGGTAAAACAAGCATCAATGGGAAGCTTATTAAAAATCGATTTTAACAAAGTAATCAAAACAAGAATACAAAGAAAATGAAAAATTAACAATCGCATAGGATAATCAAATAAATAAAAATCCTAAAAGGCGTTTAGCCAAAAATTTATAGAAAGGGTACCTATTATTTGAAATGAACAGGTAAAAAATGGGGGGGTTGTGTTTTACCACAACAGAACCCCAACACCTCTAACTCTTTGGATGTAGAAACCTAGTTCTAGCATCCCCCTATATTGCCTCAGGTTAGACTTCAGTCTACACAAGCAGATCATTGCGAAAAGGGCTGATAATAATGGGTTTTTTTGTACTGTGCAATCACTTTGAACCTGGGTCTAGTCCTCTTCAATCCAACAGATTGTTCCATTTCCGAGATCAACATATAATTTAGGGATAGTGTTGGCCCTCATTTTTTATCTCTTTTTGTATATCAAAATACACTTTATTTACCATGCTATCCATAAATAAACCATCATATTCACCCTATTTTGGCATATAAATGCATATCTAGGTATTTAAATTAAGTTTTTCAATTCTTAGAAGTTTTTATAAAAAATGAATTTAAAGTGCATTTTTGGACTAGATCATAAATTCTCATAATAGCTTCATGGTTGTCATATTTGCAGGACACTTTGGCTCGACATGGATATATTTTTCTTAACACTGAGAATCAAGATTAAATGTACACCTATTTTTTTAGTCAAACTGAGCTTAAACAGGCCTGGTCAAAGGCGGTCAAACATGCCTGTTTTTATGGAGATCCCTAGGAACTAGGGAAAATTTCTTATTTTATGGGATTTTCTAGATTTTTTGGAACTATATGGATGAGCTTGACCTGATTAGATAGTATAAGGATAGCCATGGCTATAGGAGACATTTTCAATTATTTTGTTCTATATTTTATCTATTTAATCCTAAGACTTTGAAGACATTCATATGTAGAAATTGGGTAACTTAACTTTGATATTTCTAAGACTTTGGAGAGTTAATTGAAAGACCTGTTCTATTTCATTGTTGTTGTTATATGGTGAATTCTTGACTAAATTTTTAGTATCTGAAAGCACTTTTAGTGTGTGAGGCAAGGGTGGAGGGCCACCACACTGAGCTAAGTGCACTTTCTAGTTATTTTAAGTTGCAGCTTCTAAACTAATTTGTTTTATGCTTAATTTGTTAATTAGATATATGCTAATGCTTTATCAGTACTGATGAATCTAATTCTAATTTCTATTCTTCATATTAAAGGACAATTCAATGTTTAAGTTAAACAATATTTCTATCTAATTAAGAGCTAGAGCTAGAATTCATATTTTCCTGCTTTTTAATGATTTTTTGAGTTCTTGTTTTCTAACAATAGTATTAATAATGAATAAATCTATAATGAAGGACAACCAAAATCTCTTTAGTTAAGAGCCTCTTCAGTTATTTTTTCATGGATCTTGATCTATTTCTCATTAGTGGCTTTTATTTCTAATTCATGAAGTGATTTTGTAAGAGAAGGACAAACAAGATCTCCTAAGATAGGAGCTTCTTCTGTTGTTGATTTCATAATTGAATTTAGAAATTATTTAGTGTAAATTTATTTGCAATATGTATTTCCCTTATTATTAATAATTCATATTCTGACTCGATCATAGCTTAAACCCATATACCTTGGGGATGCTTCTAAGTCCTACTAGCATGAATTGATGATAAATACTTGTGTTTGTTTACTCATTAAACAACCCAACATTTTGGTGCTGTTTCCAGGGACACATATTTCAAAGTGGTCAATTAGGAAGATAAAAAAATATAAAAACATCAAAAAAAACAAAAATGTAGTTTTTCTTTTAAGTTATGTTTCTTTATACCTAGAGATAGAGATCATAAAGGTAGATTCGTGAAACAAAACCCCCCAACAACTCATCCATCCACAGGACTAACAACACCAGTTTCTGGAAGACCTACTATAGAAGTGTTAGAGGAAAAACATAGATCAGGACAAAGATTAACTCTAGTTGAAAGACAAATCTTATTAGCCTTCAAGGTAAAAATAAAACAATCACCAAAAGAACCTACTTCCTTAGGGAAATAGAAGGAGACAAGAAAACCAGTTGTTGAACAATTAGAGGAACCTGCCCTTGAACAAATCGAAGTAGTTGAAGAAACATTAGATCAACCTCATATTGAAACACTACATATCTCTAAACAAGAAATGACTGATGAAGGAGAAAGATCAAATAGGCCAATCATGACTCCTAAACAAAGAATTGAATATCAGAGACAACAAAGGGAATGAAAAAGAAAAAGAGAGGAAGAAAGGAGATTGGAAGTAGAAAGAAAGGAAGAGGAAGGCAGAAGAATAGAAGCACTTAGAAGGATAAAATAAGAAGCAAGAAGAGAAAATAAAAAAAAAATACTACATGATAATGAACAAGAAAACAACAATGATCAGGAAGCTACTTTTGGATTTCCAAAATTAGATGAAAGAGAAATATTAGGAGAAGAAGTGAAAATGAAAAAAATTCAACCTTCTGTATTGCCTAACTTTTATGGAATGCCAACAGAAGATCCTGATGCATTCATGTTCGAGTTTGATATCTTATGTATAACTTATGGATACACGAATGATACATACAAGCTTAGACTCTATCCTGCTACTCTAAAAGAAGCAGCATTAAAATGGTTTATGGGTTTAGGAGAACATACAATAACTTCTTGGGATGATATGAAGAAATTTTTTCTTAAAAAGTATCAAGCTTACTACAGGGCTAGAGACTCAAAAGAAGACATTTTTAGAATGACACAACAAGAAGATGAAATTTTGGAGGAATATTTAGAAATATTTCTTTACAACTTGCAAAAATCCAAACAACATTCTCTAAATCCTGATACCATCCATACAATATTTCTTAAGGGTATCAGAGATGAATATTTAGATATCCTTATTATGATGGGAAAAGGAGATATCTCCAATCTACCGTTTGAAGAAATTGTTGAACTTTTTCAGAAATAATCTTGGGGAAGAGAAAAGGGTGGAAAGAGAGATATTACATACATATCTTCCAAATATGTAGCAAGTGCAGTAACAAGAGCAGAGATATAAAGTTTATTAGATATCCTTCTGTATTGCCTAAATTTTATGGACTGTCAATAGAAGATCCTGATGCATTCATGTTCGAGTTTGATATCTTATGTATAACTTATGGATACACGAATGATACACACAAGCTTAGACTCTATCCTGCTACTCTGAAAGCAGCAGCATTAAAATGGTTTGTGGGTTTAGGAGAACATACAATAACTTCTTGGGATGATATGAAGAAATTTTTTCTTAAAAAGTATCAAGATTACTGCAGGGCTAGAGACTCAAAAGAAGACATTTTTAGAATGACACAACAAGAAGATGAAATTTTGGAGGAATATTTAGAAATATTTCTTTACAACTTGCAAAAATCCAAACAACATTCTCTAAATCCTAATACCATCCATACAATATTTCTTAAGGGTATCAGAGATGAATATTTAGATATCCTTATTATGATGGGAAAAGGAGATATCTCCAATCTACCGTTTGAAGAAATTGTTGAACTTTGTCAGAAATAATCTTGGGGAAGAGAAAAGGGTGGAAAGAGAGATATTACATACATATATTCCAAATATGCAGCAAGTGCAGTAACAAGAGCAGAGATACGAAGTTTATTAGAAAAATTCAAAATAGATCTCTTGAGAACTTTGGGAACACAAATAGATGTCTTAAAAGCTAAGAATAAGAAAGAAGAACAAGATGAAATCTTAGCAACCTTCTATCCAAAGTGTAGGAAAAAACATCCACTTAGGGAATGTCCTTTGCAAGGTATACAAGTGTGTGGACTTTGCACAGAAAAGAATGCAACAGAAAACTATACTAAATTAAAAGAGTTGCAAATGGAAGAAGTGCAAGGGGTATATTATCTCTACTATATGGCACCAAGAAGACCTTGGCAACCAAGGACGCCTCAACAATTCCCTCGAAAAACCCCTAGAATTTTCAATATCCTCAAAATTCATGGAAAAATCCAATGCCATGGTAGGCTTGGCCTCCACAACAATATCAAAACCAATCTGCATAGGGTTGGAGGGGATATGGTTATGGAAACCAACCACTGCAGCATACGTATCCTCAACAGTATAAGTATCAACAACCATACCCTCCACAACCATTTCCTCAATACCAACAATTCCAGCAGCATCAATCAATGCCATTTCCACCCCAAAATCAACCAATGTTAACTCAACCTCGGTAGCTTCAGCTTCCTACTAACCAACCACCTCCTAGACCAACACAATTTCTAGCTCAGCCAATAGCTAATCCAAGTGACAAAGTGGATAGACCAGCATACCATGTGGAAGAGGCAACATATTATCCTACCTATTCTATTATTCCGATGCAAGATGTCCACTTAAGGTCTGGGAAGGTGTTACATAAATATTCTCCTCCGAGAATAGAAGAACAAACTGAGCAAGGAGAACAAAGTCAATAATCTCATCCAGAACACCAAATTCAGAAAGGTAAATCTATTATGACTCAGACTCCACCATATCCAGAGAGGTTAGTACAATAGAAAATCCCAATATCTCAGCCTGAATTTGATATTCTGGATGAATTGAAGAACACATATGTCAAAATTCCTTTGTTGTGGGCAATTAAAGATATTCCGATATATGAAAAAACAATAATGGAATTATGCATCAAGAAATTTGGCAGAAGAAAAAGAGATCCACCCACAAGCCAGGTAATTGGAAGTTTAGCTAGTCTCATGTCTACAAATAAAACCATTGAAAAATATGTTGATCCAGGGATTCCTATGGTTACCATTTCGATCAAAATAATTTGAGTGCCAAACACTTTAATAGACTTGGGAGCAGTTATAAATGTTATGACTACAAAGACTATGAAACATTTGAACTTAAACAACATTAGACCTACTACTACAGTCTTATAACTTCTATATAGATCTAAAGTTGTACCAGAAGGTATATTGGAAAATATCATTGTCTCACTAGATTCATGGGAGTAACCACTAGACTTCATGATTTTGCGGCCAAAAACAAATTTAGGAGGGAATCCATTAATTTTAAGCAGACCATGGTTAGCCACTACATATGCCTACATTGAATTTAGATCAGGGAGTATGATTATTGCACATGGAGATGAAAGAAAACATGTTACATTGTATCCTCCCGCTCAATCTCCTTCTTTATTATCATGTCTTGATGGAGAAGAAAAACAAGGACTTCAATATATTCTTATTATTAATCAAGTTTTTAATTTTAGAGAGGAGGAATAAAATGACGACTAATTAGATCTTTTCATCTCAGAACCAAACATTTCGGAGCATCTTAGAATAACAAAATATGAAGCTGCAAGTCACCTTTTAAATTAGTGTTTTCAAGAAAATTGTACTATACAATCACTGCAAAATACATTTGAAAGTATTTTTCCTATTAACTAACTACCAATTCAAAGATAAAAATCATTGAGATTAGTCCTGGGATAAATTTGGATATCGGTAATAATTTACAATCATCACAAGAGAAACAAGTAATATCACCATTACAAAAATACTCAAAATATTTTTCCTGGGATTACACAAACATGCAGGGGATTCATCCAAAGACATGTATCCATCACATTTACACTAATGATCAAATTAAAAATGTAAGGAAACCACAAATAAGTATGAATCCTATGACGAAAGAAATAGTGAAAGAAGAACTGCAGAAAATTTTACAAGTCGGATTTATCTATCCTATTTCTGATAGTCAATGGGTTTCACCCTTAGTTGTGGTAACTAAGAAAAATGGAAAGTGGAGAATTTGTGTAGATTACAGGAAGCTCAATAAGGCTACATTAAAATATAATTTTCCTTTACCATTTATTCGTCAAGTGCTAGATTCATTACCTGGGAAGAAACTCTTTTCATTTCTTTATGAATTTAGTGGGTACAATCAGATAAAGATAACATTGGAAGACCAAGGTAAGATAAAAGTCACATGCACATGGGAAACATATGCATACAATGTCTTACCCTTTAGTTTATGTAATGCACCTACTACTTTTCATAGAGAAGTCCTTGTAATATTTGCTGATTTAATCCATAAGTGTGTAGAAGTCTACATGGATGATTTCATTGTCTATGGCGAAACATTTGATGATTGTTTACAAATCTTGAAATTTTTTTGAAAATATGCATAGAGAAAATTCTATCACTCGGTAATGAAAAATGCTTTATGATGTTAACTGAGGGAATAGTGTTGGGACACCATATTTCTTCTTCAGGAATTAAGGTAGACCCATCAAAAATTCAAGTCATTGTGAATTTAATACCACCCACAACACAAAAAGAAGTAAGATTTTTCTTGGGTTATGTAGGCTACTATAGGAGATTTATTGAAAATTTCATTAAAATAGATTTTCAATTATTCAAGTTACTCGCAAAAGATGTGGAATTCCAATGGAAAAATAATTGTCAAAATTCATTTGAAAAATTAAAAAACAATTGTCAATTGCACCCATTCTTTGGGGACCTAATTCGTCATTACGATTTCATATATCAACTAATGCATCTGACACTGCTATAGGTGAACCACTTGGACAGAAAGATGATGATTCTTTACAAATCTTGAATTTTTTTTGAAAATATGCATAGAGAAAAATCTATCACTCAGTAATGAAAAATGCTTTATGATGTTAACTGAGGGAATAGTGTTGGGACACCATATTTCTTCTTCAGGAATTAAGGTAGACCCATCAAAAATTCAAGTCATTGTGAATTTAATACCACCCACAACACAAACAGAAGTAAGATTTTTCTTGGGTTATGTAGGCTACTATAGGAGATTTATTGAAAATTTCAGTAAAATAGATTTTCCATTATTCAAGTTACTTGCAAAAGATGTGGAATTCCAATGGAAAAATAATTGTCAAAATTCATTTGAAAAATTTTAAAAAAAATCTCAATTGCACCTATTCTTTGGGGACCTAATTCGTCATCACCATTTCATATATCAACTGATGCATCTGACACTGCTATAGGTGAACCACTTGGATAGAAAGAGAATCAATTTAATCGTGCCATATATTTCATAAGAAAAAAATTAACACTGGCATAACTGAGCTATATTGTTACAGAGAAAGAAATGTTAATTGTAGTACATGTAGTTAATAAATTGACATTACATAACAGGTTATCAGGTATTCATCCACACTGATCATTCAACCATAAAATATTTAATGAACAAAGAAATCAGAAATGGCATAATAAGTAGATGGTTGTTATTGATGCAAGAATTTAACATTACTATACAAGATCGGCCATGTAAGGATAATCAAGTTGTAGGCTTTCTATCAAGACTTCATTCACCTGGTGATCCAAATCCAGTTTTAGATAATTTTCCAAATGAACATCTATTTTCTATAACTGTAAACACTCCATGTTTTGCAAATACAGCTAACTATTTATCATCTAGAATTCTACCATCTCATTACAAAAATAAACAGAAACGAAAGATAATTAGAGAAAGTGCTAGATATAGTTGGGCCAATGGTGACCTCTTTTATATGGGCTTTGATATAATAATAAGAAAATATGTTAGAGAAGACGAGATTATTGATATTTTGAAATCATGTCATGACGAGCCATGTGGTGGTCCTTTTGCAGACAAGCGGATGACATATAAAATGTTGAAACTTGGCTACTACTGGCTGGCCATCTTCAAGGAATCCAAGGAATATGTGAAGAGATGTGACAACTGCGAAAGATTTGGAAGTCCAGTGGCATGAAATGAAATTCCATCAAATCCACAAGTATTGATTTAACCATTTGAGCAGTGGGCTCTAGAATTTGTGGGACCAATCAACCCTCCATAAAACGGAAATAAGTACATCTTGGTATGTACATATTATGTAACTAAGTGGGTGGAGGAAAATGCGGTAGCACTGGCAACATAAGATACATTTGTAGATATTTGTAAGGTATGGAGTTCCACGACAGATTATAACTGACCAAGGCACACAGTTCACATAAAATCTTGTTTGAGATCTTACGGATAAGTACAAGATCAAACATATAAAATCAAATCCATACCATCCTCAAGAAAATGGACAAGTGGAATCAACAAAAAAAGACCTGGAGAATATCATGTCGAAGAATGTACAAATGAATAGAAAGGATTGGTCAGAGAAATTGAGAGATGCACTATGGGAATATAGAATAACATGGAAAAACACAACTGGTTTTAGTCCATATCAGTTGGTGTATGGAAAAAAAGTCCTATTACCCATAGAATTTCAAATACATACATTCAAGTTAATAGCAGATTTTGGGATGGAATTATCAGAGGAATAAGAACAAAGAGTCATGGAATTAAATCAACTGGATGAGGTACAAAAACAAGCAGTAGATCACACTTCTCTTGTGCAAAAACAAAGAATTAAATGGCATGATCGATTCATCATGAATACATTGTTTCAAAAAGTAGATTGGGAAATATTATTCGACTCTAAGTTTAAAGATTTCAAGGCAAAGCTTACAACTTATTGGCTTAGGCCATATGAGATTGAAGAAATATTTGAGAATGGAGTTGTAAAGATAAAAAATATTGACGAAGCATCTATTTCATTCTTCCTTAATGGACATATGCTTAAAGTTTACAATAAGCCTATAAATAAAGAGGACTTTATGAGAAGAATTGCAACAGATACTGATCTGGAACAAATGGGACAACATAGAAATATGCCTTACATAAATCCAGAAGAAGAATAAAAAATATCAATATATATCAATAATAATAATAATAATAATAAAAGAGTTTGGTTGTGAAAATCTAGGAAACTGGCACAATACAAACTCAAATTCATATCGGAAAACCAATTTATTTTGCTAATATGAATTCTATTTTTGTTTTGATTTTACTTTAGTATGATTTTTTCATATTTACCCTCCAAGACATACAAGACTTGAGGACAAGTCTTAACATCAGCAAGGGGGAAGCGTGTAATAAAACTATGTAAATAGTTTGAGCAGTTGAATTGAAGAAGGAATTTGAATTACAAGTACAAAGGGACCTGATACATAATTGAACAAATGTAGAAGGGACCTGAGATATCATTGAGAATATTATCCAGAAAGGGACCTATATCATATAACAGAAAAGAAATAAATAAATAAATAAAAATTCAAGCATTGTTGAAAATTATGTTAAAAGGGACCTGAAAAAAAAAGACAAAATTTAAAAAGGGACCTGAACTACATCAATATTCAAGACTGAAGAACATGATAGAAGGGACCTAAAATGTCAAAATTAAACCTGCAGAAGGGACTTGAATAAACATCATTCTAAATCAATAATCAGATGCAAAGCAGAAATAAGTCTCTACATTTCTACATATTTTGGAAGAGCCATCATTATGAAAAAGACAATGTCAACCATCATTTTACGAAAGGACATCATGGACATCGAACGATTTCTAGGAATACAAGTACAATAAGTGAAGTATTGCTCTTAAAAATTCAAATTTTTAAAAAATATTCTAGAATTGTTAAAGCTAATTTAGTACTAGTTATGCATATTCTACCTACATTTCACTACCTTCATATCCTGCTCATTACATTCCTATCCCTATCCATTATTTTTATCCATATTCACACCACTATCCTAACCATTTAATAAACATTCCATAAACCATAAATTATTCCTTATCCATAGGACATTAAGCCTACTTTTCTTAAACAAAAAGATCATAAACAAAAGGCTCAATTATCGAACTGTTGTTGGGCGTACAAGAAGAAAGAAAAAGGATAGTTTCATGTTAAACATTTAATTTTAAAATATGACCATTCCATTGGTCATTTTTAAAATTAAAATAAACAAAGTTAAAAACCTAAGTTAAAATCATGTGAGAGTGCAATATTCAGATCTCAATACAAAACAAATCTGAAAACTATATTATTGAGAGTGAAATCATATATATGATTAAAACATAAGGTAATGGGCAGAAATGAAATTATGAATACAAACAAAATGAAAATGCAATGAACTAACCTAAATGGAAATAATGCAATGGAATGGAAATACGATGAGGAATGGTGCATGTTCAATGGGTCATGATGCGTTTTGATGGAGAGATGAATGTGAACATGGTGGTCAACATACGCCATGAAAAAAAAAAGAAGGGTGGACTATGTAATGAATAGAGCCGAGAATGTGGATAGTAGGAGAGTACACCATGGAGCCAACACACCAAGCCAGTTAGAAAAACTAAGCCACAAAGGCATTAGTCAAGTGGTCGACGGATAAGAACGGTCAAACAAATTCAAAAACGCAGTGTTACAAATCTTGTGTAAACTGGTAAGAGATAGCCCCCACCATTCTCAGACCTCAGACCACTGAAAAACCATGTGTTCTTCACCATCATAGCCCTTTGTAGGCTCAGTAAGGGAGTGGAATGTGGTGCAAACCATCAACACCCATTCGTGAGACCCTGTGAAGAACGAATTAACAAAGGAAGACGAGGGAGAGATGTGAAGGAACAAAGGAAATTAAACACAATAAAGTGAGTGGAAGATATAGCAATAAAATGATGAAGGGATAAGGAGACTTGACTGAGATTTCGAGCCAAGAAATTCGACAATTGCGTCAATCAAGCACACTGTCAAGGTGTAGATATCCCATGAAGCATGAGGTAAGAGAAAACCCAGATTTTTCTTGTTAAAAACAAAGGTTATTCATATGAGAAAATCTCGGGATTTTTGTGTGAACTATGAGTTATAAATGAAGTGCTTATGCCATTGTTTTAACTTGTCATTACCATACAATGTGTCACTACCACTACTCAAAAACACTCAACCACTAGTCAGCATGAATCCTTCATTGATTTAATGAGTGAATATTTGAGATATTAAGGGATATTTTTTTATTAAGATGGCACTATTTAAAACATAGGAACTCAAGTCAAACTAAGAGAAATCACGAAGATCACTACCACAGCAGGTAAACTCGGAAATTTCTTCATGTGTGTTTGCATATACAGTCTTCAATTTTGATTTGAATACAAACAAAGAACAGGGTGTTTGGTTTCTTAACACGTAGTGGCATCATTTGTTGCAATTTTGAATGGTTTGTATAAACAAATTCATTTCATTTATACACAGTGAGGAAATTCGAACCAAGAGAAAATATTTGTGGTGAATGTTTGTAATGACATAGATCGAATTATGGTTTAAGAGTCAGTGAACACATAGTCAAAATGTTTTTGCATAACAGAGAGCAAAGTTTTGTGAATTTTGAAGACATAATGAACATATTTTTATGAAATTTTTTGATGAAGCAGTGAACCATTCTTCGAATTTTATTACACAAAGTGAGCCTAGATTGAATGTATAATTCTTTTTCCTTAGAAGAGAAGGAATTTTGAGTGAAATTTAAGGATAAAAAGGCACTATGGTATAAAAAAAAAAAAATCAATTTTTTTTACACAGTCAACAAAAGCCAGAGAATTCTACAATTAGAGGTAGAGGATTTTTAATTGTTTTGATGAAACAGAGGATCAAATAAGAAGAGTAGATTAATAAAAACATTTTTTTATGTTTTTATGATTTTTTCTACATCAAATATTTGTGTTTCTAGAATAAAAAATTTAATTTATTTCAAACATAACGGAGGATTAGTTTCACTTACTTGTCAAAGGCATCAAAAAGAGGTAATCTTCACTACCATGATGTATATATCAACAGAGATCTAGTGCATGGATTTTTATTTTTTTTAAATGAGGATTCTGATAGTAGAGGGATATATTAAATGGTTTTTAGAAATCATGGCATCAAGGATTGAACCTCAAGACTTTTATATCGGGAATTGGGGTAAAGACTGTTTGGTCAATTTAGTGTGTCCTAAATTGCTGCATTTAATTTGTCAATCCGGGAATCGTAAGCTGATGAAGTGCGGCGCACTATATGTGCAAGATAACCTATTTCGGTGTTGCTAATCTAATGAATCAAAACAAGAAACTAGTGATCATGAAAACTAAACTATTCTTGCTGCCAAATGAACAGAAAAGAAACTACGCTTATGGAAATTCAAAATTGCAATGAAATAAATCTAAATCAGATTACATCAATTCATTTTCCGACCCTTCATCATTAGACCAGCTATGACTTGCGGAAGTAATCATAAACAACTTGTGTAACTGATTATTTAATTTGCAGAAAGTAAACTAATACTAAACCATACACACATGATTCAATCCCTCACCATCAGTCCAGCTGTGGCTTTCGGAGGCAACTGAAGATGTCATACATGATTTAATATATCTAAATTTGCAGAAAAGAAACTAATACTAAACTACACATTTCATAATGCAGTCCCTCACCATCAGTCCAGCTGTGGCTTTCGGAGGCAACTGAAGACGCTATGAGCAACTTAATATATCTAAATTTAACTACTGAATCAGATAAGCAAAACTGAAGTGTACAAAGCAAGACTGAAGTTAAACAAAAGCTATGAAAAGCAAACTAGCAGCAGAACAATGTTAGTTTCATGTCATTAGCCAAAATACTATGAAAATGCCCGGGCTGTCTACCTAAAACCTGCACAAGACAACTGATCAGTGATTAACAATCATAAAAACATGAAAGACAGAAATGAAATGGAAATTATGGAAATGTGTAAACAGAAATGAAACAACTACAAAATATGAACATGTAATGGATTATGATACAATGACTTTTTAAAGAAATGAAATGAGAAATATATACATTAATACACAGAACCTTGGCTGAGCAGGGGCCCTCTACACAGCTTTGGTAACGATCCTCAAACACGAATTAAGTTGAAAAACAGAGTCTTCTCATATTAACAAGCAGTTCATTACAGAATGGTAGTGTTACGGCTCAAGGGTAGTGTAATCACTACAAAGCAAACATAACAGAGTACGCACATCAACTATCAACTAACAACTAACAGCTGACAACCAACAACTACGTGCGTATGCAAACGCTCTATATAAAACAATAAACTGTAACTGTCTCTTGAAGTTTATGATAGCAGAGAGCACGTAGACCATTACGGCCACGGATATAGGAGTATGGCCGTGTTGGAAAGTGAATCTACGGAAGGTGGATGCTTGAATTCAACTCCAGAACTCTGCACAGATGTCGATTTAACCTCCGCAAGCTTAGAAACGGCCGTATGGGTGTTTATTTGCCACGAAACAGAGTCCAGCCGACATCAAACTCCATAGTTGACTTCCACGTGGATGGCTTTGACCGCGGCTTCTTTGGACGAGTTTGCTTGAACTAGTAGGACACGAACCATGTCCACGTCATTCCTAGCCTGCCCATGTGGCTCGTTTCCTTTGTAGACACCTGTAACATATAGTTCCACAAAATAGCTGCGGAAAGTTGCAGCAGCTGCGGAAAGTGGCAAGTTTCCGCAGCTGTATGAACAAAATCTAGATCAAATAGAAAACACAAAAACATAATTAAAAACCATGTTAGATACCCTTTTGCACATGATATTGACAATTTTGGAGGTTTAGGTGAGTGAAAAAGGTATGGAAAAGTGTATGGAAAAGATGCAATTTCGGGACTCAACATACCCCCACTGTGAAGGTGTTGCATGTCCTCATGCAACCAAAATTTTGATACTCTTTGTTCAATTCATGTGCCTTGATACTTCAGCCAGCACATCTAACCCCCTTCTCTTCTTCTTTGGTACTACCATCATTCTGGGTTTCTTCATTAAGCACCTGAATTTGATATTCACAAGTGCTCTGCTCAATTTTTGGCATTTCCTTTTTAATTTCTTATTCTTCTTTTGCCAAATACCCAAATGTAACATAGTATTATCATGGATGATCTTGTCCAGTTTGCCTTGCTCTTTTAGTGTTTCATTTTTATTTTTGATATGCCGATTTAAAAGCTCAAGCTCAAAAATTTCCTGTTTTAATGACTGAACTAAATCATCCTGCAATGTATGAGGCTGAATGGAAGAGGTACTTGGACCTGTGGCTGCCTTCTCCAAGGATTCTATATAGTCATATACCTCCTGCTGTTTGGGATCTACTTCCGATGTCTTTTTCATTGGGCTGTCCCCAAAATGCTGCAAGGGAGAATTATGTTCAAAATCTGGCCGAGGAGGACTTACATCAATATTTTGTTGAGAATAAGATGGAGTATGCTCATTGTCTGATTGGGAGTGAAAGGAGTCAGGTTCACTAACTGACTGAAATGGACTATGGTCAGTTGGAGACTGTTCAGATGTCTCCTCACCCAAATCAATGAAATGAGGACCTTTAATTTGTTTTTTTCTCAATTTTCCCTTAAGCCTGCTGCTTCTCCTCACATGCTGTGGTACACTACCCTTTTGTTCTTGTTTTCCTGTCTCTGCCTTCTTGGATATAGATGACCGTTTTTGAAGAAAAACTAATCTTTCAGATAGTATTTGGTGATCTTCTTCTTCAGAAGAAGGAGTTTTATGGACAGCCTCAATAATTTCTTTCCCTTTTGGTATTATTGGCTTCTTAGTTTTGATTTCCTTCTTCTTCCTTTTTACTAATCTCTCCTCCCTATCAGTTTTCTTCATAGTAGTAGTAGAAGTATTTTGGATTTCATCTACTGTTCTTTTCCTTCTACTTCTTTTTGCTGTGCTAGCTGCGGGAATTTCCTGTGTAGGAGAAACTTGGGTTTCAACATTCATTTTCTTTCTTCTACTCCTTCTAATTGGACTACCTTCAGGAATTTCCTGAGGTTCTTCAAAGAAGTTTCTAACTAGGAATTGTTCCCATGTATCTTTTCTTTCCTTTAGCTCCTTTTCAATCAGAATTTTTATAAGGCCGTGATGATAAAGATGAGGCTCTACATCTCCCAAGTGTTTTTGAACAGTTATAGCCATTTTCTTTAAGCTATTGAATAGGAAATAAGGGAGATTGAGAGTTTGGTTTTTAAGAAAATTCATCAATAGCCTAGTATGGTACATGTACATAGAGCCAAAACGGCCTTCACATGTAATAAATTTCTGAACAATGAGTAGTAAAGTGGCCCATTCATCTTTTATTGCATGTACAGGGATGCCTCTTTTAAAAACAGTGATATCCATACCTTGATTCCGTAGGATTGTTCTCCATGCCTCATCACCGATACTTTTATTTTTGAACCAACGTTCTCCTTCCTGAAGAAGCTCTGTGGCTGTTGCTATTGATGCTTCATTGACCAAAAACTTGAGGTCTCCCACTTCTGCTTCCGAGCCATCAAATGATCTTGCAAACGCTTTTGTAACTTCTCTGTGGTAACCCCTGAATTTCTGAATAAAACGCAGCCATTTAGCTTTCCTCAACATCTCTTTTGGTTGCGGAAATCCCTCTATAAACTTTGGTCCTTCCGGCTCTGCCCTTAATAATTTTCCCATTTTACTTCTCTGTGCTTCACAAGTTTGCCTCTGTGAGGGTTTAAGTGGAAATGGAACGATGGAATACACAGGATCGAGCACAATACTGTGGGGATGTTATCATAAAATGGAAATGAGTACCATAAACAGAATAGAGTAAGACTGTGGGTAGATATACGGAAGTGAGAGTGAGCAAAAGGAACGAAATGGAGTGAAACAGGGAGTGAGAATGAGTAGAGTGGGGTTTTGTAAACACGACAGAGACACGACAAAGATGTTAACAAAGTATAATGCATTCGGCCGCGTTTTGAATTTTGGTGGCTGTGTCATAAATATGAACACGTTTCAATCAATGATTATGAAGTTATGCGGCTTGTAAGAGTCCTTTGTCAACTCAAATACATATCATTATCTACGGTGGGATATTTGAACATGAGTGAGAATCGGAATTTCAATGATGAAACCGTTTGTGAATAAATGCAAGAGGATAACATAGAGATCGTGGAAGGTTATGGGACTGTCAATATATTCATTGCGCGTTATGGGTAGAGCTCATAGTTTAAAATTATATAAAAATGTGTTTTTCGATACTATTTGAAATAAACTTTATTCATACCTTTGGAATCCTTGCTTTTGCCCTTGGTCTTCAACTGATTGATCTTCATTAGTGTCTTGAATGTTCCATTGATCATCTCTCCTGCATTTTATTTCATAATTTATGAAAATAACAACTAACTGTACATTCTTTTTGAAAACAGAGTAGTAGTAGCTGCGGAATCTGCTCCTGGCTGCGGAAAATGGAGTCAGCTGCGGAAACAGATGTCAGCTGCGGAAACTGACACAGCTATTACTTGGCTGAAATAGAAATGAACAAATGACAAATGACCAGGTGGAAATGGTCATAAAAAAGATTTTTATTGATGGAATGGATGAAATGAAGTGGAATGAAGTGAAATGAAATGAAATGAAATGAAATGAAGTGGAATGAAATGGAGTGGGTGGTGAGATGAAATGAAATGAAGGACAGATTTTTTTTGGAAAATATAGAGTGTCAGGTGTCCCTGATTTTCACCCCATATTTTCTGTATAAGACTGCCAATCAATGATTGGTTTTCAGGCTTATACCATTTTTTTTTTCTTTTTTTTTTTTTCTTCTTTTTTTTTTCTTTTTTTTTTTTTAACTTGAAAAACAAAAGCTAGCTTGGTAGAGAAGAAGGATTATTCTGTACCAGCCTGATTGCAGAACTTTCTTGAAACAACTTGACAAAATCCTCTTTAGAGAGTGGCTTATGATAAACTTTCAATCTATGGCCATTCACTATAAGAGGAGTTTGAAACTCATCAATGGTCTTGATTCTTACAACTCCATTGTTAAAGATCTTGTCAATCTCATATGGCCCAAGCCAATGAGTCTGAAATTTCCCTTGGAAATCTTTAAACTTGGAGTCGAATAACAATGCCCAATCTCCTTCTTGAAACTTCTTCTCTTTGATATATTTGTCATGCCACTTAGTTATTTGATATTGAACTAGATCAGTTCTTGGAATTGCTTCTTGTCTGATCTCATCTAGCTCATTCAATTGCTCCATTCTATGCTTTTGGGCTTCTGACAAGTCCATTCCCAACTGAACTGCTATCTTGAAGGTCTTGACTTGGAACTCAATGGGGAGCAAGACTTCTTTCCCATAAACAAGTTCATAGGGAGAATGTCCTGTTGTATTCCTCCATGTAGTTCTGTAGGCCCACAAGGCTTCTGGAAGCCTTTCTGCCCAATCTCTTCTATGTAGATGAACAGTTTTGGTGATGATACTTTCAGGAACTTTGTTTGTGGACTCCACTTGACCATTTGCTTGTGGATGGTAAGGAGTAGATTTTCTGTGCTTGAT
This sequence comes from Pinus albicaulis, assembly GCA_034641835.2. Classification (NCBI taxonomy): domain Eukaryota; kingdom Viridiplantae; phylum Streptophyta; class Pinopsida; order Pinales; family Pinaceae; genus Pinus; species Pinus albicaulis. Next base: position 606,383,916 of record CM076579.1, read on the forward strand.
TTTGTATTCTTCCATCAACTTCTCCACCAAATTTGATGTAAATTGGCTCCCCTGATCTATTACAATTTCTCTTGGAACACCAAAGCGAGTAAAAATATCCTCATAAAGAAAATGAACAACTGAATTTTCAGTAGCAGATACTAATGCTTTAGCTTCTACCCATTTAGTAACATAATCAGTGCAAACCAATATATACTTATTTTTCTTAGATGGTGGATTAACCGGTCCAATGAAATCTAAAGCCCATTTTTCAAAGGGTTCAATGAGTACCTGTGTTTGCAATGGCATTTCATTTGAAAGGGTAGGCTTCCCTACTCTTTGGCAGCTATCACACCTTTTGACATATTGTTTTGCATCTTTGAAGAGGGAAGGCCAATAATATCCCAAGGAAAGGATTTTATAGGCCGTCCTTTTGTCCGCAAAGTGTCCGCCGCATGGTTCATCATGACATGCCTTAAGAATATGAGGCATTTCATCTTCCCTGACACATCTTCTGATCACAAGATCTGGCCCTGTTTTAAACAATTCGTTAGAAATCCATGAATATTTTGAACTCTCCTGAATAATCTTTCGTTTCTCTCTTGGAAATAAATGTGAAGGTAGTTTCCCTGTAACCAAATAGTTAGCAATATCTGCATACCAAGGGGTCTTAATAGTTACTGCAAACAAATATTCATCGGGAAACTTATCTTCTACAGGAGAATCTTCTTTAGTATTCTGAATCCTAGACAAGAAATCAGCTACTGTATTCTGTTTTCCTGGTCTATCCAACACAGTAACATTGAATTCTTGCAAAAGTAAAAGCCATCTTGTCACTCTGCCATTAGTAACGGGTTTGTTCATTAAATATCTAATTGCAGAATGGTCAGTATGAATAAAAGTTTCATAGCCTGTTATGTAATGTCTAAACTTATTAATTGCATGAACAACGGCTAAGAATTCTTTTTCAGTCACAGTATAATTCAACTCTGTGGGAGTCAAATTTTTACTGGTGTAATAAATGGCATAAGGAATTAAATCTTTTTGACCCAACACAGCTCCAAGAGCTGTATCTGAAGCATCTGTAGAAATATGGAAAGGAAGTTTCCAATTTGGTCCTCTCAAGATAGGTGCTTGAGATATTCTTGTTTTCAAAGTTTCAAAAGCGGATTGACAATCAGGATCCCATTTAAATTCACAGTCTTTTGTAAGCAACTTGAAGAGTGGAGATGCTATTTTAGTGAAGTTTTCTATAAATCTTCTATAGTAACCAATAAATCCTAGAAAACTTCTAACATCTCTTTGACAATTTGGAATAGGCAACTTGGAGATGACTTCAACTTTTGATCTATCAACCTTAATTCCATCTCCTGAAATATGATGTCCTAAAACAATCCCTTCATTAAACATCATAAAGCATTTTTCATGGCTTAATGAAAGGTTTGTTTCTTTACATCTTATAAGAACTTTTTCCAAATTTTCTAATGCCTCTTCAAATGAATTATCATAAACTGTAAAATCATCCATATAAACCTCTACACAATCATGGATTAGATCAGAAAAAATTCCTAGTACTGCTCTTTGGAATGTTGCTGGTGCATTACATAATCCAAAAGGAAGCACTCGGTAGGCAAAAGTTCCCCATGGACAAGTAAATGTGGTCTTATCTTGATCTTCAGGTGCTACCTGAATTTGATTATAGCCACTAAAACCATCCAAAAATGAAAAGTACTTTTTACCTGCTAATGTATCTAATACGTGATCAATAAAAGGCAAAGGAAAGTGATCCTTCAAAGTTGCTTTGTTCAATTCCCTGTAATCAATGCATACTCTCCATTTACCATTCTTTTTAGGTACTATAACCAAAGGAGAAACCCATCGGCTATCTGAAATTGGATAAATGAAGTTTACATTGAGAAGTTTTTGGAGCTCTTCTTTCACTATCTCACTAAGATTTGGATTCATCCTTCTTTGAGGTTGTCTGATTGGTCTACTGTTTTCCTCAATATAGATATGATGGATGCAAGTCTTAGGATCAATACCCTTCATGTCAGTATACTCCCATGCAAATGCGGTAGAATGTTTTTGCAAGATTCTGGTTAGTTCTTCTTGTTGTGACTTCTCCAGATGTTTGTTGATATTCAATGTCTTTTCTGGAAAAATCTCAAAAGCAGAATTACAAAACTCTTCCATAGAGTAGAGAGACATTTGTCTTGATGATAAATATTCTATGTCAGATTCCAACTGAAATTGTGTGGGGTCATATTCTGAAGTTATCTCAAAATTTTCTAATGTGTTCAGAATTTTACTATCCTCACTAATTTCAGAAATGGTAAAGACAGGTTGTATAGTGTTCTCATCATCGACCCATTCATTATCTCCTATTTCTGTAATTGCTCTTTCGGGAGGATACAAATTGAATTTCTTTGTCGAATTACCATTAGAAATGTACATGTCTCCAGATCTACAACTAATAAAAGCATCAGCTGTGGCTAGCCAAGGTCTTCCTAAGATAATTGGATGTCCTCCTAGAGTACTTTTGGGAGTCAAAATCATAAAGTCTACTGGATATTCCCAAGAATCTAAGGAGACTGAAATATCTTCTAATACACCATCTGGTTTAATAACCGATTGATCTGCAAGTTGCAATAAAGTAGGTGTAAAAAGAAGGTTAGGAAGTTTTAACTGTTCCATAGTCTGTCTACTCATAATGTTGATAGCAGCCCCTAAGTCAATCAATGTGTTTGGAATTTCTATCCCATGTATATGTGTCTTGACAATTGGACTTCCTGGATCTACATACTTCTGCATGGTAATTTTTCCCATCATAATGTCTGCAATCTTTCCTACCAGGTGGATTCTTCTTGTGTCCTTTAGCTTCCTTCCTGGTCTTTTAAAACTCAACTCCTTTATGGTTTTTTCTAGAATAGGAATTTCTCGAATGGCTTGTAACAATGGAATCTTGATACAAACATTCTTCAATTCATCTAGAAATTCATAGTTAGGCAACAAGATTTGTTTTTCCACCCCCTTATCAATTTGTAGTCTTTCTGGAAAAGGAGGTGTAGATGAAGATACAGGTTGCTCAACTATAGGAGTTGTGGATGTTAGCTTTTCTTTTTCTTTTTGAATTTTTGAATTTTGAAGAGATTCTTCCTCAGAACCCTTATTGACTTGAAGAGAGTCCTCCTCAGAGGTATCTTGCTCTTGAATGTCTATAGAAGGTTTTTCTAAAACTCTACCAGATCTGAGTTGTACATCGTTGAGAGGAACAATCATATAGGTAGGAAATTGTTGTCCTTCTACCATGTAAGTAGTTTGAGGATTCTTATTGTTAGGATTTGGCAATGGCTGAGCTGGAAGTTGATTTGTCTTCTGTTGGTATGGGAGCATGAGTTGAGGATTTGTATTTTGTTGAGAAGGTTTTTGTTGTGGAAATGGCAATGAAAGTTGTGGATTTTGGCTTGGAAATTGTGGAGCTTGTTGATTTTGAAAAGATGGAGGATATTGATAAAATTGAGCAAATCTCCCATAAGGATTTTTCATCCCTTGTACCCATGGATGATATGAATTTTGATGTTGGGGCCAAGATTGTTGCCAAGGAGTCCAATTTGGTGGGGTTTGAAGATTCATAGGGTTATTAAACCCTTGAGATTGTTGTCCCTGCCAAGGTCTCCTTGCGACAAAACAGAGAGATTCTACTGAATTTGGATCTTCTTGAAAAATAGCTTTGAGTCCAGGAATTGAAGGACAATCCTTGATCTCATGATTTTCTGAGCAAATCATACATGTTTCTACAACTTTTTCATCCAAGGGACATTCCCTTAAAGCATGTTTCTTCCTACATTTAGGACAAAAGATGGCTAAAGCATCTGTTTCTGCTTTCTGCTTGTTTTGGATTTTAAGGGTGTCTAGTTGTTCACTAAGGCTCCCTAAGATATCAGTTTTGAACTCATCAAGCATATTACCAATCTATGCCCTACTTACTGATCCAGTTGCAGATTTGTTAGCCCTAATAAGAGAAGAATCCCTAGGCCCTTTTCCAGTTTTAGATTTTCCCCTTGAGAGATGGATACATAGTTATGTTATATCATGAAATGGAAGTTGAGAAATGTCTCCTTTCCCCATCATGTTTAAAATGTCTATCCATTCATCTCTAATGGCTTTTAATAGGAGGGCTTTCAAGGTTTCATTATCTAAGTTGCTCATCTTTGCTCTTTTCAAGTTGTATTGAAATATTTCAATTAGGTCTTCCAAATTTTCATCTTCTTTTTGCATCATTTTGAATACCTCATCCTTGTGATTGGTGGGCATACAATAGTCCAAGTATCTGTCCAAAAATGTTTGTTTCATATCATTCCAAGTCCTAATAGATTGAGTGGCTAATCCCACAAACCATTTCAAAGCAGATCCCTTCAATGTTGAAGGAAACAGTTTGAGTTTTTGAGAATCTTCCATATAGTCATAAGTTCGGCACACTACTTCAAACTCAAACAGAAATGTTTCAGGATCCTCACTTCGCAATCCATAAAAGTTAGGGAGAAAAAATGGTGAGATATTTTTCATTGTTGCATGAGTTTCCTCATCAACTATAGGGAATCCAAGCAAATTGTCCCTATTTCTACCATTATTTCCTTCACCATTGTTATCTCCATTATCTCCTCCTCTTCTATCTCCACCTCTATTTATTACTTCCTCTGCCATGATAGTTTCTTTAGAGTCCTTATAGTCCTCTACTTCTTCTACCAAGGAAGGATGAGAGAAAGTCTCTTTGTTTTCTAAGTGGGTTTTAGTAGGTGGTATAGGAGAATCCTCTAATTCAGCTGTTCCTTGACTTCCAAAAATCTTAAGGCTAGGGGCAGATGGTGGTGAATCTGGTCTATGCCTTGAAGAAGATGGAGTTATGAAAATCGAACTCTTGGCTTTAGCTATAAACCTTCCCCTAGAATCTCTTGCTCTATGCATGTCATTTTTTTATTTTTATTTTTTAAAGTTGGGCTAATAATTCTCTTTCTGATCTTCCAGATCACACTAGGTGCAAGAAGAGAGCATACTTAAGAAATTACTAAACCAATAACTCTCTTTTGTGATCCTCCAGATCACACTAGGTGCAAGAGGAGAGCATACTTCAAGAAGTTATCAAGTTTTCCCTTCTTTTATGATTTTATGTTTTTTTTTTTTTTAAGAAATTGGTTACCTAGTTACACTTCCCCGGCAACGGCGCCAAAATGTTTGGTCAATTTAGTGTGTCCTAAATTGCTGCATTTAATTTGTCAATCCGGGAATCGTAAGCTGATGAAGTGCGGCGCACTATATGTGCAAGATAACCTATTTCTTAACTTTTGTCGTTTTTGATCTTTCTAAAGTGAAATGGAAATTCTAAAATGAAAAACAAGTTTGGTTATATTTGTTCAAGGAAGTGATATCCCCTATAATGATTTACCAATCTTGAAACTTTAAAATCAAATTGAAATTATAATGACAAGACTTGAAAGAAAGTAAAAGTGTACTGCTGAAATGAAAAGGTGCTGCTTAATCTAATGAATCAAAACAGGAAACTAGTGAACATGAAAACTAAACTATTCTTGCTACCAACTGAACACAAAAGAAACTACGCTTATGGAAATTCAAAATTGCAACAAAAATAAATCTAAATCAGATTACATCAATTCATTTTCTGACCCTTCATCATTAGACCAGCTATGACTTGCGGAAGTAATCATAAACAACTTGTGTAACTGATATTTAATTTGCAGTAAGTAAACTAATACTAAACCATACACACATGATTCAATCCCTCGCCATAAATATCGAAAATTTGTGGCTTTGATAGCGAAGATATCATACATGGATTTAATATATCTAAATTTGCAGAGAAAAAAACTATTCAAACTGCATTTCATAATGCGAGTCCCTCACCCATCCAGTCCATTGTGGCTTAGGGAGAGCTCTTGAAGGCAGATATGAAATGACTTAATATATCTAAATTTAAATTTATTTTTTTTTTATTTTTTTTTAAAGTTGGGCTAATAATCCTCTTTCTGATCTTCCAGGTCACACTAGGTGCAAGAAGAGAGCATACTTAAGAAATTACTAAACCAATAACTCTCTTTTCTGATCCTCCAGATCACACTAGGTGCAAGAGGAGAGCATACTTCAAGAAGTTATCAAGTTTTCCCTTCTTTTATGATTTTATGATTTTATGTTTTTTTTTAAGAAATTGGCTACCTAGTTACACTTCCCCGGCAACGGCGCCAAAATGTTTGGTCAATTTAGTGTGTCCTAAATTGTTGCATTTAATTTTTCAATCCGGGAATCGTAAGCTGATGAAGTGCGGCGCACTATATGTGCAAGATAACCTATTTCTTAACTTTTGTCGTTTTTGGTTTTTCTAAGGTGAAATGGAAATTCTAAAATGAAAAGCAAGTTTGGTTATATTTGTTCAAGGAAGTGATATCCCTATAATGATTTACCAACTTGAAACTTTAAAAGCAAATTGAAAATTACAATGACAAGACTTGAAAGAAAGTAAAAGTGTACTGCTGAAATGAAAAGGTGCTGCTAATCTAATGAATCAAAACAGTAAACTAGTGAACATGAAAACCAAACTATTCTTGTTGCCAACTAAACACAAAAGAAACTATGCTTAAGGAAATTCAAAATTGCAACAAAATAAATCTAAATCAGATTACATCAATTCATTTTCTGACCCTTCATCATTAGACCAGCTATGACTTTCGGAAGTAATCATAAACAACTTGTGTAACTGATATTTAATTTGCAGAAAGCAAACTAATACTAAACCATACACTCATGATTCAATCCCTCGCCATCAGTCCAGCTGTGGCTTTCGGAGGCAACTGAAGATGTCATATATGATTTAATATATCTAAATTTGCAGAAAAGAAACTAATACTAAACTACACATTTCATAATGCAGTCCCTCACCATCAGTCCAGCTGTGGCTTTCGGAGGCAACTGAAGACGCTATGAGCAACTTAATATATCTAAATTTAACTACTGAATCAGATAAGCAAAAATGAAGTGTACAAAGCAAGACTGAAGTTAAACAAAAACTATGAAAAGAAAACTAGCAGCAGAACAATGTTAGTTTCATGTCATTAGCCAAAATACTATGAAAATGCCCGGGCTGTCTACCTAAAGCCTGCACAAGAAAACTGATCAGTGATTAACAATCATAAAAACATGAAAGACGGGAATGAAATGGAAATTATGGAAATGTATAAACAGGAATGAAACAATTACAAAATATGAACATGTAATGGATTATGATACAATGACTTTTAAAGAAATGAGATGAGAAATATATACATTAATACACAGAACCTCGGCTGAGCAGGGGCCCTCTACGCAGCTCTGGTATGATCCTCAAACACGAATTAAGTTATAGAACAGAGTTTTCTCACATTAAAAGGCAGTTCATTACAGACTGGTAGTATTACGGCTCAAGGCAGCGTAATCACTACAAAGCTAACGTAACAGAGTATGCACATCAACTATGAACTAACAACTAACAACCGACAACCAACAACTACGTGCGTAGCAAACGCTCTATATAAAGCAATAAACTGTAACTGTCTCCTGAAGTTTATGATAGCAGCCAGCACGTAGACCACTAAGGCCACCGATATAGGAGTATGGCCATGTTGGAAAACGGATCTATGGAAGGTGGGTGCTTGAATTCAACTCCAGAACTTTGCACAGATGTCAATTAACCTCCGCAAGCTTAGAAACGTCCGTATGGATGTTTATATGCCACGAAACAGAGTCCAGCCGACATAGAACTCCATAGTTGACTTCCACGTGGATGGCTTTGACCGCGGCTTTCTTTGACGAATTTACTTGAACCAATAGGACACGAACCATGTCCTCGTCATTCCTAGCCTGCCCATGTGGCTCGTTTCTTTTGTAGACACATGTAGCATAGATTTCCACAAAATAGCTGCGGAAAGTTGCAGCAGCTGCGGAAAGTGGCAAGTTTCCGCAGCTGTATGAACAAAATCTAAATCAAATAGAAAACACAAAACCATAATTAAAAACCATGTTAGATACCCTTTTGCACATGATATTGACAATTTTGGAGGTTTAGGTGAGTGAAAAAGGTATGGAAAAGTGTATGGAAAAGATGCAAATTCGGGACTCAACAAAGACACAGTAGAAAAACTTTACCAATTAGGTCTAATAGGTTTCCTTCATAAGTTCAAAGAGAATAATGAAGAAATTACAAGGGAATTCATAAATAACTACAAACAAGATCAAAATATGGTGGGAAATTTATTCATTCCATTAACTCTATAATCAATTTCTCAAGCCCTATATTTTCCATTATGAGGAGAAAATTATCACAAAGGGTTGCATTTTAAGGATAAGTGATGGACCTTCTTCCTATACAAAAATAGAAAGGGATACTTTGACAGAACTAAGGGGATTCCCAGAGAATGGTTCAATGAGCCTTGGGTTTATTTAGCATTGATCATCCAAAAATTATTCACCTGTGATAATAGACACAGCATAGTGCACCTATACCTCATTAGGTTCCTACAACACATCAAGGGAGACATACGAATAATTTTTCCGTACTTTTTCTATAGAAATTTGATCAGGATGATAGAAAGTGTGAATTCTGAAACCAAACCTTAGGAGGCACAAATCCATCATCAAGGGCTCATTAAAATCCTTGTTGAATATAAGTTAAGAAATAAGGGTGTGATATGGAGATATTTCCTAATTCATAATCAGTTTGCAGAACAAGCCATAGAAGACAAATTCAAGCTAGTGCAGGAAACAAGGAGTATAATGAATTCAGCCCTTTACCCAAGAACAAGATCTAAGAAGTAAAAAGAGAAAATCATGATAGAAATAGAGACATTATTCTTGTCCATTCCTAGGAGGCAAATAAGAAATAATTCAATAGACATAAGCTATAAGGAAAGAGAACCAGAAGTGAAAATCATTGAGACATCTCCCTTGACCAAACATGCTAATGTAATTCTTGAAATATTTCAGAAGGAGGTTTATGAAAACCCATTATAAAAAGACTCATATTTTTACAATGAGGATATTGAGGTCACTTTAGTTTCCAAAGACACCAAAGAAGAAGAAAAATACCAAAACCTTAGTAGAATCAAATAATTGACTAATAATCTGGAGGTAAGCAGGATATTGGAGAGACACTTGAAGAAAGAGAATGAAACATACAAGAAAAATAATGAAAACTTGATCAAAGAGAATGAGAGACTGAATGAAGAAGTGGGGAAACTGAAATAAAATAATAATCTTTTTACCATGCAAGCATTCATATGGCTTAAGGAGAAAAAATATTGGAATATCAAATATGAGAAGCAGAAGGTCAAAGCCTCAATCTACAAAGAGGAACAGTACAAAGGTATAGACTCTCTTTCACAAGAAGCTCAGTAGGAAGCATCAGGTTTAGGGACAGTATCAACATCAAAACTTAGGAGGTCTAAAAGGAAGAATCAAGCGCGAGGACATTCTTAAACATCAGTTAGGGGGAGATGTTGGCCCTCGCTTTTTATCTCTTTTTGTTTATGAAAATACACATATTTACCATTATATCCATATATACACCATCATATTCACCCTATTTTGTCATATAAATGCATATCCAGGTATTTAAATTAATTTTTTTAATTCTTAGAAGTTTTTATAAAAATTGAATTTTAAGTGCACTCTTGGACTAAATCAGAAATTCCCGTAATAGCTTCATGGTTTTCATATTTGCACGAAACTTGGGCTCGAGATGGATATATTGATAGAAATATTTGGAACTAAAATTTAATTCACACATTTTGTTTCAGTCAAACCAAGCTTAAACAGGCCCGGTCAAAGGCGGTCAAAGATGACCTGTTTTTATGGAGATCCCTAGGAACTAGGTCAAATTTCTTATTTTATGGGATTTTCCAGATTTTTGGGAATTAGATGGATGAGCTCGACCTGATTAAATAGGATAAGGACAGCCATGGCTATATGAGAAATTTTAGATGATTGTTTTCCATATTTTACCTATTTAAGCCTAAGACTTTGAAGGCATTCATATGTAGAAATTGTGTAACTTAACTTTGATATTTTTGAGACTTTGGAGAGTTAATTAAAAGACCTGTTATATTTCATTTTTTTTTGTTATATGGTCAATTATTGACTGAATTTTTAGTAGCTGAAAGAACTTAAATGTGTAAGGCAAGGGTAGAGGGCCCCCACACTGAGCTAAGTGCACTTTTTAGTTATTTTAAGTTGTAGTTTCTGAACTAGTTTGTTTTATGCTTAATTTGTTAATTAGATATATGCTAATGCTTTATGAGTAATGATGAATCTAATTCTAATTCGTATTATGAATATGAAAGAACAATCCAATGTTTAAGCTAAATGTTCTTTCTATCTAATTAAGAGCTAGAGCTATAATTAATATTTTCCCGCTCTTTAATGATCTTCTGAAGTTCTTGTTTTCTAACAATAGTATTAATAATGAATGAATCTGTAATGAAGGAAAAATAGGATCTCTTTAGTTAAGAGCCTCTTCAGTTATTGTTTCATGCATCTTGATATATTTCTCATTAGTGGTTTTTGTTTCTAATTCATGAAGTGATTTTGTAAGAGAAGGAAAAACAAGATCTCCTAAGTTAGGAGCTTCTTCTGTTGTTGATTACGTAATTGAATTTAGAAATTATTTATTTTAAATTTATATTTGTAATATGAATTTCCCTTATTATTAATAATTCATCTTCTAACTTGATCATAGTTGAATCCCATATACCTTGGGGATGCTTCTAAGTCCTACTATCCTGGATTGATAATAAATAGTTGTGTTTGTTTACTCATTAAACAACCCAACAGATAGCTGAATGTGGAGTCCATCGAAGAAAGAGATCGAAGATTGGGTAGGTATGAAAGAACGCGAGTTTGTTGTGCAAGAAAATAGAAACTCATGCATCTCTACTAAACATTGGTTACATAAGTATATCTATATAGACTAGTATGAGTTCCTTTTTGCGTCGTTTGCTAGTGATCTGTATGAGTGGATCTCAAGACTACTTGCACAGACATGTTAGTTCAATAATAAGCTAACTATGTGGACCCCAGATCTGATTAAGAAACTGAAAAAAACTGATAACAACATTGTGAGGGTTTTTTATTATTAGATAGACAATATTCTTGGAGGGTTTATCCTGAGTTTGCGATCGAGACTTCTGTGTTTTATAGCAAAGAAGAGCGTAAATTGTTCAAAGGTGTCAGAGGTAAGTACCTGAATTCACTAAAGTTATAGATTAGAATGCTACTGTGTGAAATGTTAGGGGAATTTTGAGGTCTAAAATGGGCCTCCTAAGGAAAAGTGAAAATAATAGTAGAAATAATAAAATAAGATTTGATTAAATCATCAAATTTTAGAGGGAAAAAAGAAAAAACTACTTTTTCAACTCGTATTTTCAACTTATCTCCAAAATATTTTACTTAAATTTCGGGTGAGAGTACTTGTTGGATACAAAATTTAATTCCTCATCCAAGGAATACCCATGTTTCATACTTTTGATGGATCCTGCTACATGAAAAATGAGAAATACATGAAAAGCCTGATTGAAATCACATTTTTTCATGTATTTCTCATTTTTCATGTAGCGGGGTCTATCAAAAGTATGCAACATGGGTATTCTTTGGATGAGGAATTATATTTTGCATCCAACAAGTACTCCCACTTGAAATTTGAGTAAACACTTTAGGAGATAAGTTGAAAATATGAGTTGAAAAAGTAGTTTTATTATTTTTATTTTTTAATATTCTTACCCTTTTACTTAAAAAATGATGAATCATACCACATGGTTGACATCATTGCGTTAAATCCTATTGGTTCTTATAAAATTTATTTTGGTGGTACATTTTTCTTAGGAGGCCCGTTTTAGACCTCAAAATTTTGGGTGTACTACAGATACTCTCAAATTGATCTGTGAAGAAAGAAAACATGGTGATATGAGAAGTGGAAAAAAGGTTTAGGACCAGTTGGGGAAAGTACATTGAAATGGAATATAGTCCTTTATTTGGGTCTGGAGAAAGAGAAAGCAACCCCACTACCCCAAGAAGTTTCAGATCTAAGAGTTAGTAGAGAACTACAGCGATCCCCCAGCCTTCCACCCTTGTCATCACTCCATTCCATTTTTCCCTCCACCTCCACCTCACCCATTCACCATGGCCAAACACTCAAAGATTCCTATGTTCAAGGGAACAGATGATTCTGAATAGTTCTGGTTTGTGGTAGAAGCGATATGGAGTTCATAGAATGTTACTGATGAGAACATGAAGAAAGCGTAGTTTGTTACCATGCTACAAGATAGAGAATTTTCCTGGTACATGAAATATGTTATGAAGAATGAAAATGATTATTTGGCTGAGATAAAGACCGCAATGAACACTAAATTAAAGAAACCAAATTCGTAGTCCTAGTGTATCACGAAGATCAAGGAGATTAAGAAACTAGCTAATGAGACTGTATGGGAGGTACATCGGCAATTTAAGATGTTTTTGAGCCAAATTAGTTTCAAGGTCTCGGATGAAAATCATAGAGAATGGTTCATTGTTGTGTTATTGCCTCATCTCAGATTGTCATTGTCACAACAAAAGGTTTCTACTCACGTTGAAGCATTGGAGATAACGATGAATCTAAAAGCTTCACCGATAATTGATGCAATCATAGAGATGCAATAGATAAAAATTGAGTTGGTGAGCCTGCATATGGAGCTCGAGTGTAATATTCCCAATTGGGAAAACTCAGCAACACATGCATGAAAAATGAATTTAAAAAAATATGTGCTATAAAAATCAAAATCAATCCTTGGACCCCTTATATCTAACAATATGACATCTAAATCCAAGAGGAGATCATAAACAAATCATATTAGGTGAGGTAAACAAGCCTCCCACACCTAGTATGGCTCAAAATTGCTAAAACCCAAAAACTACTGCGATATGAAATTACTGCATAAAGAGACAACGGAGTCTAATGAGGGTTTATACACAGAAATGGTAGATACAAATAGATCTGGTATTATATTAATCAATATGGCCCAAAAACTGAGATCTAGTGTCCTTTATACAAATCCAAGAGAATCCGAGAATGGTTTCTAGGAATACACCCAAATACAAATGGTGATCTACAGCCCTAAGACTGAATAATTACTGCAAAATAAAGCACAGGAGTATATAAGGCTGAAATAATGTATATCTGATGCGTATCTACTCAAAGGTCTCCCCCCATGAAAGGATGAACCCTTCAATCACAAGAAAACTCTCCAAAAGAACCACAAGATCCCCTACTGAAGTTGCCCTAAAAAATAATGCAATTCCAGACTGAAATTACACTGTATGTGATGGAAATATATTGGCCTGCTGCTAAAGATCTGAAATGAGCTCAAGAACCCTCCAAAATGATCTCCCAAAGAAGGAATCCTTCCTCCTATGCAAAACCAAATTAGAATGTGGGTTTCTCAACCCTCCACTGCCACACGCTACAACACAACACAATATTCTACAGAAATTGCACTGTAGATGACAACTGAAGCTTGGCCCCAATGCCAGATGTGTGGAATGATAGATCAGGTCTCTCCCAAGAGCTACTCAAATGGAAGAGATGGAATTCCTAAAGAGGAATACCTAGTGCTAAACATCACCAACAATCTTAGCTAAACAACTGAAGAGAGCAAAGGTCTAAACAGACATATCAAAATATAATTCATAAGCTAACCTCACATGGCTACCATCCTCTTCCTTATAAACAATGTTAGCCTTCTCACCTTGGGTCCCACCCATTAGGGTTTCCGCCTTCACACAATCAATCTCCCTCCAAAATTGTGTTGTACCTTCATCAATGCCACTCTTCCATAACAACGTTGTTTGATTTGGTCAAGGTTGAACTCTTCAACCTGCTCCAACCCTTTTCACACCTAAGGGTATTAAATCCAGCTCTTATATAGCTATCTAAACTAATCCACATTCATATTGAGTTGCCTTTATTGATGATCCACTCCTCTCACATTAGTGTTGTTGACTTGATCAAACTTGACTTTGTCCACATTCATTATACCTTGTTCACAAATGAGGGTACTAGATCCAGTTATTATTATGATCCCTTTTCACAGCAAGAGGTATTTTATGATTATTTAAGATAAGTATGGGTCTCTTTCCCCATTTATTCATCTAATAGGTGCTAAAAGAAAAATTCAATATTTAGCTGCATGCTAATTTAGGAATATAAAATTCCTCCCCTCCCAAATGTTGCTTTTCCTCAAGAACTGCAAGGATAGAACTAAACATCCTCCTCTCCTCCCCTATTTGATAGATCCCTCCAAGGAAAAAGATGATGTCTCATCAATACATCCCCAAATTTCCCCTCCAAAATATGCAAGTTAGCTTTTGGTGACCATCCTAAAGAGCTATCCTCATGAAGAAGTAAAATATCCATGGAGGCAACAATGTGCTTTCTAGAGGCCTCCTTGAGGCATGAGATCTGATATGTATTGGGATTCATCATCCCCATGTGAATCTCCCATCCCCAAGCTATAATTCATACAAAATGAGCCACCCTCCAGAATGGTAACTCATGAAAAATATCCTCCACCTTTGGCTCCTGCAATGTAGGTGGGCCGAATAACTGAACATGGTAGAAAAAATGGCCTACCCCAGGCTATCTTTCTCTCCAGTCATGATAAGTTTATAGTATCTACTAATCTTGGGCTACAATAAGGTTTCCCTCAAGTGGAAAGAAGAAGATTGGATCTTAAAATATCCTCTCTCTAATGTCATGAATCATGCTGGCCCAATCCATTCCATACAAAATGAATCGCACATCATCACCATATGGCATCCAAATCAGAAAAATACTGAAGGTTATGTAAAAGTTTGGATGATACCAATGGTTTCTCAAGTGGATATAGCACAGTCTTTCCAACTGTTGTTTGAGAACATCATGTGGCAAGTTGTCCTCCAATAAATTACTAGATGTTCATGTTTGCTCATCTACTATGTGGTAGTAAACAACAATATATATCAGCTAAGCATAATAAAAATAACAATACACTTGCCCAAAGTCATGTAGAGAAGGGTTATTATCATAATTTTTGGTCCTAGAAAGACCATGAAACCCATAAATAATCTTTCCCTCTTGTGGAGAAATGCATTGTACATAGGTGGTGAGATAATGCAAATATTCAATGAAATGAAAAATAAGTACAGTAATGAATTTATTACCATGCATAATTAGTAGGCTAAAAGTGAGGTCCATGGATGAGTCCTCCCATGAGAGTCTCCTCATAAAATTCTAAAAAATGAAGGGATGCATACTCCCCTTGGAACACTTCATCAATAGAAACATACTCCCAAGTGACAACGTTGTTGGCCTTAGTGATAAGGCTCTTGTCACTCCATGACTCCTTCCTTTGACATTCCACATTCCAAATTCATCCACCATCATGCTTCTATGTGGGGGAACCTCCTTCCTAAAGCCCCTCCTTATCCTCCAATGCTGAACGGTAGCCTCTTTGCGCCTTGAATGTGCCATCCCTTTCTTTGGAAATATCATGATAAGTATGGGAAAAATTCTCCCCATACTCTCCCAAGAGTAGCCACAGCAACAATAACTCTTGTTGCCCCCTCAAACGTCCATCATGAAAATCATGTGGTGAAAATATGTTGATTATCATGAAGAAGATCATGTCAACACAATGCACCCAAACTCTTTGTTGCCATATGATGCAAATGTCCTGCCAAGTTTCCTCCACCAACATACCCTTTGGAGAAAGATATATCACATGATGGCCAAACTCTTTCAATAGTAGCCAACGCAGCCAAGCCTCCTACTGCCTGGTGTCAGAGATATGTAGGTGACTCACCAAGCTCTTGCTCACCATCCACATCCATTCATCTAAATGTGGGTGCCTTCCACCATGCTCCATCTTGGTACTCCTCCAATGAATACTACCATTCCTCCAAATCATATTTTTACCTTTGCATTTCATGAGATGTTGAAATGCAACCTTGTGGATATCTCCTAGAGAATATCTCACACCAATGAACATCTTGAATCCATAAAGATACAAGTGTGTTGGAGAAAAAAATTCCTCATAGTCCTGCACAATGCTCATCCTAATAGACCCATCACAATGATGAAAGACAAAATGTCTCTCTTTTATCACCTTCTCATCCAATGTCATACAAGTGTGATGGTCATCAGAATGCCCTAATGATAGCTAGGCCCCCAACTCCTCACTGCTGCCTAGTGACACCGCTGTCAACCTCCTCCTCAAAGGTGTATTTGTTATCCCATGCTTAAGCTCAATGCTAAACATATTGTTCTGCATTGGATTGTTTAGGAAAAACCTCAGCCTATCCTCCAAAAGTCCACATCGCAACCCCAAGTGTTGTGTGCAGCTCAATAATGACTCATTAGGATTATTTTTTATCCCTTCCTTGAACAACTCAAGGCTGCACAATGCAGTGTAAGTCTGCTGCTCCAAATCAACAATATGTTTTGATCCTTGATCATGCAAAGGCAGATTTCCACAACCCTCCATAAGATTTCTTGAAATAAAAAAAAGTGGAATTTCATGCATACCTTGGTGAAGCTTGGGAACATCTTGTATGGCTACAAGGGTTCCTCCTTCCAATGTCTTGTCTTCCCCAATTGTTGAGGATGATGGCTGCTCCTCCATAGTTGTGCCAGCGCTGGTACAAATCTCCTCAAGTGGTATTCTGCAAGGTATCCACTTAGGATCTCATGTTCTAAATGCCCTCCATCTCCATGCTTCTTATCTTCTTGGTCAAAAGGAAAGGGAAATGTGTAATGCTTTGGAGCTTGCTGAAACATTGGTTATTTCTTTTTAGAATAGGAAGTACATGGCCTTTCCTCTTCTTGAGACTCCCTAGAAGTTTCCCTACATCTCTTCTCTTCCTTCTGTTTAACCTCCTTAGAGAGGTTTTTCATGGATATGAAAAATGATGAGACCAATATCATTCCTTTCACCATTTTATATCTCTTCTTCTTCTTATAGAATATTTTCTTGAAATTCCCAGGCTGAGCCAAAGATCATGCTTCAATACCACTGTAATATTCTCAATTGGGAAAACTTAGCAACACATGCATGAAAAATGTATTTTCAGAAATATATGCTATAAAAATAAAAATAAACCCTTGGATCCCTTAGATCTGACAATATGACATCTAAATCCAAGAGGAGATTAGAAACAACTCATATTAGGTGAGGTAAACAAGCCTCCCATACCTAGTATGGCTCAAAATTGCTAAAACCCCAAAACTACTACAATATGAAATTACTGCATTAAGAGACAGCGCAGTCTAATGAGGGTTTATACAAAAAATGATAGAGACAAATACATCTGGTATTATATTAATCAATCTAGCCCAAATACTGAGATCTAGTCTCCTTTATACAAATTCACTCCACTCTCACTAGTGTATCATTCAGTTAGACTAGATACAAGTAGCTCAACTGAGTTTAACTCCATTAACTGAGCTAAACTGAATAAAAACTCCATGAACTACTCTTCCAAATCTGTCATAACTTTTCCACTTCAGTTATAACCAAGTCCTTCATGCATGAACCACCACTAAACCCTAAGAATTGCGTAATTCCTTCAACCCACTAATTTTCCAAATCTGTACACTTAAATTAAGTGCTCCAAGAGAATAAGTTGATATTTAGAGTCTGATTATTATTAAGGGCTAATAATAATCGACACATCTATTTTTAGATCAACGATCTATAAATAGACTTCGCCCAATATTCTAAAAATAAAATTTCATCTATTTTTCCAACTTGAACAACCATCCACAAATAGCATCCTACAACTTCTGAAATATGATCACTGTGTCTAAAAATAGACTTACACCTAAAAAGAGCCTGCAGGCCCACTTAGTGAAGGTGATTGATTTTCACTAAGCTTCATCATCTTGTTGAATCTCAACAGAAATTCAGAAGAGCTGGTGGGGTTAAACTTCTAAATTTTTCAGATTTTTAACCTTAGCACAAGTGACAAAGTTTGGGAAGAGATCAACTTCTCAAAGAGTTTCTTGCCAAAGGAAACTTGCAGTTTGGCTAGAGGATAAAAGAAGAAGTTGAATCATAGTTTATTTGGAAGATTTCAAAGGAGGGAAATCAAGTGTCAGAGGGACCAGAGGGTTCCCAATTTGAAAAGGACCCTAGATCTAAGATCTCTATCATAGAGAAGAGGAGCTCTAACACATTCTGAGCAGATGGCTCCTCATGGATTGTTTGATTAGGATAGGATAGAGGGCCTCTTAAACTTTTCGATATGCAAAAGCTAGGATCCTGGTTGTCCTAGAGGCATATGTTCTAAGAGATCATGCAAACCAGACCCTGGCCACACCAACATATGTGGATATCCTATGGAAGCATAGAGAAGCTACTATGCATGCCAAGCGACTGATAATGTAAGGTCTCAAGGATCATATTGTGCCACATATAGTTGAGAAATGAGATGTGGAAGGCCTTGAATTCCCTATATGAGGGAAAATCATTCCAAAGAAAGATGCTTTTGGAGGCCCAAATGAGGTCATTCATGATGACCAAGGGAGAAGGCATTGAGCACTTCCTATTCAAATTGCAATCAATCAGGGATCATCTGACTGTAACGGGTGAAACCGTAGATGATGCAGTGATAGTCAGGACTTCCCTCAATGCAGTCACAAATGAATGGGAAACCTTTGTCCAAAGTATCTTGGGCAGAGTAGACCTCCCAGATTGGAACAGTTTTTGGTCAATCCTGCGGCAAGAAGAACTATGCATATTCACCAAGAAGTAGCACAGCCCTGGGATGAGCAAAGTAAAGAAGGAAGAGGAGGAAGATGCAGCCTTGGCATCAAAGAAGAAACTGAAGAAGAAGAAGGATGTTTCTAATATCAAGTGCTTCTAGAGTGGAAAAATGGGATATTGTTCCAACCATTGTCCAGAAAAGAAGAAGGATAAGGAAGCATATTCTTCCAAAGCAGCGATAGCAGATGATGGGTAAGGAGATGATGTAGCCATGAGTGCTCACGAACCACGGAGGTGGGGTGACATGGACATGTAGAGGAGCTACATGGAAGTGAGGCGGGATCCTTGAGCAGCTCATCTCTTAGATCACAAGTGAGCTACAATAGCCTTAAGACAGTAGCAGGACAAGTGGAGCAGTGGGTGCATAGATCACATATGAGGCAGAGGTATAGGCAGATCTGGAGGTTGGGAGGAGCAACGCAGAGCATAACAGTAGTAGCATAGAAGCAGTAGTAGTGCAGAGGCTGATGTGACTTCAATAGTGAAGTGAAGTACTGCTTATGCAGTGTAGAGCTGCAGCAACGCAGAGAGCTTTAGAGGGATAGCGCAGTGTAGCAGTAGCGTGATAGATTTCAACACAAGGAGCTTATGTGACTTTAGTAGTGCAAAGGGAGTCTGATTACGCAAGAAAAGTTGTAGTTGTGAATCGTTCTTTAGATGCGAGCACAGATCTGTAGCCTATGGAGCTTCAATGATGAGGATGCAACCCATCTGACTTGTTTTTCAAAGATTGAGCAGGAGATTCAGTTGTTTCTCTCAACAACTGAAGTTGCAGTGCAACAGATCAACAGTGGAAGTGCTATGAGCAACACAGATGTAGCATATTGAGAGGGAGCTGCAGTACAATGGTTGTAGTGGCAGTGGTAGAGTCATGGGCAGCGGTACAGAATGGTAGCAACAATGCAGAGTTGAGTGGTAGGAGGCCAAGCTTCAGCAGCACAAAACCAATGACCAAAATATTGTAATGCATAAGTGTGATGTATTGCTAGAGCACACCCTTGATGCTAAGAGGGAGTGTTAATATTTTGTGTATTTTGGGTAGCATCAGTTGCACTCTAGGTCCCAAATTTTGAGGAAGGACTAGAGTTCCACTGATCTACAAGACCCACAAATGGATTTGGGAAATTTCATCTGGTTTAGGAGATATTAAATTAATTACTTAATTTAATGTATTTACTAAGTTAAAATTTAGGAAAATAAAATAATTAAAGTGAATTTAATTAAACACGTGATGAAATTGTCTTAAGTCACACAGATCAAGCTTTCTTTTAATCTTAGCCATTGATTAAAGATTTAATCTTGGTCGTTGATTTGTCAACAAGAAAAGTATAAAGGAAAGGATTTGGGCCATTTGTAAGACACACAGAGGCAGAGCACTGAAGCTAAGCTGAGATTCTAGGGCGGGGTTGCTAAAAATTCTCAAGTGTTTCAGTTGCAGAGAGGGGAATTTATACCAAGGGGATGATCTAATCTCGGGGTATAGAATACACAAGAAGAGAGGAGAGATCAGAAAAGGCATTGAAGAGGAAGGCAGTAGTAGCAGTAGACGACAACAGCGGCAGGCGGCAGTAGCAGCAACAATAGATGGTAGCAGCAGCAGAAGCAGATAGAAGCAACAACAAATACAACAAGGACATCATGATTTTCAGGAAACCCTTCAAGGGTTACGCAGAGACCCTTAGGGGTGGTGTAGTGACTACGTCGCCCAGTCTGGGGTAACATAGCCCCTTCCAATGACAACATTGAGCATTTGGAGGCCTTCAGAGGCTGACACAATGTCTTTCAGGGGCATATCTGGGGTTTCTAGGCCTAGATCTGGTTGATTTCTGTAAATCCCGTTTGAGGATGTGGATCAGTCAGTATTGTTGGACTTAGATCAGCCATGTGCTGCAGATCTAGAGTTTTATCTGTAGGGTTTTCTAGATCTAGAACCTAGAGTTGTGTATTCAGAAATATTCTTAATAATAGAGCCCTCCAGCAACCAGAGACTGGTTTTCCCACATTGGGTTTTTCCGGGGACAGTTTGTCCAGAAATAACTGTGTCACTTTGTCTATGTGTGCATGTGCTTATTCTAGATTTGAATTGTTAGAGATCTGTTATGTGTTTTTCTTTGATTTTAACTTGAATTTATTCATTTGATAACTCGTATAAGTAGGAGAAGCTTAACCGAATTAACAAAAATAATTTATGCATAAGAATTAAGATTCATAAATTTCTACACATTCTTTGAAACTGATATGCTTCCACTGCGACGTGACTGTGTCCTCTTTTCGTCAAAGGCCCATTGATACTCTGTTTCACCCAGCACTCCAATTCTTCACCAGACTTTCTCTGATTTTCTATAATTTTTGAGTTTCTGAGACACGATCCACAAGTTCAACTGATAAATCCTTGAAGGATCTAACCAAATTTTGATCCTGCCAAAAGCATGCAATTCAACTTGTGTTCAACCTGGACTCTGAGCAAGTTATTTCTCTGTCAGGACTCTAATGTGAGATGCGAGAGACTAACATAAAATAGATAGGATTAACAACCACAGAAATTCAACCCCAAAACATAACTCACAGAGGTTCGTTATGTAGATAATTCGATTATAGAATAAATCAATGATCTTAATTGATATCGTCTCTAGCTCAGGGATTGCAATTAGAAATTCAATTAAAAAGGCTTCATTACTACTGCCAAACCTATAGAAAAATCCTTATTCCTCCATAATATAAACTTTGTCACAAATTATAACAGGAATTAACATCACTTGTAAAAACTAATATACACAGGTCTAATTCCCACACACAAATAGAGAATTTTCATTTAATATCACAAACATACATAAGTTATACAAAGCTTCCACATATCCTGTGTTCCTCATATCATTCATTTGGCTTTGAGTCTTCAGTCCTAATTGGCCTTTGCACACTTCCTATCACACCAACCTCACTCAATTTGCTTCCTATCTAATCCCCCCTCGAATGCCTTCAAGGCATATCATATTTACAATGAAAGGATTCTGAACTAATTTCAGTTCAGATCCTATAAAATCTCCTCACAAAACTCCTAAAATCCCTAATTCAATCTCCAAGAGATATTTTAGCTCCATAAAATATGCATCAAACTTGTAACACCTAAGATCTCAAATGTTCTCACACATTCGAGAACAATCACAAATTAATCATCATTTTAATAAATTAAACATTTGGGAATCTCTCCCTTCATAAAACAAACCTTCCCCTTAGGTTTCTTCAAAAATGAATTTATGGAGTAGCATGCTCCTACCTCAAGAAATTCCTACTACTATGGTTTATAAAAAATTTCTATTAATGAGAGAAAATATTGGTTGTTGGATACAATGAATGGCTTATATCAAATTGATTATTCCTGTATGCAGCTATGTTTTTCCTTTAGTTGATTTGGTTATTTCATATAGAAATTGTTGTTAGTTGTGTAAAGGATATTTTATAGTCATATTTATATTTAGCGTTAGAGCATAAAAAATTAGTGGGTCTGATTTCAAATTTAGATTAAACATGGCCTATAGGATTTGAGTTGTGTTACATGTGGATCTTGTGTGAAAGATTCTAAAACATGGTCCACAAAGGGTCTCGGTGTTGGAGCCTTCAGTAAAGGAGTATTAGCATCCTTCCAGTGATAGATGGAGAAATAATAGGAGGTGCTAGCCTCTAACAGGTAGAATCCTACACAGTGGTAAAATTATACGGTAGTGCAAGATGCAAGAGCATATTTTTTTAATATTAATAAAATAAGATGAAGATAACAATAACAATGTTTTCTCCCATTTGGGTTTTCCACCTAATATCTGGTGTCTCTATGTGATGATGATGATAATGACCTATTGATGTGTTATGCTCTTATGTTTCACATTTATTATTATGGTTTATATGTGTTACCTGCTTATGCCTAAATATATTGTGATAATGAATTGGTAGTTAAAAGATGATTCCGTTAACACTATAAAGAATAACATAAACTAGGTAAAAGTTGAATTACCACGAAATACTAATTAACCCCCCTCTCAGTATATATAATAGTTCTCAGAAGTATGCAAAATAAAATTAACTAAACTTCCAAAATTATTAAACCAACATTGATAATTATCCCAACGGTTTTGATTGTTTATAAATTTGTCAATTAAAATTGGATTTTATCTCTCGGTCAATTAGAACTGTGAAATTATTTTTGCTAGAAAATGATAATTGTGGATGAGTTGCAAGAACTTTTCTCGGGCTTAAAATTAATACAATTTTATAAACAATCAAAGGTTATTGTAGATTATAATGATTTGGTGCAACGATATAATAATTATTTCCCTAATATATGTGTATAAAATAACATCTCTACTAACATAGTAGCAATTTTTTTCATCAACCACATCAATGCAAAAGTTCCTAAATGATTATTTTGAATAATGGTAGGTAATTAGAGAATAATCGAATGATATGGATTCACAATCATGAAATATGTTATAGTGCATTTATGTTTCTAGCATTGAAGTATGTCTAGTTCGAATTAGGTTATATATATTCACATTTTACGTTATATTTTTATGTATATAGTATTTCAATGTCATTTATGTATATACAATTATTAATTAATTTATATATTTCTTCATTTCTTTGGACTTAACTAACCCATATTTTCTAGAGTTAAATTCATTTTCAGAATTACGATAAAATTTAAAGAAATATAGAAATTAATCAAATCCTAAATAATATCATTTACTTAATATGAATATGTTGTTTAAATATTCAGTGAAATCATTATTATTGTTATGCAACCCTTGATACCAAGGATTATCTACCTTGTGATTACAATTAACATCCCTTCATAAACAATTAAAAATAGTTAAATTAGATCTTAACTATTTAAATTTATTAATCAAAATATTTATGATATTTATACAAATTTATAATAAAATTATTTATTTCA
The DNA here is from genome assembly GCA_034641835.2 of Pinus albicaulis. Classification (NCBI taxonomy): domain Eukaryota; kingdom Viridiplantae; phylum Streptophyta; class Pinopsida; order Pinales; family Pinaceae; genus Pinus; species Pinus albicaulis. Next base: position 606,407,712 of record CM076579.1, read on the forward strand.
AAACAATAATAAAATATCATAGATTAGGTTGACAATGTCATAATATGCATTATTATATGAATATATGTGTTGAACAATGTCATTGATTCACTATTTCAAGAGATTAAATATCAGTTCCTCATTAATGAATTCTAAAGTATTAGTATTTTAATTTTAATATTATTGGTATCCTTTTCAAATTAAGGGTAATTATATGCAAAAAGATTATTACATTTTAGGTTAAAAATATAAGACATTTTAACTAATAGAAGAAAATGTGTTTTTTTTTTTTTTGTAGCACTTACTATGTCATCTAAATAGTCTATTGTAAATATAGTCTATAGTAAATAGGCCATTTCTCTATTAGTTAGATTAATCTATTTAAAAACACAATTTAAACAATTAAAAATGATAGTATAACTATATCATAAATAATTAAAATAGATTTTTAACCATTTAAATTTATTGATCATAATATTTACAATTCATAATAAACATTATCTCAAACATATACATAATAATGATAATATGAAAATGTGATCTGCAATTGGGACCAACATAGATCAGTATAACTCCATATTTATCATGCGCTGAGAAGAATCAAATTCCTCGAGGTGCAAACCTTTCTTTAAGGTCTACACTCCAAAAAGAAGGTTTGCACCTCAAGGGATTTGATCTCTCTTAGTGCATGAAAGATCTAAAATTATATGGATCTAGGTTGGTGTATTTTCTCTCTACACAATTAATGCTTCTATAGTCATATAAATAATGGACAAAAAAAACTCAATAGCCAAAAATATTATGGATATTGTTTGTTAATAATAACTTATACAGTTTAAAATTTTTATTAAATTGAGTTATATCTATTAATTATCTTTTAAATCATAATAGATAATAAAAGGAAGATGACTGCATAATAACTAGAAATGTAAAATTTGAAAGGGCATAAATGATTGAGAATACATGTTTCCTTATAAGAGATCATAACTTCAAATTCAAAAAATAGATTTTAAATTCATGTGAAGTTGTGGTTGATTGATGAGAATTTTCAAAGTTTCCTTCATTGTAGACATATTGGTGGTCGATGCCTCAAATCCAGTGGAAAGATACATCATCATGACAAAATAATGGAGGAGAAATAAAAAGATAGACCAGTAATAAATACAAGATATCAGAAAATATAGGAGAATGAAAGTGAGTTGATTGAGAATCTAACATTTGACAAAAAAATCCAAAAAATGCATAATAATAATAATAAAATATTTTATATTAATGGAAATGAACTTGAGATAAAGCAATATGTTAATTCTTCGTTTTACAGCTGCAACAAGTCTAGAGCCACTGAAATTTAGTCTGTCGTGCTTGAATCTACTGTTGCTTTTTTCATCTTAGGACATGGTTCAATTTTGTTGTTCCCTACTAGCCGTGAAGGTTATGGACATGAATGGATGTTCATGTCCATGTTGAAGGTTATTGCCTCAAAGTGGGAACTAAATGGGTGGTGAAGATAGAGGAGGGCCCAACCCAATGGATGTCAATAGTGTTGAGGCTCTGTCGTGGACTAATTTGTGTATCAATGATGCTTCCAATAGCCTCATTTTCTCCGTTGAAGGAGGTCTATTACTTTCAACTCGAGTGAGGGGTAATCGCAAGTCAGGTGGCATGGATTTTAACCTGTTTTCCACCATTTTCCCTCCTAAATGGAGATTATATAAACCAAAATACATTATGTGTTTAACCTAAGAGGTTTTGGGGGAATGGTTAGGTCTCCCATGTGCTCTTTCCTCATTATCTAAATCCCTCTCTTTTTAAACAAATCACACAAAGGAAATGTTTTCCATATTTTTATCATAAATATGTGGAAATTCATTATTTTATAGGAAAAATTTTCAGAATGAGTTTTTTTCTTAAAATGTCTATTGAAGAAAAATAGGGCATTCCCAAAAAATTCTAGTGTTTGTAATATGAAGGGAAATTCCTCCTTGACTTCTCCTTGCTCAAATATAATAGTATAATAAGAAACTTATAATTTTAAAGTCTAAATTATGTGGGAGTGCTTTTAGATCTGAGACATCAAATAGAATCTTTGTCTCCTTCAAGGAAGCAGTTTAATGGAGGGCATCTAGAATTGTTAGATAGAGAAAAATATATTATAGGTCCCTACATAGTAGACCAAATGGAACCAACCCAAACTATGGTGGTCAACAATCCAGAGATATCTACTCTTCAAAAACAGGAAATCATTTTTAGGTTCAATGGATTTTGGCCAAAACTTGAAGCATTATTCTAATGAGTTTTCACTTCATGGACACCCAATTGTGGCATATAATTATGCTCCAAAGGATTCTTCATAGTCCAATTTGACACATAAAAGGACCTGGAATTTGTTCTAGAAGAAGGGTCATGGTTCTGGGGAAATGTTGGGTTATTCATCACTCCATGGTTCCCAATGTTTGATGCCACAACATTGGTGGTCACAACCATGTCGATATGGGTGAGGCTTCCAAACCTTCTCATTCCCTTCTTGCACCACAAAGTTATTGAAAACAATAGAAATAATTTGGTCAAATTCAAAAACAGGAATATGGAAAGAACATGAAAAGGTCTCTTCACCTTTGCCATAATATGTATGGAGATATATTTGAGCAAAGGAATTCCACATCACATAATTTTGAAGCATAATAATTTACTATGGTCGCAAATTTTGGACTATGAGAATACGGCATTCTAATTTCAAGAATGCTTTCAAACAAGACACCTGTATAATACTTTTCCACAGAGTAAGAAGGACCCAAAAAAGATATTGAGACAACCAAATTGACCAAAAAAATGGCAATTTTCGAACTTGCTTCCCCTTTCAGAAGACAAAGAAGAAGAAACTAAAGAGAATAACCAATTCCAATTTGATGTGAATATTAAGGCTTTACCTAGATATCAACTAGAAGAGGACACCCCACACAAACAAGAACATTCATACAGTTTCAGCAGAGTCCTAACCCTATAGGCTTGTAGATGTCAAATGGGTTTGGGGGCACAAAAAGAACCCATGTTTCCGAGTTTAAGTTCTAATAAAGAAGCTCCCAATTTCGAAGAAGGTAGGGAATTAATGATGGTTCCTATTGAACCAACTTGGAATGGTTGGCAGAAGTTGCAAAAAAGAAGGGTAAAATGATCGGCTAAGCGAAAAATGTTATTCAATTATTCGTTCACTTTTTATTGCATGTGTTTCAGTTGTTATGTTTCTTTTTGTTACTTTTGTGCGAAGAGACACATTTCAAAGGAATGTTATATAAAATATGCAAAATGTAATTTTATTTCTCCTCAAAGATGAATAAAATTACGTGTAATTTTCTATGGAAAAAAAAGAAAGAAAGTAAAATTATAATAAATACTAAAGTATTTTGATCACCTAAATAATTTTAAAATTTAATATTCAATAATATATTTTTACACTCTATAGTTATTTTTCTACAAATCTTTTCACTATAATGATTTCTATCTTATATACTATTTTTAAGAAACTATTCTATATACTATTTTGAGAACATATGTCACAAGAGAAGCTTTCATATGTTCATTTTAAAAAACCATATATATATGAATGAATATTATAATCATTTAATATTTGCATGTATTTTTTTCTTACAGTGGGAAAAATCTATCATGATTTAGTTGTCAAATCAATGATGAGGACAACCATTACTAGATGTTATTCGCAAATGCAAGCTGACTCATCATCGTTATTCAAGGAAAACTATGCCACCTGAAATTACTTTACTATAATCCATAATAGATAGACTTTTACTCTTTCGAAATACCTTTGAGCTTTGGGTTGTTATCCACATATAAATACAACTTTCATCATCCAAAACAATTTCATTAATAACACCACAAAATCACATAAATGTAAATTCCAAAGAAAGTTGTGAAAATGTCTTCTCCAAAATAATAAATTTACTCACAATATTCCAAATTCCAAATGAATGAGATAGACTTTATCTCCATTGCTTAGAAAGAGAATATTAAATTCTTATCAAATTGAAAATCATATTGATGATCCATATTCGAGAAAGGAAACGCATATCAATATTGATTTGTATAATTTTTGGATACCCTTTTCAATTCTTTTTGAATACCCATTTGAACATATTGTTCATATAGAAAACAATTTGGTGCTTTGATAAATGGAAGAAGTACATTAATGGAATAACTGACTAGAGATGGGGTCGTGATTGCTTCACTTTTAAGTCTTTGAATGGTCATTAGAGTTTTCAAGCGAATAGTTATATTCATCCTTAGTTCTTACCCTACCTTTTTCTTTTGTAATGTAGCTTTCATATGGACCACATGATAAAAGGCTCTTTAGGAGTAATTATTATGATGGCTATAAACTCTTCCAAATAAAATCCCTATTTTGTTTTTTATTTGTAAGTAAAATCTTCATAGAATTATGATAATAACTTCCTCATAGAATTATGATAATAACTCTAATTAAGCATAAGATTGAGAATAAAAATAATTTTGATGGGACCTTCTCATCAAATTCATCCAATTATTAAAGATGCATGCTTTACTTGGGTAGGAGACAAGAAGCATGTTCAATATTATCATATGAACCACAAGTCAAATCATAAAGTAGATTCCAACATGTAGAAAGGAGCTTAAATGATTCCTGAAAAAATTTCCACTTAGGAGTACAGGATATAAGTTATATATGACTATGGTTTTGTTCAATAATACATATTTTAGAGGGCCCACATCATGACATTTCTCCCTTGAGTTTTATACCTACTTCAACGAACTGGGAGTTTTTCCCATGCTTTTACTATTAAAAAAACAAATGCACGCACTGAGATTCAGATAATCATAGAGAATAAAGCAGTAACATGTTGATTCCTCAAAGGTTGGTGAGTGTAAAGGATGATTGGACTAGTGAAAATTTGTTGTTGTTTTATTGGGGATAAGGGATCATGGATAAAATGCAAATTAGTGGAAGATAGATGATGATTGCAATTGGTTAGAAAATGTAATATTTTAGCTTAATTTGAACGCATGTTTTAGTTTTGGTTGGTTATTGTAGCTCACCATGTTTTGTTTTGGTTGGTTATTGTCACCTTAGGGACCTTGTGGGACGCAAACGAAAATACGTGATATGGACTCGTGAGGTTCCTCTTTCATGAGTAAAATGGACGACAACTTACGTGAGGCCCCTCTTCCATGAGTAAAATGGACGTCAACATTATGTCGCATTAAAGAAATGTTATAATATAGTTAATATGGCCAAAATGTGAGAAGATATTTTTATTTTGATATTGTTTCAATCAAAATCTATAAAGATATAGATGTTGAGTAATTTATTCCATTTTTTTTTTAAATATATTTTATAATAAAAAATAAATATAAGAAAAAATAGGTGGTAATTTAGAAACTAGTTATGTGTTTAAAGTGATGATCTACTGTATTAGTAGGTGTCATAGTAAATTTGTTCTTTCTAATAAAGAACATTTTATATTAAAATAATATTTTTTAAAGAAATATGCATAACGAAATAGACATTTTTTGAATGAACTAATAATTTATAGAGCTTTAATATGAGCAAGATCGACATATACTTAATACTTAATAGGCTAATTTCAAAAATTGGATATTATTTCAAATTGATCGTTTTCCCATCTGGCAGCTGTCCCTTTTTTTCCTCCCCATTGTAACATCCATATTGTGAAAAGATGATAAAAAGTAAAATGAAATTCCATTGGATTTACTTTTTATGAATGAAGAGAGGGAAGAAAGAGGGAAGGGAAATCAAATTAGTTTGAAATTATATGTTTAATTTTGGTGGTATATAAATAAGTATGAACGACATGTACGAGTATTAAATTTGTATTATTATTAATTTTTTTTTTTACAAGAACAGGTATGAGTTTATATTAGAAAGTGACCAAATGTCTTCACTGGTTACAATAGATCGGGCCTAGCCCTTAGTCTTTCTTCCACGATCTGATCGTAGGCCCCAAAATTTGGGAATACACAATTTTTACGCGAGGCTAGTGAGTCTATCTTCGTTATTTTTCCTAGCTTAAATAAACAAACAAATTGTTGCAGAATAATGCAGAAAAACATAGCAGATTTATGGGATGGAGTCCCACTCCTCAGTTCTGTCTACCAGAAGGGAGCCTGCAGGAAGTGACACCGCCCTGTTGGCTTCCAAATCTGCATCTTTATTATTTTATCTCAATACATGGAGAAAGCTTGCAGTTCGGAAAGAATTCACTAGGTTTCTAATTCTAGAGATCACTCTAGCCAATCTGAGATCTGCAGGAGAGGAATCCTCCAATAAAACTTTGATGATAGACTGAGAATCTCCTATAACACTAACATCTGAAATACCGATGGCCTTTGCTTGCTTGAGACCTTGCAGAAGTGCCAAGGCTTCAGCTTGGATGCTGGTAGAGTGCCCAAGACCCCAAGCAAACTTTGTCACAGTTATTCCCTCCTTGTTCTTTATAATTCCTCCTGCCCCAGCCAAACCGGGATTGCCTTTCGCTGCCCCATCGAAGAACAAAGAGAATCTGGCTTGCCTGGTGAGAAAATCTGAAAGATCATGCTCCTTCCCTCTGAATTGCCACTCTTGTATGTCCTTGTGCTGCCTTGTTTCGCCAGAGAATTGGAGGCCCAACAAGGCACCCCAATCTAAGTCATTCTGACTTAGGTTCACCTCCGACAAATGCTCACCCAAACTTTCTTTCCAGAGACTTTTAACTTTGATGGTGATGAACTGAGGATTTAATTTTTCATCCCTAAATACTCTTCTGTTACACTCAAGCTAGATTTTCCATCATATGAATTTCGGCAAGGAGAACCATGCAGCTTTAAAACTATTGTTTTTTGGGAGAATTCCTGGGTAGAAATTTCGCCAGTTAGCAAATAAATCAGAAATAGACATAGGAAGAATGAACTCTGTTTCCCAACAATTCAAGAGGTTCTGCCAGATTTCTCTTGAGAATTTGCAGTCCAAGATGATGTGCTAGGCACTCTCTTCATTGTCACAGCACAAATGACATCTAGAGGGACCTTGAAATCCTTTTTTCTTCAGTTTGTCTTCAGTTAAGATTCCTCTATGGCAAAGCAGCCACCAAAAAAAATTGACCTTTGGCAATGATTTGTAATTCCACAGCCCCTTCCATACAGCACGGTCAGGAGCGACGTAAGGGCGTTCTTGAAGACTCTTATACCCCTACGCAACAGAATACTTACCTGGGGCGGCTCCCCATCCCCGATCATACTTCTTACCTATGCGAAGAGGTGCTTTACCATTTAGTAATGTGAGGAAGAGGTCGCGATCATGTGATAGCTCTGGAGGCACAGGAGGAAGACTCCAGCGCAGCCAGATTCTGCCTGTCCACTGTGAGATATCCCAAAGAGATGCATACCCTGCACTGTCCATCCAAAGTCACAGTGCATGCAGATAGCTGTGCGATGCTAAGGGAGGCTGCATCATGATGTTTTCGTCCCAAATCCTGATTTCTTTGCCATTTCCTGGAATCCAGTACGCTCTGTCTCTGATAAGTGGGGCTGCCTTGTGACAAAATTTGACCAGTTGCGAGCCTGTCATGGGCAGAGAGGTGTCCAAAGATATTTTCCTCTTCCCCGTGAAATATTTCCTCCAAAGAGCTCTTTGTGCCCAGCCTGGATGTGGGGCGATAATTCGCCAGAGGATCTTGGCCCCCATGGCTGTATTTTGGTAGCAAATATCTTTGAAATTAAGGCCACCTTCAATCAGAGGCTTGCAAATTTTCTCCCAACTGACCAACGGGATTTTTCTGTCATTGAGATTGCCCCCTTTCCAAAAAAACTTGTGAATGAAGGCTTCCATTTTTTTTATTATGCCAGAAGGTGCTAGGATCACAGAAAATTGAAAGATGGGGAGACTGCTGAGAACATATTTGATAAGGACAGTTTTTCCGGCAAGGTTTAACCAAGAGAATCCCCAAGCCTGAATTTTGGCCTTAAATTTGTCCAACAGAGGGACCCAATCTCTGTTGTAAGCCAATGTGCAGAATATGGGAAGGCCCAGATAGGTAAAAGAGGTCCAGCTGAGGGTGGCAGTAAATCCAAGAATTATGGAAATGGCAGAAAGGGTGAGAGCAGAGATATTCCAGTAGAAAGCTTTACACTTGCCTTTGTTTAAACTGCTTCCTGTAGCATCACTGAAATCATCTAAAACCTCCTTAAACCTTAAGGCAGATCTAGCTAAGGCAGCCCCTAACAAAAGGGTGTCATCCGCAAAAAGAGTGTGATTTACATTTTTTACCCCTCTGGCAATATTGATCCCCAAGATCTCTTGGTCAACCAATTTCTGATCAAGGAAGAAGCTTAGAGCAGAAACATGAAGAACGAAGAGCAGCGAAGAGAGGGGGCAGCCTTGCCTAAGCCCTCTTGAAGCTTTGAAAAAGCCAGCTGCTCTCCCATTCACCAAGGGGGCGATCCAAGGATCAACAATACAAGCACGGATCCAATTTAAAAAACCCAATCCAAAGCCAAACTTTTCCAAAACTTCCCACAGGAAACTAAGTCTGACACGATCGAAGGCATTTTCCAGATCTAATTTTATCACCATACCTTTCTCTTTGCGAAGTTGGCTCGAGTGAATCGCCTCTTGCACTAGGATGAAATTATCAACAAGCTGTCTCCCCTGAACAAATCCGCCTTGATTCTCAGGAATGATGTCTGGGAGGATGCCTTTTAGCCTATTTGCGATTACCTTTGTGATTAATTTGTATCCAATGTTACAAAGAGAGATGGGGCGGAACCGGTTAAACTCTTTAGCACCCTTTTCCTTGGGAATAAGGGCAAGAAAGGCAGATTTGGTGCTGCCCCCTATTTTCTGGCAATTTTGGGATTTCTGGATCATTTTATAGAGATCTTTCTCCACAATCTGCCAGCAGGTTTGAAGGAATCTAACAATGAAGCCATCCGGGCCTGGGGCTTTGTCATGCTCCATGCTGGCTAGAGCATCTTTTATTTCTTGTATAGAAATCTTCACTTCAAGCTGCTGATTCATTAGGGGGGAGATCCTTGAAGGAATCACCTCCAAAAATTTGGAGTTTGGGTCAGTCTCTCCCTCTTCTCTGTACAGATTTTTAAAGTGATTGCAAGTTGCTTTCTTTATGCTCTCAGAGCCTTTGTGGGTTGAGTTGCCGACTTTTATTTCTACTATGGAATTGAAGCTCTTTCTCGCTTGAGCTTGTTTATGGAAGAAGGTAGAATTTCTGTCTCCTGCTTTAAGCCATAAACTCCTAGATTTTTGTCTCCAATGCTCTTCCTCTGAAAGGCAGGCTTTATGGAAGATTTGTTGAAGCTCAGATTCCTTATCTAAAACTTCTTTAGTGATTTCTACATCTTCACTTTGGGCGTGATGCTGGGCAAGATTGTCTTGGGCCTGCTTTCTCTCTTTTGCAGGGGTGGGAAGTGCTTTGGCCCATGTTTTGAGGGCAGCTTTCAGTCTTCATAGTTTTTCTTCCCAGATGAAGAAAGGAGAGCCCTTCACTGGCATTTTCCAACTGTCCTGAACCAAAGTCAAGAAATCAGGTTCCTTGACCCAAAGAGCGTTGAACCTGAATGGGATGGGACCAAGATCCTTGTGGCCCAACATCTCTAGCAAAATGGGCTTATGATCTGAGACACTGCATGGGAGGATATGAAATCTGGATTCTAAGCCTAGCAAAAGGAAAGAAATCTGCACCAAACATCTATCAAGTCTAGCAGCAATATGACTAGGGCCTATTCTTTTATTGGTCCAGGTGTACTTACCATTTTCTGGGGGGATATTGAGTAGATCCCAGTTCTGCATGAGATCTTCCACCCACTCCCTTGTTGGGTCCCTTATGATTGTGCCTCCTCGCTTTTCCTCCATGCGCAGAGTGAGATTTAGATCACCTGCAATAATGATGTTTCCCAGGTTCTCAGTCTCTGACAGATGTCTGATGGAGTCCCAGCACTCCCTTTTCTCCCCTATATTTGTAGGTACATAGACATTGAACAGGCTAAGAGTCTCTCTTGATTATATAGAATGTAGCTTCAAGAATAGCCAATGGATATTGTGCACCTCCGTGACCAACCTGTACTTGAGAGGGTTCCAGAGAGAGCCCAATCCCCCAGAGGCTCCCCTTGATGAAACTGCTTGTCCGCTACTTCCCTTCCAGAACTTTTTGCTGGTTTGGAGAAACTCCTTGTCCTCCATTTTGGTCTCCTGGATCAGAAGAATATTCAAGGCTTCTCTTCTTATAATACTTCTCACTTCTTCTTCTTTTACTTTACTCCCCATTCCTCTGCAATTCCAGGAGATGATCTTCATCATTTATTTCTTTGGTGAGGGGCTCCCCTGGAGCCATGAGCTGATTTTTAACCATCTTCGGGTTTTTGCCTAGGAGTTTCTCCAGCATGGGCTGACTACCCTGAAGCTTGTCTTTATAAGTTTCTTGATCTCTCTTTTCTCTGGCAGATTTGCGGCCCCTTGTAGATCTTCTGACCGATGTCTGCGTGTCTCCAATTTCTCCATCTTCCTCAGACTCCTCCGAATCATGGTCCTCCTCGGAGGCTTCTATTTGCTTTTCCTTATTCCTTGCCATGACACTCTCTTCAGGTCTTGTTCCTGCTGAGTTCATTTTTTCTGTTGGTTTATCCTACCTATCTTCTTCCTGGGGAATTTCTATAGAGCTTAGGATCTCATGCCTATTTTCTTAACTTTTTGACGAGGGTACATTTTGGTCAAAGGCAGGTTGGGGTCCTTGTGCCCCAGATTTCTTCTAGGTTGTATTTGGCCTCTTAACTTGATTCCAACCATCATCCTTTCCTTTTTCTGCATCCCCTTTGTTCAGGCATCCTCTAGCAAAATGACCGTAGATGTGACATTTACGACATTTGAAAGGGAGCTGCTCATAATCCAGTACTTGCACATGCGTCTAGCTGCCAAAATTTATTTTGATGGCCTCCGGTAGACCCACCTCTAAGTCTACCTCGACACAGATCTAGGCGAAATCATACTGATCGTTGTTTTTAGCTCTGTCAATGAACTTTCCCAATGCATTGCCTATATGCTTGAGGGAATCCCAATTCCAGCAGTGAACCGGAAGATTAGGAAGCCGAACCCAAACAGGAACTGTCGATGGAACATCCACAGCTGGATCAAAGTCAGGAGTCCATTTGTTGAGGTAGAGGCCCTGTGGTCCCATGAAATAGGGCCCATTCCTGAAGATCAGGTATTTTTCCTCCTTAGTATTGAATTCAAACAGGAAGTAGCCTCTTCCAAGAAAATATGATGTGACTTTATTCTTGATCAGCGGGATCCAGTTCTTAACAACCCAGTTTTCCGTTGATTTAGGCGAGGGCCAAAGGCCCATGAATTGACTCACCAGGGCATGATCTGCAAGGGACAAAGCAACTTGTATTGGACCCTCAGGAGGAAGGTTTACCTCCGGAACATCGTCAAGATTTTTTACAAACTTAGAGGCTTTAGACTTCTTCTTCTTAGGCAACGAAGCTAACAAAGAAGAGAAGGCAACTTCGGCATCCGGAGGAGTAGACTACGAGGGCCCGAGGGGCGAGCCTTGGGTCTCCATAGCCAGGAGATCTGATCAACAGCACACCCGATCTGCACCAGACAAGAGGTGAGGCATCGCAGAGTTGTTAAGAGCAACAGAGGATCTAAGCAGGACCTGAGGGAAGGGACACGAAGGAGGGGAGCAGGTCCAAGTAGATCTGACAAAAGTGTAGCTCTGCAAGGGCCAAAGGCAAGATCAAAAGGAAAAGGGACAGATCCAAGCAGATCCGAGATCCCCTGAGGTCGAGAGGGCCAGGGGTAGCAGCTGAGACGGCCGTGAGGGCAACGCCCAGGAACAGGTTGTGTAGAGCAGAACTCAGCAGGCGCAGAGCCATCACCATTCAGTATCAGAGGGAAGGGCTTGTCTTTTCAACCATTGAAGGTTATATGCTTGTATTACTTTTATTATTAAATATAAAATTGATTAATTTTTTTAAATATTTCATTTTAAAAATAAATTTTTAAAATTAAATATTTTATTTTTTTAAGTTGGATTAATTATTATATAATATATTTTTAGTTACAATTTATAGTATAAATAATATTTTAATTATTTAGATTGGGTGGTTTTATTATTTATTCTCTTCATCTACGTTTAGTTTTTTTATTATTTATATTATTTTTGTAGCTTAAAGTTGCTCTTTATATAAAAAAGGGTATTTTCTCTCCCTTGCATCAATCAATCTATCAGTATATTGTAGAAATGTTTTTCTCCATCAATTGGGATTTGTAGGTGCAATCCAATTTTAGTTGCAATGTTACCTTCACTCATTTTTCCTTATCTTTTTATTCTTGTTTATTTTTCATTGATTATATCATTACAATAACAATTCCATTTGAGGAATTAGAGTCTGCAAGGTGGCATGGGAGTCAATTTTAGATATATGTGGTAGGAAAAATTTTCGATGTTGTAAAGGTTACAACTTTACGGCAAAGGATTAGATTGGAATTACCATGTCGGTAATTAGTATTATCACATCATTTATAAGTAATATTAAGTAATATTAAGAGGGATACAACCATGCCTTTCCTTTTTGGAGCCACCAAAAAAGTGCAATCCAATCATGTCCTCCCACTTCATAAATAATAAGTTTCAACTTGAGTCTAATAGATGGGTCATTTATTGTTATTACGTGAAAATCCCAATCCAATCATGTCTCTCCATTCAAAAAAGAATAACTTTCAACTAGAGTATGATAGATGTATCATTTACTATTCGATAATAGATTCATAGGGATTTAAAATTACAAGTCTTATAAGATATTTATGAAACAAAGAAGAAGGAAGAAGCTTTTAAATTTCATGTTCATTTTAATCATAAAATATCAAATAAAAGATGGAAGTTCTCATAAATTTCAAATGAGATCAAAAAATCAAGTGTCATTTTTATTTAGAGAGAAAACATCATAAATCTCAAATGAGGGAATAAAATAAAATGCTACATTTATTTTATTTGCAAAAGAGTTTCAAATTAACTCATATACTTCAAAAAAATAAAATAAAGACAAAATATTTTAATCTTAAATTGGCCTTCAAAGACTTCAATACTTTAGCTTGAAGTAATATATTTTGTTTTGTTTCCAATACCAAGTATATGGATGTTAAGTGATCCAACCAAATTTTTGTCTTTTCTCCTTTGTCAAAGCAACAATAGTAGAATTCATAATGAGGATGCCCTAAAGATGACACAAATTGTTATGTAGATGGTAGACTCCCAAGAATACATTGATGTTATCAATCAAATTTCCAAAATAAATACTTTGGTCAAGAATTGGATCAAATGGCATATAATATAAAAGACACTTCTTTGACAATGAAAGTTATGTCATCTAACTATGAGATTGGATCTTCTCTACGAACATTGGTTTTTTTGTTTCGAAAGTATTCATTCACAAAATTTCATGAATGGTCAACTTGAAAAAGGTTATAGAAAGGTAAGAAACTTTAGTTCATTCCTTTAGACTACTCTCTTCCAACTCTAGGACTCAAAGCTCTTAGTAGAGGAATTAATTAATTATCCTATCATTTTTTTTTCCCTTTTTCTCCTTTTTTATTATATCATTTTTTCCGTGCTTGAAGTAGTTGTTGTTGTTATCGTTATTATTATTATTAGATATTTCTTATTAGGGACTTTCCTCACATCCATGCCTCTAGGACTTAAAGCTCTTAGCAGAGAAATTAATTGCCTTTTGTGTCCTTTTCCTCTCTTTGTATTATGGCCTTTTTTTCTTTCTTTAATTCATTATTATTATTATTATTATTATTATTATGTGATTCTTAATAGGGACTTTGCTCATAGATATGCCTCTAGAACTCAAGCCAATTAGGAGAGGAATTAATAAGCTTTTGTGGACTTTTTGTCTTATGGTCTTTTCTTCTTTCTTATTATCATTATTATTTGATTTTTTCTTAGGTACTTTCCTCATAAGCATGCCTCTGGGACTCAAAGTTCTTAACATAGGGATTAGTGGTATTTTGTGGTCTTTTTGTCATTTTGAGTCATGGTCTTTTGTTCTTTCTTGAAGTCATTATTATTACTATTATGAAAACTTTTATTAGGTACTTTCCTCATAGCCATGATATAGGATGATTTAGAAGAGAATTTTCTTATACATATATTTAGATTTATTTGCTTCTAGAGGTTATAAATAGTCTCATTAGTTTTGGACAAAAATTAGACATTCTATTGATATTTTCTTAAACTAGTAGGTGAGATTTCGATTGGTTTAGCCTTTTGATGTATATTACAATCAATATATATATATATATATATATATATAAATATATATATATATATATATATATATATATATATATATATATATATATATATATATATATATATATATATATATATATATATATATATATGATGTCCATCGAGATTAAATTTGGTTTATTGGTCTCAAGGGGTTAGCTCAAATACTTGTTAGAAAGTTGCGAATTTGACTCATATCATGGTGACAATTTCCCAATTCAAATATGTTGATAGGAGGTATACTAGTTTACATGGAAAATTTTTATTGTACTTGTAAGAATTGTAAGGACATAAAATAGAAAAGTTTTAAGGGGAACATCTAGAAATATTATGTAGAGTTTAGGCACTTTAAATGGTGGACAAACCAATATGATCCTTTAGTAAGATAATTATTCCACATCTATATTATATATATATATATATATATATATATATATATATATATATATATATTTTAAATTACCATTTTAATAATTTATATGTATTAAATTATTTTGATTATACCATATATCCTAAGCTTGAATCACTTAAGAATTTTTTTTTATAGAAATATTAGTGATCATGTTAATGGAGATGAACATGGTTCTATGTAAAATGATATTGGTATAATTGTGGATGATGTGATAAACATATTGATCCATGACCCCTTTTTTTCCAATGGATGAGGATACATCCATGGATGATGAATTTGATGGTGCTTATGATATATCTATCATTGATGAGGCATGAAGAACATCCATACAAATACTCATAGGTAAGTATTATTTCTATTATTTTATTATTGGTGAACTTGAAGGCATTGAAAGATGTGTAAAACATATTTCTCTTCTCTTTTTAAGCCAAAATAAAGAATTTATATTACTAAAAATATGTATTAGGATCACTACAAGTATAATGAGAAATGGCTATTTTAATTTATCTTCTAAAAAACATGACCAGCCATAGAGTATTTACTTCATCAAAAATTTTAATATCTATGATATATAACCTATCACATCGATAAGAGTATATATGTAAAGATACATACAACATTTTACAAAATTTGAAAAACATACTAGTTAATCTGGGGAGGGAGGGTATTCCCCAATCCCTAGCTACCAAATTTGTGAGGAAGTGGATCATTTAGGTCTAGAAGATCTTATTCGGTTGAGTTGGTGGAAGAAGAGTGTTACATATTGGTATTATTGATTGATAATTTCAATTCTTCCACTTATTTATGGAGAATTTATACTTCATCATCAAATCTCTTCAATGTTCAATTAATAGGCCCATGGATGTGGTCACGCTAGATATTATCTAATTAAACTATATTTTCAAATTAATAATGTCCTTCAGAAGGTATGAGATTCACTCCATTAACTATTTGAATTCTTCACTATGAGGGGACATATTGAATTCTCTCCCAAAGTTCCCAAATTTCCAATGATCTACGTAAATAAAAGTTAACTTCCTATGAGCACTTATAATTATGAAGGGATCCACAACCTTTTTATGAAAATTTCTAAGTTGCAAACTTATGATTAGGTCTACCCACTCTTCCCTAGTCCTATAATTCAACCAAAATTGTGCATAGCCTTCGTGAAATAGACCCTACCCAAAGTGATCAAATGTAATCTTCACAACTTGAGCTAATACATAAGGTACTAAGTGAATTAATTCAAACAAATATTGTTGTTCCTTTGTAGGCTTGACCTATAGAGTATTCTTAGGCCTAATATTAATACCCTGACCTGCATAACAGAAATTCACTTTTTATACCCAAGCTAGTAAAGGACCCATCACTAGAGCTTTGATTTTCTAGAACCAGATAAAAATCTCCTAAATAAAATCATAATAACAATTGCACTAGAGATCCCAAGAAAAAAAAAGAGAGTGAATAGGGAGAAATGCATACTCAAGTAGCTTGACAGATTAGCTGAAAAAAAAATCAACCATAGTTAGAATGTGCCACAAGGTGATCTATGCATCAGGTTTAGCTAGAGACTTGCTCACTCCACCTAGCCCATATGAAGCATAGACAAAATTAATACCACCATGTTCTCGAAGTGCCCATACAGTTTCTTCACATATTAATTCAACCCTTTACCCTTCACAACCATATTGAAAACCAAAGGAATGCAAGAAGCTACCAAATATAAAAATCCTTTAGAATGGATCTTACCCCTCCAAATTCCCAGTGAATTACCAATTTTTATTTCCAACCTTGTAGGTCATTTCCTTTCTATACACGATTTATGTAATTCGTTCCTTTTCAACAGATTACCTACATGATTGCTAAGGAAACCGTACTATATGTCTAACATCATTTCCATAATTTGAATTACATCACCCCATGACCATTGCACGTGAACGAACTATAAACATTAAACTAAATAATTTGAATCCAAATACCATTAATTATCATAATAAAATTTCTACTTAAACAAAACCAAAATACTCCATGACCATGTAAAACATATTTATCACAAAAATCCTAAAAAACACAATATAATTCTTCATTTATAAATTATTTTTTTCCTTTCTATTTTTAATTATTATTAAATAAAAAAACAATATTCTATAATATTAAATGCAATACATTGCTTATTTATTTATTTATTTTTAAATTAACCATTAATACTACCCCTATTATCATACACTTTACCTCATATATATTGAAAATAGTGTCATTGCAAAATATATAAAAATGGAATATCAAACAATTGTGCATGTCATAATGATCATATTATATATTATGCCCAAACTGTAACAAAGATTACATGCTCTCTATGTGTTATTATATATCGAAATGATTAGCTTAAAAAGGAGTCCCATAAGTATCTTTGTCCTATGCTCATAACTCCACATTTCTAATAATTATCAAATGCAAAAACATAACACCATTTACGGATTAGATGCATGTAATAGAATTAAATATGGTGTTATGTAAATGCTTGTAGATAGCTTTGCATTTAGGAATGTGAGGGAAGGATGGCCCTTTTATTAAAAAAAAACTTTTTAATGTTAGGATTTCACTATTTATCAATGGTGTCAATACATTTCAAAAGTTCATATCCATGTAATTGGTGTGGCTTTACGATTATAAACATTCATTTCCAAAATTAATGATAATATTAAAATATTAAAATTAATAATATGATTGATTTTACATAAATATATATATTTAAAAAAAAAACTTTATTGGAGTAAAAATCACTATTAATGTATATTTATATATATTTATTAAAGTAATATGAAATAATAACATATTCTGTTTGAGAAAAAAATTAACATATTAAAGTAATATGAGACAATATTTTCCATAATAACATATTAAACATTAATAGCATAATAGCATATTAAAAGCAAATCAATGAAAAAAAAACAACTGTGTTTAATAACATATTTTTTTTAATCATGATTTATATTTTTCATTTTATTTTTAAGAAATGTAAACATTATTTTGAAATTTATTATCAAGATCTAGGTTAGTGGAAAAATAGCACCAAAAGATATTATGAGTTTATTAGAGGAGAAGATGAAATGGGGTCCAAGGAGATGATGAGATTTATATGTTTCATAATCTTCATATTTTCACCCTGTGCCTAATTAAGGATGTCAACTACCAATCGTTTAACATAAGGTGCTATAGGTGGAGAAGTCCACTTTCCATAACTATGAAAAAATGGTGCTTTAGTACAAATGTATTGGAGTGCAAGAAACTCCATCTCCACTGGAATTCAAATCTAATGGATATTTATACCATCTATTTTCCCTTGCACTTTCTTCATGCAAGTTGGGTGTACCATACCTATTGGCTCATGCAAGGCATTCCATTCTATTTTATTCTATTTTTGGAGAAGTAAGTGTGTAAGGAGAACTAAGGAAGGAGAAGTAAGGCATACTCATGCTAAAGATTGTAATTTGAATTTGTAAGAGTGTAAGGAGAAGTAAGGAAGAGGATGTGAACCTAATAAGAGAGATGGAAGCTAAAAAATACCATAGCTATTGGGTTGATGGAGGACATACACATTTTCCTTATAAAATGATGCTCATTGTGTGCTCAAAATTCAAGATGTGATTCTGTTGAGTTGATTATGGAGGAAGAAAATAGGTTGGACTCCTCTTGCACATATTTAAAATCAACAAGGTGAATAAGATACTATAGATAATATTAAGTAGAGAAGGAAAATATCTTATTATGTTTTATGAGGTTGTGAAGAGAGTGTTATGAATTATTTTGTTGGAGTCTTTTCTGGAAAGTTCCAAAGTAAATAATTTAGACAATTTTAAGAATAAATAGGTTGGATAAGTGATATAAGTGCATTGGACTAAATTCCTTCACCTAGTGGCCTCATATCCCTCATATTCCAGACTGACAGTGGCATCCATGGTAAACTACCTACAATTAAATGATAAATTTCTTTCCAATTGCCTTGGCATAACTTGTTCAAAAGATAAGGGCCCTTGTGATGAATTCATGTTTAAAAAGTTTTTGTTAATCTAGTAAGTTTATGTATGAATTGGTTAATATAATTCATGGGTGTATGATTATTTACCTGTCGTCTACTACATTAATAAGATACATGTCTTTGGAATTTGAAATTATTTATATTTTATTTAGTTTAAATTTATGCATTCATTAATATGTGTACATTTGAACGTAAGTGGGGTTGGCCATGTTCACTTCAAACTATATCCATATGTTGGCATGTCTAAAATCCAAATACCAACTTGGTGTTGAGAAAAACCCCGCACGTTTATTTATTTTCCATGTGTGTGCCTTTTCCTAAGTTCCAAATGTTACCCTCAAATGAGGCCTTCGACATCTTCCTTAATTTTTTTCAAAGCCATGAAAAAAAATTAAAGGAGCTCAAAGGTATATTTATTTACATTGATTACATATTTGAAATAGTCACACTGGGAATTTTAAAAATGGATCAATGGTTATGTCATTCTAAAAATGGATCAATGTTTATGTCATTTTAAATGATTTCAATAAACAATCATTATGACCTATGAAGGGTGCTTGAGCGTTGTTCTTTAGAATTGTTTTAAAGGATCATTGGAAGCATTTGAATAATGTTCTTTCAAACTGATATAATGGCCCATGAAGGGTCTTCACATGTTCTATTTTTAGATTGGCATAATATATTAGTAGGGGAATTCAAATATTGTTTGTTTAATTTTACCTAATGGCATATTAAGTGCATTTTAATATTTTTCTGGCATAATATATTAGTAGGGGAATTCAAATATTGTTTGTTTAATTTTACCTAATGGCATATTAAGTGCATTTTAATATTTTTCTTTCAAATTGGTTAGATGGTTTATTAGAGGCAGTCGGATGTTGTTTTTTGATGTTAATTTTTTAAATGTTATTTGTGGCCTATAAAACACATATTTTTATTATATTTGGTGAATATTTGGAAGGGGTTTTATGTCATGTGTATATGTGTTTTTTCAAGGGATGGATCAATGTAATTTTCACATTTTCCTAATGTGATCTTTGGGATAGGTCTAATGGGTTATTCAAAAGCGGTTTATTGATTATTTGTCCATGATTATTCAAATAAGGTTGGATGAATCATGGGGTTTGCATTATGTTTAAAGGACAAAACCCTAGTAAAATGGATCACTTATGAAACTATTTAGCAAAAGAGGAGATGTATGATCTTAGGAGGTTTAATTTGAATGTAAAGGTAATTAATAAAATTAGAAGGATTAAGTCTAAAGATATAAGATAAAAAAATTACCCTCTTCCTTATTAAGGTTACTAAGTGGGACGGGTACATAACACTTATTCCCATTTTTGTTTTGCAAACAGGTTGTTATGATATTTCTCATGATCCATGGACTCAATAGCAGTGGCCAATTGTCGTTATCCTTAAGTAAACCTATGAGTGCTCACTACTATGGAAATTATAAACCACAAACTCATGAACAACCATAAAATTTTAAATTGAAAAAAATAGACATTAATGATAGTGTATATTAATGATTTTTTTTACCTATTAAAATTCAATCAAAATGTAGATGGGAATTAATAATTCCTCTACATAGAAGATATCAAAGTTTTTATGGACAAAATAAGCAAATCTTGATCTCCTGGAATAAATATTCATAATATAATTTTATGCATGAATTAAAACACCGAGTTTCATGAATTTCAAAACAGAAGGTCTCTTATATAAAAGCTAGTATAACTGCTACTCCTCCAAAGTTCTACTATAATATTTTGAACCAAAATTTTCTCCAAAATTCCTCCTTTCCAACAAAGTTGATCCTATTGGATTTTTCACCCTTCCATAACCAAAGGGTACTCCTTTTCCCTTATAAATCCCTATTTCTAAATACATATGAAGGAATGTACAGTAAAAATTGTGGAAAATACATAATGACCTTCACCAAAATATTTTTTTATTCTCAAAGAGCCATTATGGAAGCCCCACTATAAATAAGGACATGAAGTTCCTAATCAGGACTTAACATAACTTCTACCTCTTCCCACCATATCTCCATGAAATTTCTATGTTGTCTCAACCATATAGCAGTAAGGTATCTCTCATAGCCAGCCATCTCCTTATTTTATAATGGTCATGCATTATTCTATAATTTTTATTATGTAATATGTGTATTAATCACTATTCATAAGTTTTGTAATATACTTATTCAGAGTTTTTTCCGCAACTGAATTTGTATCTCGATTCTCGATGGGGGGTGTGGGGGAGAATTCCTCCACACTATTTTTATTAAGTGGTTCGAGGGGGTGGGGAAATTTTTTGGAGCTTTCCCTGACAAGGTTTTTGGGGTAACACCCTCCAATAGAATTTTCTTTTGAGAAAATTCCTTATAAATTATTGTAATTTAATAGTCAATGTGGAAAACTCATATTGCAACCCTCTTTTAGGAGGGAATTCTATTATAAATATGTATTAACAGAGTGCATTTTGAATGAGAGAGTGTACCATGAGAGATTTAATAGGAGGTTGTAGTGGATGTGTTGTAGGTTTAATCCCTCCATTTTGCTAGACAAAAAAAATGAAGGATTGGTTATTCCACGATAGATGTAGCCCTTATCATGTGAATTGTGTATATATGTGTCTCTCGTGTATTGCTTTCTTATTTATTCTATTTCAAATCATCATCATCATCATCATCATCATCATCATTATTATTATTGCTTCATGATTTTATTCCTAACACTCACCCTAACTAACTTTCCCTCATATTACGCACATAGTTCCTAATTATTTTTCCTCATTTTCCTTAAAATCACACATGTATGTGCACATGATATTTTATTTTTTCTAATTAAATTAAATAATTTAAATAAAAGTGAATGTTTCTCTTAATTTATTTATCCTATTTCATAATTACTTTAGTTTTCACTTTAAATCCTATTACACTTGTTTTAACAATTGAAGCTAATATAGGTGTTAAAAGAAAGGATCATAACAAAATTTCATAGACATGTAAAAAAATTGATAAAATATGGATGCATCCTACAAGAAAAATAACAAAATCCTCAGTTCGAAAATTTAATTTATCTATCTAACCAACAACTATATAAACTAGCCCAATTAGTATACTACCTAACAAACTATCCAACTAACAAAATAGTTGACAAAACATTCTAATCAAATAAAATTATTCAAAATAAATCCCATACAAAGCGTCCTCTAGCACTTGGTTTTCCTTGAATTCATCCTCATTATGTGCATCTATTTTCAATCACATTGGAGCGGGTAGACCAATTGTAGTGGCGTCCAATAACAAGTTGGGATTACAATGATCCCTCACAGTTTTTTAGTTCAATCCAAATAAGTCAAAAATAGGAGTAGTGCATTATATGATCTTTGGAAGGATATCAGTGAAAATAACAATATGAGACACTAGAGAAACTAAATTTTCCAAATGATATCTCAATTACAACTATTTACTCCCTTTTACCTATTAAAATCCCCCCACAACCCCACACATCCCCCCCCCCCCCCCCCCCCCCCCCCAAACCACTTTTATTAGATCCTCAAGGCACACATTTTTACAATGGTGATGTTGTTGCATAAGGGTAGGGATGGTGTTTTATGACGAAATTTGGGATGGAAACAATGATATGAAAATTTGTAAATTCAAATTTCCTCTCACAATAGATAATGAAACCACTTAAAATATGAATTATGGAAATGAAAAATAATGAAATGAGAGATACAACATGAGGAAATCACTCAAAGATTAAATAATCAAATGATGTCAATAATTTATGGAACAAACTCTTTCATTAATGAAAAGAGGCTTTAAAAACCTAATTAAAATTCTATATTCTCATCATGTTACTATTTTTTTTAATATAAAATATTTATAAAACCATTGCATCAATTCATAGTTGATATAAAATCAGACTAATCTCCCTTGATCTTGGTTTCCACAATATTGAAAAATATTCATGGATGAATATTCTAGAACAAGGTCTACATTACTTATGTTTGTTGTAGTTCATCACAACTTAATTATTGTAATCAAATGATTCCCAATATATATAAAATCCTTTTTTATCAAATCCTCATGATTTCATGTCACAAAGTGCATGAAATCACTCGATCTTCTTATAATTTGATCTGTTCCATATGTTCTCACTCTCCAATTCTTATCTATTGTGCTTGTATTCCATTTTACTTGGATTTTGATCGAACCTCTATGAATTTATCACTTTCTACCTTGATATTTGGAGGGTGTTGAAGCACCACCTAAGCATCTAGAATTCCTTCCAACTGTTGATTTCTTCTCTTGCCTTCTAGGTCTTCTTAAAATTTGATATTTTCCTTATGTCCTCACTCTTCAATTCTTGTCTGTTGTGCTCATATTCTATTTGACCTATATTTTTACTGAACCTCTCTAACTTGCTCACTTGCTACCTTGATACTTGGAGGGTCTTGAAGCACCACCTAAGCATATATAATTCCTTCCAAGTGTTGATTTATTCTCTCAATTTCTGGTACCATAAGATTGAAAGATGATTACAAGAACCTATAGGTATTGTAATCATTGGCTATTAACAAAATAAAAAACCTACTAATATCTATATAAGCTATCAATTTTAGAAACAACTAAAAAAATCAGCCTTTTTACCTCAAATGTTCTAAAGTTCCTTTTTATTGTATATATATACAAAATGATGAAAAAGATGGTTTTTGGCCAAAATCATGGAAGCTTGAGTAGTCAAAAAGTTAATTTATCCAACAAATGTAGTAGAAAAATATAATCCCAACATCTTCCCGATACTTAATATGTTTCTCATTCTAAAGAAATTTATTTAGTGTTCTTTTGGTATGTTATCATGTAGATCATTCCATTTGTAGGAAAAATTCCCAAAAGTTGTAGTTATTTAGTACCCTAAACATTTTTCTACTCTTAACAATGTTGAAATATCTTTAAATTCACCCCAATGATAGAAAGTTTCATATATGTATGAAGTCCACCAAATTGGTAAGAAATAGAATTGGGATCCAACCCATTTGATTCCATTTCTTCTTGGAGAATCTAACTAGAGATATGCTCTTCTCAATGTAATGTTGAATGTGGGGTAAAAAATAGGATCCATATGTTGTACAATTTGTGGCATAAAGACATATTTCATATGAATATAATAGAGAAACATTGGCATGTTTTTTATCTGTTTCCTCAAAGTTTTGTTTTGCAAATATCTTT
The DNA here is from genome assembly GCA_034641835.2 of Pinus albicaulis. Classification (NCBI taxonomy): domain Eukaryota; kingdom Viridiplantae; phylum Streptophyta; class Pinopsida; order Pinales; family Pinaceae; genus Pinus; species Pinus albicaulis. The sequence goes on from CM076579.1 coordinate 606,431,735, forward strand.
TTTCCCTAGATAGATTCACCATTGTAAAGTTAGATAGAAATTTGTATATCCTTGAATTATTTTACCAAAATTGGGATGCTCATTTATAATTATATAGCTTAAATCCATTTCAATTTGACCATAAAATGTGACTTCATCTTCCAATTTAATTTAGTTTTGTATAAAAGAAGGAAAATCTCTAAGTTGTAGATCTCCTACTATAGGATTTGGATTCCATCTGGTTTCATCTTATAGAAGAAGTTAAAATTATATAATGCACACAACAAGTTTTTCTATACCTCTAAATATATAGAGTAAAAGATAGAAAAGTTATAAATAATGTATATGTCATGTTGTTTTTCTAATGTCAACCTGATTATCCTTAACCTTTTCCACTATTCATGCAAAAAACCGAATTATATCCTTAATGGAGATATGCAAGAAAATTCCTAAAATGCTAGACCACAAGCTCTCTATATTTTTTCTTCTTGATTCCTTATTTTATATTGGATATTTTCCATTTTATGCTTCTTTTCTTTATCTAGATATTGAATTATCCATTATTCCTACATCCTCTATATTTCAATTCTATATTTAATTTTTTATTTGTTTGCTAGGTTATGTGTGTATTGAGATGATTAAATAACTTAAACTATGGCTTGATTTATGTGATCTAGGGGCATATAAGCCATTAAAATCACCAAGGGATGGGACCTAACCTCGGCCACACCGACCCTTAGAAAGGTTGGATTTTTTCCCATGGAATTTTGAACACGTGAATTTTCACCACAAAGGGCATTAAGAAAACACCCTGTCACCATCTTCTCTACATTTTGTAGGCTAATTATATATTTAGTTTTATAAATTATTCTTAAATCATAAAACAAAATTCTTTCCTTTCCATTTCTGCAAATTCAAATTTAACGACACTATAGTGAGAATATTGGTCAAAATTTCATCCAAATTTTATTTGGATAACATTTCAAGCTTCTTTAATATGATCATCATTTTATTTCCTAATCTCTTGCTCTATACTATAGGGAGACAAATCTATTTCTACCACATTTGATAAAATGTTTATTCGTAGATGTCTAAGTTGTATTTTTCTCTCTTTTAGAATGCAATTTCAGTTTAATCATAATCCTTCTATTCCCATTTTCAAATATTTGGCTCTAGCTATACAACTATTTAGCATATCTTCTCAACAATTTGTTTTGATATTTTTATTTTTCATTCTCCTCTCTTACCCTACGAATATGTATTTTTAACTTCTCATTTTCCCCTTCTATATGCATGTTCATTATTTTCAATTACTGAATATTATATTTTTATTTATTTATTTTATTTTTGTATTTCTTCAAGCTAAACCTGAAAAGTAAAAAGATTGGGTAGAAATAGGTATCTCTCTATTTGGTGACTCCAAGATTTCTTGAATCTAAGGTAAATTGGGCATTTCTTCTTCAAAGGAAATATCTTGTATTTCATATTCTTGTTGAATTGGTGAAAATTTGTTTGAAAATATTTTTCTTGGTCTTCAAGGAGGCTTTTCAAAATGTATTTCTTTTCCATATTTTTTTTGTGTTCTATATTTCTTCATTCTCTGCATATTTTACTTTCATACTTCTTGGAATTCTATGTTTAATCTTTGGGGTTTCTAATAAGAAATTCCTTGATCTTTCCTATGTTGTAACCTATGGTTATGCTAGTTCCTCACATCTCTAGAGCTTATGGAGACTATAACATGAAGGGTTGAATTAGACCCTATCATTAATCAAGCGATCACCTAGAGGAGAATTGAACTGAGTGGTCACTAGATTGGTCAACTAAACAACTAGAAGACATTTAGCCGAGTGGCCAACTAAAGGGACAAACAACTGAATGGTTAGAGGAATCAACTAAACCATTGGGTCAAATCTGATATTTGAATAGCTAAGAAGAATTAAGTTGAAAAGATAATGCATATTTTTTGGAAATAATTATAACAGTCAATGCTCGTTGGTGGACCAAATCCTCTACAATTAGAGGAAATTGGTTAGATAATGTAACTATAAATGGAGGACCCTATGCTTTTAAATATGATTATATTTTTCGTAATGCATTATGATTTTTTTATGAAAATGACGTGCTTAATAAACATGTCTTTAAATTCCACCTGTAAAGTAAAGTAGACAGAAAATGAAAAGGAAATTTGAAATCAACCTGTGTATTGACCAAAAAACTCAAGGAAAATGCGATGGATCTAAATCAACCTAGACGAAACCAAATAAGAAAACATGTTACTACTATGGGAAGGTAGGACATCGGAAGGAAACCTATTTCAAGAAGAGAGATTGTTGGGCTCCTGTTTAATTACATTTTTCAATACCTCATTTAACCATTTTACTCCTCACAACCTACACTTGAAGCCACATATTGTCCTGTTACTATGCATTCTAAACCCATGAGCCTGAAGCCCATTGGACACAAATTTTGAGGTAAAATTTTCTTATAATCATTAATTCCTAAGTCTAATGAATTAATTGAGTTTTAATTCATTTTCTCTAATGATGAATTGTTTAGCTTAGTTCTCGTACCAATAGTGTAGTTCTAGTACCCGATCATGGTTAGCATATTTTATCCATTATAGAAGAAATTCCACCCCATGGGTTTTAAATGTTAAGGTGTTAAACTAATTCTAGGTTGGTCAAATCACAATCAAGTCAGATGTGTGAATCTCTAGCATTAAAATATTGTTACAGGTAAAGGTATCTATATTCTCAACTTTGGTCACAATTCCCAAGGTGATGAAGGAAAATATGAGGATTCCAAAATTCAATATGGTTTGAAATATACAATTGGTTCTTTAATGTATATTTTCCTCAAAAAATGAAAAATTTGCCTAGTGTTGGATGGATAAATCATTCTTGTGGACAAGACAAATCTCCCTAGTCTCCTACGGATAACTAGCAACAAACAGACAAATGTAAACTACTTTCTCTAGATTATATTTGATCTAGAATTATCTATAATGAAGGATTTAGGACTTACCTATAGTCCAGCGTTGATCGTAATCTTCTTTCATGTCACTTTGAATATGTCTCCTTTCGGGACCTGCAATCAAAAACATGAAAGAATCATAAGCACCTACATAATATAGATTAATTCATAAACCAAAAATCTATCTTGATGATCAAGGAATTCAAGAAATAAGCCATTTAAATAAACAACTCATTGAGAAAATAGGATCCATTTGTATTATCTTTAATGAAAAAAGGAGTCGTACAACCATGTTTGCCTTGATGTCGTACAGGTCCTTCTGGGGTCTAGAACAAGCGTTTCCTCTACTTTAACAAGCCTTTGCACTCTCTCGACTAACATATATATGAGTTTGTAATAATTCCCATATGATAATCAGTTAAGAGAGACCGAGTTTCTCTATCAATTCTCCTAAAAAAATCTCAAAGCCTAACTCCCTTTGAGGCTGAACTATGGCCTCAATTTATAGTAAAAGAGAAGAGGTTGCAGCTCCAAATAAGAGGGGATAGAATCCTCTTTCAAAGGGATTAAGTTCCACATACCAAGGGGTGGGCTCCTTTAATGGAGGGATGAATGTACATGAAAGGAGCGAACTTTCTACCGGATAATTGCTTCCAAATGCTTCCAGATTCAACCAGCTGGGCTTCCAAATTTTACTTCCGATTTCACTTTACCTTTTACAGGGAACCACACCTTTAATGAAGAAAAAGTGCAGCCAGTTCTGCATTCTCTAGAAGAAACAGAAGCGGCACTGCAGGTAATACTAAGAGAAAGTGGGGTACGAGTATTTTTATGACTTTTATAAGATTTTCTCTTAATTTCAAGGCTTGGTTTTAGGAACTTGATGTTTGTAGACTTCTAAGGGAGTATTTTATGAGTAATGATGAGCTCATACAAACAGTAAAATGTCATGGTGACAATTTTTAGTGTAACAGATTTCCCCTTAAAGTGTGAAGTCTGAGACCACTCGAAGGGTGATGTGCTTTATCATTTCAAGGATTAGCTTGTGGACACCCCAGTTGGAATCCTGTAATAACATTCAATCGCTGAGGTAGGCATTCCCATACTTAGATCAAACACTAAATAAAACTTGTTCTGATGTAGAAATGATTTTACTATCACATCAATAATGTAGACACAGTATGGATGCAACCATCTGTTATGAATAGTCTGTTGCATAATGAATAATAAAACTCCTCACAGCCTGGATGGTGGAAACTAGATCCAGGGTCTTTATTTCCATTACCCGAACTAGTACAATTCTATCCATGCGATTAATTGTGTCGAAGTCGAACATGGTAGAAACCACTTGATTACCATTCAATGATGTGAACTGTTAAAAAGTGTGAGAGAAACCACCAATAATGACAATGGCTCTCAAAGTACTCAGTACAATTCATGAAATGTGAATAAATGATCTAAAGTCGAACATTTCATGGAATCGTTTGATCAAAGGTGAATGTTGCAACTTGTCGTCAAAGGCGAGAAACCTTCCATTAAGGCATGCAGATTCCAAGGTACTGAAGGAATCTAGATCAACTTCCTAGATGATGAGTTTTCATCGATAGAAAGTGATCCGTCATAGGAAAACCCACAACACGAAACCATTAGATCAAGTTTTGTAGAAATATTTTGCAAGGACTGACTCAGGGATGGTCAACGCGAATGGAGACAAATGTTTGCAATGAATGGTTTATTTTAATTGTCCTCTTGAACACATAATGACACTGCAGATGGTTTGGTGACAATTGACCTAAGCTAATACCCATAAAATGGCTGAAGACTTTCAATATGGTTTGATTAAATGATAGGCAAAGGATTTTCCAAACCCAGGTAGAAGTGTGACAAAAAGTGTCGTGTTCAAGAGTGGTAAACTGCTTTTTAAACAAAGTGTGACAAATGGATTCGTTTTCTCTATTTTTCCCCCACCATTTCTGGCAAGTACCTCTTTATTTTTGACAAGCTTGAGGAGGATAACATTTTCTTGTTATATAAGCTCATCCTTCGGATGAGTCCAACTTAGTTTAAAATCGAACCCTAAGAAGGAGTGGTTCATTCTTGTTTGTAATCGACAGGTCCTTTCCTGTTAAATTTTAACGAGTCCAGTATAGGAGAAACTCGGTGTTTTTCAATTTTAGGGAGTTAGAAGAAAAACTTAAGAAAACTCCGTTGGTGTGATTTTTCGTAAATTTAGTCTCTCGAGCCTGAAAAAGGATAAAATAATCTAGGAGAGAACTCTATTGACCATGATTAGTCAACATATACCTTTTTCGTAAATAGTCCATTTCAGTCCGGAAAAGGGTTAAACCTATACTGAAAGGATAATTGTTCATTTCCTTTAACGAGTTTGAATAGTCAAGTACTCGGAAATATTTTCATCTTTAGAGAGTCTGAAAAGGGCTTAAAAGAGAACTCCAAGGTTTCGCTTTTTCGTAATTCTCAAGAGTCCGAAAAAGTGATAAAAGTATACTCAGTAGTTTCGCTTTTTCTGTAAGTTTTAACGATTTCGAAAAAGTCATAAAAATGTACTCATAGTTTTCTCTTTTTCATAATTTTTATCGAGTTTTAAAAAGTGATAAAAAGTATACTCCTTTGTCAAAAGGACCATTTTACCCAAAAAATCATGTATTCTGCACAAAAACTCAAAAATTAAACATACCTGTTTATGATTAATAGAAATAATTTGGAAAAAAACTTTTCAAAATGGAAAATAAACAAAATTGTATTTTATTTATTCAAAAAATGTTATTAAAAGGAGTTTTTCTGAATCATTTTTACCATTTGATTTCAGAGTGAAAATTGAGAGCTTCTGGTAAAAACCATTCTGGAGGAGATTACAAAATATTTGCTCGTAAGAATTGAAAAATGTCAGTTCCAAGTAATCTACATCATCCTTGCCTTCATTTTTTTCCATTTAATTTCTTAATTTAGGGCTTAAATTGATTTTTAAGGAGGAAAATATGTTCAAAAAATCGCTCACAGGGGTCCGTAGGTAAACACATGACACCTGTGAACCCCAACAATTTTGCAAAGGGAAACTTGTCGTGGTCCCGCACCTTATGCATAAGACACGTGTGGATCCACACACTGTTTTCATGTGAAAAGTGCGGAGGCACCATAAGAAAAAATAAAATGAATAATTCTCCCAAAATAAACCAAATTTTCTCACTCAAATTGTTTTTGATCTTTCAATTTGTCCATTGCAGGATATCTACAATGCTTGAGTGGAGAGAATGTGAACATGAAGAGGTTGATGATGTTGCCATGTTACATCCACCCACATTATGTGTATTGAGAGAATGTGGTTTGTTCAAATTTTGGGCCATTCAGGGTATGAGGGCTCAAGTAGACTTACTTACCTAGCTAGTAAACAAATGGGACGTCCAGGAACAGTCCTTTATAATTGGAGGTCACCGGCTTGAAATTGAGATGGAAGATATAAATTTTCTCACTGATTTATCAAAGAGGGGTGAGCCACTCTCTTTGTTTGGGGTTAGGGCAGGTGGCTAGTCTGTCACTAGCCTTCAGCAAGAATTCTGCAATGAGGAAGTGCACCCCAAAGATAAACGCATTAACATAAAAACCATTATTCTTCCTGAACTCAAAGTGGTTGCGTTTACTGTAACCTGGTTGTGTGGGAGCATAGCTCCACATGTTGCTACAAGATCCCAAATGCAAAATTTTGTTGATTTCTTTAGAGGCACCATTTTCAATTGGTGCGAGGCAGTGTTGGGCAATGTCAAAGGCCAACTGACTAGAGAAAAAAACTAAAATTTGAAAAACTTCGGGTATGGAGCGATCATGGTTACATTTTCTCTAGAGAGAATTCCTTCACTAGCCCCACAACTTATTTTAGTTGATCATGGTAGAGTCAAAGAGCCTCGGATGGTCCGATGGCTTGCACTGATGGCCCATCATAGTGAAGGCAGCGAGATTGTTCGTTTCACTCTGGCTTATTTCCATTGGTTGGAGAACCAAATATTTGCGATAGAAGATTTCCCTTATGTTGGGATGGATTTCTGCGGCGATCGAGAGATGTCTCTTCCTCTAGGAACACAGTGGGATGACTCAGGTAAGAATCATTTTGACATGTTCTAAATTCTAATTTTTATTTTGTTTTTTGAATCGTCCAAAACTGATGACAAAAATTTCAAATGCAGATGTGGGTCCACGTCAACCAGCGACTCTCCATCCTTTTGACAGGAAGCCAAGAGATCCAGCTACAACACCACCACCACCACAGGATCAAATAACAGAGATCATTACCGACCTAGAAAACCATCAAGAGTGGTTGAATTTAGATATTCCAGAGACTACCATAGATGACATTCCGCTCCGCTTATAGAGATGTTATAAGGGTTCCGGGACAGTTCAGGAGATTCTTGAGCAAAGTGGCAAGGGCTATAGTGTTTTATCGTGATCATCACCATGGATAGTGGATGATTGATTATGTAGACTTATATCATTTTTTTGTATCACTTTTTTCTGATCATAAGGTGTTTTGAACCTATGATCGAGGACGATGTAATATTTTTTGAAAACACTACTCTTATGCTATGATATTACTATTATTTCTAGTTATTTGTCTAACATGTTATCAAATGTTATTTTTATCTACTGCTTCAATTGTCGCAAATTTCTGTTAATAACACTAGAAGCTATTGCATCAGCTAATGTGTTTAAATTTCTCGGAATGTGTTGATACTCAATATAATCAAATTCTCGTTCCAAGAGACGAACTTTCAAAAATAAGCTTAAAAACACTAGGTTTTTAATTGTGTATACTCTATTCAATTGTAATACAACGATTTTAGAATCTAACCTAACGATCAAACTTTGAATTCCAAATGAAATGGATTCAGACAATAACTCAATAACTGCACTATATTATGCAATATTGTTCGTTGTTTGACCAAGGCTTACCCCATGCATATATACTAACTCATCAGTGGGTGAATAAATAACCCAAGCTGCGGAAGAAATGTTCTGTGTACTACGACAAGCACCATCAGCAAAACCAATGTATGTTTGAAGGGACGTCAACATCTGCAAAATCAAGAGTGATCTAGATAAGCAGGAATAGTAGTAAAAGCACACTTAAACTAGGAATGCTCTTATAATATACAACACACTAGCTTATGAAAATAACTAATATACAGGGAAGATCTCCACACAAGAATAAAGCATAATATCTCTGCAGATAAAGCCCATTTCTGGGTTTGCCTAAAGAGACCCCGTCAAAGTCAATCAGTTCATAGGCCCCTTTTGCAAGATATCGCTTGACAATATAAGGACCATGCCACATGGGTTCAAATTTCCCAACCCATAGCTTGTCATTAGCTTGATCATAAACCAAGACTAGGTCTCCTTCTAAAAAAATACGAGGTGTAACACTTTTATCATACTGAGCTTTCATTAATTTCGCATGAGCTTCGGTAGCTAATGCAGCGGTGCGCCAATTCTCATCTAATTGAGCTAAGTACAAAAAAAATTTCTCCTCTTCAGAAGTGGCTGGTAATAATTCTATGGCTAGTTGGAGTGACGGTATCTCGCATTCAATCAGTAATACCGCTTCTAAACCATAAACCAGTTGAAAAAGGGTAAAACCTGTCAATGTTTTTGCTGAGGTTCGACATGCCCAAAGTGCTGAAAAAAGCATGGTATGCCATTACAATTTATGAATTCTGATGATTCATTTGATCATGGTGACTAAAAATTTATTTATAGCTTCAACCAGACCATTAGCCTGCGGGTAATATGGTGTATAACTGTCATGGCACAGGCCAAGTTGATCAGTTAGTTCGGTCATCATGATGTTTCGAAATTGACTCCCATGGTTAGTAATTATCACTTGGGGTACACCAAAATGAGTAATCACGTGATTGAACATGAAAGTAGCTGCAGTTTTGCCATCTGCCGCAAATGCAGGCATCACCTCAGCCCATTTGGTAAAATAATCTACTGCGAGAATAATATACCCATGCCCCCCAGCCGAGTGAGGGTTACATGTAATAAATTCAATGCCCCATTTTTCAAAAGGACCGACAGAAATTATAGGGTGAAGAGGAGCGAGTGGTGCATGCATCTTTCAATCAAAGATTTGATAGTTGTGACATTTTCGAATAGTAGAAATACAATCTTTAAATAAGGACGACCAAAAATAGCCAGTGTGCAATATATTTTGGGCCATGGCATACCCAGACATATGACTGCCACATGCTCCAGAGTGATAGTCATTTAAAACCTTTTCAGCTTCGTCAAGAGTGAGACAATGTCAAAAAACAAATTCCGCACCACGACGGTATAGTGTGTCACCAAAAATATGATATTGCTGAGACTGGAAATGGATTTTTGTCGTTCTGATCGTGAGATTTTGGGCCGAAAAGTTTGGGTTTGGAGATAAATTATGATATCTCCATACCAAGGATCGATGGTAATGATAAGAAACAAAGATTCATCCACGAACAGATGTTCTGCCACAGTTTCAGTGTCGGTACTTGGGAAGTCACACATAAGTTCAACGAATACCATTGATTTCTTTGCTTTGGATTTTTCAAATTCCAAATCAAACTCCTGCAGGATAACAATCCATTTGGAGTATTTTCCCCCTAGTAGTTGTTTGGTCAAAATATACATCATAGGGTTACAATCATAAATCATTGTTGTTTTGCGTAACAGAATGTAATGACGAAATCGTTGGACAAATTGAACTGCTTCCAAGGAAAATTTCTCCACATGTGAGTATTTGATTTTGGTCGGATGAAGATTGCGATTGAGATAATAAATCACATGTTCATTGTGGAATTCATCTTCCTGAACTAAGACCATACCAATCGTAGAATTGGAGGCTGCTAGGTATAAAAATTAATCCTGGTTGTAATTGGTAGGATGCAATAACGGTGCATGGGTCAATGCGTGTTTAAGAGCATCAAAAGATCGATCAGTGATCTCGTCCCAAAAGAAAGGAATATTCTTCTTTAACAACCTGTTAAAACCTTTGGTTAACTAAGCATAGTTAGGAATGAATCGATGTAAAAGTTTTCTTTCCCTTGCAAATTTTTGAGTTGGTGAAGAGTAGAAGGAGGAGCTAAATTGATGATAGCCTCAACCTTCGAATGCCTTCCTTTGAGACAAAAAATCCCAACAATCGTCCATATTCAACACATAAGACACATTTTTGAGGATTCAGACGAATCTTATAATGCCTACATCTCATAAATATGGCTCGTAGATGAGTAAGATGATCTGCTCTGTGCGATGAATGAGCATGTAAATCATCGAGATAGGGTTGCACAATGTGTTTAATGTCATGAAATTCGTAAGACATTGCCCTCTGAAAATTTGTGCCAACGTTCTTAAGTCAAAAAGGTAATTTGCAATAAGAAAAATTCCCCCATGGACAAATGAAATCTGTTTTGGGTTGATCAGCATGGAGTATTGTCAAACCAGGTGGAATGGGGAATACGGAATGTGAATGGAAGGGCGAAATTTGTGAAATGGTGATGGGGGTGGGAGGGCGATATATAAAAGGAATGACTATGGGAGGGGGCACAAATATATATTGAAAAGTAGAAGGGGGCGCATGGTATTAACAAACAGTGGACAGCGCATACCAAATGTAATAACACAGCGTTATAATAGAGGGAGACAGCATTTTAATAACAGTGTTTTAATAACAAAACACAGCGATTTGAATGTCAAATTGTAGCGGTGGTTAAATACAATGGACAGTATAACGTGGAGCGGTATTTAAACAATTGAAAGGGCGGTAATACAAATAGACAGCGGTATTACAATTGAAAGGGCGGGGCGTGTATGTGAATAGACATCGTTTAATATATAAATGGACAGACAACGATACAAATAGGTTAGCAGCGTTTAAATACAAGGTTATCCCACAGCGTTTATATATGCGTTTCACAATGTAACAGTGAATATATAAACCAGACACGCGTTGTAAAAACCAGCGTTAAATGTATGCCGGAGTGTATTACCGCCATGGTGTAATGACTGAGAGGTATTGTATGTTGTAAACGCTGTAATTTAATGACAGATTAGTATTGTAATGAGAAAGGGCGGTAAGATATGACAGAGCGCAATGGTGAGGGGCGTAAAACAGTGGATGTGTGATACTCCTCCACGCTGCTTATACCATACACAGTCCAGCGCAACACTGTTTGGATATATACAACACTGTTTGGATATACAACGCACAGTGAGGGGAGGGGAATGGGAATGCAGGCAGGGAGAGTGAGGGAGGGGAATGGGAATGCAGGCAGGGAGAGGAGTGAGGGAGAGGGCGTAGGGCGCAGAAGGAGAATGAGTGAGGGCGCAGGGAGAATGGAGGAGGGAGGTGTGAGTGAATGGAGCGTAGGGATGAATGAGGAGGCCCAAAAGGGCGTTACATAAAAAAATTTGAACTTGAATCTGTAGAAGACAGAGTTGCAGGACTGCTGGAATGGCAGAGCCTGCAATTTGCAGATTGACAGAGCCTGCAGTCTGCAGGAGCTGGAGCTGCAAATGTCAGTGCTAAATAGGGAAAAAAAATGCAGAATAACAGTCTAGCAGTTAATGAGCAGCAAAAAACATTAAAAATATTAACTGAGCAAAGGGTAGGGAGTTACACCACAGGGCAGAAATGCCAAATGTGGAGCTAGCTCTGATACCATGTCAAACCAGGAGGTAACTCCTCAAAATTGGAATTGTGTATTAGCTGAAGAATGTACATGCTTATATAGATGGGAGGTGAGGCTATTGGGATTCAGCTCCCAATGACTCTTGGCCTTCCTTATTTCCTAATATTAAATAATATACAAAAATACAAATGCACACCCATCCATAGGATTAGGTGTCAACAAGTATGTTGATTTTATTGTAGCTCAAAAATCCATCCATAAACAAAAACATTTCACTTCCGGCACAATCATCAATAATTTGATCGATATAGGGGGTTGGATAATTGTCTTTTGGAAAAGCTCTATTTATATCCCTATAATCGATAAATGCTCGTATTTTCCCTTGCTTTTTATTAACAGGAACAGTGTTAGATACCCAACCCGTTAAAGGAATCGGATAAATAAAACCTACACGAAGTAATTTGTCAATTTCTGCTTTAATAGCGGCAGCTTTTCGTGGATGTATCTGAAGTAATCTTTGTCGAATAGGTTTAGCATCCGGGTATGTTTTAATTTCATGAAAAACAATTGATGGATCGATTCCTGGCATTTCTTCATATGACCAGGCAAAAATGTCACAAAATTCTTGAAATAGGGTTTTATATGCTTGGATTTCATCTGGCGTACAAGAAGCACCTATATGAATGTTTTCAACAATTCCTAGTTTTACTGAGATGTCAAGAGGAATTGTCGTAGAAATGTTTGCTAAGTTCAATTCAAAATTGGAATTCGTGAGAGGATTCCAAGGTTTGTTAACATAATCAGTGGTAAAAATGGAGGAAAAATTAGTTTCAAAATGATCGAGATTAGGTAAAAACAAAGATCGATGATGTAGTTCTTCCCATGGTAATTCATATATAGACAAAAATTCACGAATATTCTTGTCACTATTGAATACTTGTTGAACAAGATCCAGAATTGATGTCGAAGTGGAGCTCGATATGGAAATTGATTCCTCATTGATCACACTCACTAGATCAGGTTTAGTTGAAGGAGTATCAGAAAAGGACTATACTTCCTGATATGCTAATTCAAAAGGACTTAAAGGCACCGTGCCATCGAAAGAATCCAGTTCTGAGTCTGAAGGTACTATCCAAGGATCATCAAAGGAAATAGTACTTGATGTAATCATATTGATGTTAGAAATATGAAGCAGTACGTTGGGAGAAGGCAGGGAAAAAGTTCCCAGTAATGAAGAACCTTTAATTAAACCTACTCCAACATCTTTATAAGGGATAGTCAATTTTCCGACATGTTGGATGCTATCAGTAGTGGTTGGGTCGGATGAATAATATGAGAGCTAATATATTTTAACGATATTTCCTTTATGAGGAAACATGATGAGACAAAAGATGGATGATATGACAACAATCATGGCATAAGACCAACTGCGACCTAGGAGAAGGTTGTAATCCAGAGGGGCATCAACGACTTCCACATATATATTAACGGTTTTTCCTTCGACCTCTATAGGTAGATCTTGTAAAATACCATACGGATGGAATCCTCTTCCATCAAAAGCTTTGAGGATATTCAAAGATTGGTTAAGTGTTGGAGAACCAAGTGATTTCCAACACTTTAACGACATGATACACGTAGAATCCCCTTCATCAATAACAGTATGAAAGCAACGTTTGTTTTTTACTAATACTGGAATCTGAAAAGCCATTTGATGGGGTAGGCGAGGTGTAAAATTTTCCAAATCAAAGATCATTAGGTTCGAATCCTAAAGATCTATGGCTCCTATGGCTGACAATAGTAATTTTCTTTTTGTTGGGCATGATTGCAGCACTTCCAAAGCTGACATCGCTGAAGGGGAAATCTCCAAGTCTTCAACAATATTGTGGTTCTAAGCAGCTCTCGCATGTGGATTAAATTTTTTTTACAAAGTACACCTTTAGCAGGCAGTTTGATTACTAAGTCAGGATTTGGTTTCTCGATCTGTAGCAGATCAAAAACTGAGGGAGATGTAGTTGATGCTGAATTAGAATTTTCTACTTCTTTACCATCAACAAGATTTTTACTACCATAATATTGTGATCGCTTCGCAACCATAAATATATATTCTAGCTTATTCTAAGAAGATCCAATCATTTTACTGTATTGAGTAGGAAAGGGATCCTTCAAGACATCAGGTATTGGTGAACCTTTAACGAATTTTGATACCTCGGCTCTATGCGGCCATTCTTTAGTAAAATGATCCTCATCACAGATCAGACAAGGATAACGAGGTTTTCATTTATCATCAGTTGGTTTAGCTTTATCATTTTTATCTTTTGAAGATGATTTTTTGTTTTTATTCTTACCTTTCTTCTTACCACCAGTTTTAGGTTTGGCTGTAGATGATTCTACAACATGAATATCAGTGGAAGTTTCAATGGAAGAATCTCCTTTTGGTGAATCGAGTAAATTTATAATAGGAGAAGTCGTCTTGGAATATTTCTTCTTACTCTTGCTAGTGTTAACATAACCAATTACACCATCAGCGGCATGAGATCCTGAAGGAGTTGTAGTTAACTAATCAAGTCTTGGTAAATCGGGGATTTTGTCATACAGAGTACCTGACTGTGTATATACAAGGTCAAGGTACTGAGCTTGAGCAATGAGTTTCTCTTCTGTAACAACGCCTCCTTAGGCCACATCTTCAGTAATTTTGTGCAATAATGATTTGATAAACCATTCAGCCAAAATTTGATCCAGAATAAAGACTTTCACCAAACATCTCCTACGTCTCCATTCATGAATGTGATCAAATATGTATGTAGACGTAGATTGTTTTAATGAGGTCAACAATTCCATACCATTGTCGTATCTAACAGGCAACTGAAAATGGGTTAAGAAAGTAATAGCTAATGCATTAAAATTATTAAATGAGCCTCATGGTAACTCGATGTACCATTTGGCATCTAGACCAATGAGAGTTCTCTGAAAATGACATAATCGAATTGAATCATCGATTAGTGAATTCAATGCACACCAGAGGTGATAAGTCATAACATGATTAGATGGATATTCTCCTGACTTACCTTCAAACTTTGGAATATCACTGGGAAACTTATTAGGCATCGACAGCCAATACAGAAGATAAAAAATGGGATCATTTGTAAGGCGTGATAGATCAGGTAAATCTAAATTTGCTATGAACGGTAACCGACGACTAGGGTCTTGATAACCTTGTGTGATCAAACCAGTTCCAGGAGGAGGATATCCAGAATATCCTAGAATTGGATGCACATTGGGAATTGTGAAGACTCTTGGATAACCAGGATTAACCAGACCAAACTGGGGTTGTTGAGGTACTTGATAAGTATACCCAGGATAGGACTGATACTGATATGTTGGATTTTTTGTAGTATGTCCAAATTGATACCACCCCTGGTACGGTTGATAAGTAAATTGTGGTTGACTAGTGAGAATCATACTTGTACCAGACTGTCCTGCAAGTATCTAGACCGTAGTGTGAATTGTAGGTCCTGACTGTGGCATAGATACTTGAGGAATTTGCACTGATACAAGGGTAGTAGAAACAGGAGCTACAAATACTCTAGAAATAGGTGTGGTAGGTTGAAAATAAGTTGCAACAGTAGCAGAAGATTGAGGTGGAGTTCTAGGTGTACTAGGCCCAGACTGCTGAACAGAACCAGGTGCAGAGTCTTGAATGGTAGGCTGGACAGGTTGCTGGGTTGGACCAGAACCTATGGGTTGTCCAGGTTGATTAGGTAACTGCACATTGGGTTGCAAAGTTTGTTGAATTTGAGATGGATCCCACACTATATTAATTATGGGATATTGACCCATAGAAGGTTGTGCATATGAAGGACCATAACCAAGTTGAACATAGGGTTTATAATTAACTGGAAAATTTCCAGCTCCTTGTAATAATGGTTGACCTAAAGGAGGTTGAAAACCTTGAGCTGGGTACTGACCTTGAGGTTGATATTGACTTTGAGGCATGTACTAAATCTGGGGTTGATATTGACCCTGAGGTATCTACTGAATCTGGGGTTTATATTGATCCTAAGGTATGAACTGACTCTAGGGTTGATATTGACCTTGACGTATGTACTGTCCTTGAGGTATGTGCTATCCTTGAGGTTGCTCCTCGGGCGGTAAATATTGTCTTATAGGTTGACCTCCAGGTGGTAAAAAATTACCCTGAGTTTGCCCCCTGGGCGGTAATTAACTACCTTGAGGTTGCCCCCCAGGCGGTAACTGACTTCCTTGAGGTTGCCCCCCAGGTGGTAACTGACTTCCTTGAGGTTGAGGATTTGGAATATTTCCATACATCATAAAAATATGTTATGTGTTCAACGTTGCAGTGTTTGTTCCATTTGTACCAGATGATAACATTTGTTCAATTGGTTGAGGAGCTGCTCCTGAGAAGGTACTAGAGAGCGACTGGTATCCCGGAGGAACAAACGAACCACCATATAAAAATGTTTTTGGAGATTCAAAAAACATATATGACTCACCCGACATAGCTAATGAAGGTTGATAACCTCTTGGTGTAGGGTAAAAAGGAATTCGGGGTGGAGAATAAGTAAGACCTGCGTTTTGTAAAAAATATGTCAATGATAAATACCAAGTGTCAGTTCTAAAAGGACTGTAGAATATTGATTCACGCTCTCTAAGATTCAAATTTCCTTGGGTTTTGGGAAGAATTATGTCTTCGTCTGGACCAACAAGTTCTTCAATACATATGAGATCAGAAGGAAGATTTTCGGTAATGCGATGTCTTACTCTAGGTGAATCAAGATCACTAAAAGTCAGAGTGACAAATCCTGAAGATGATTCCAACACAGCAGGTTCAGTTTCTGGCTCAGAAATTTCATGTTCTTCAGCTAATTCACTAGTTGCAGAAGCAATGTCAGTGATTTCGGAAATTGAAATTGGCTCTTGAGTATATTCTGTTGATTGTGGTTGATTTACTTCATGATAATCAGGATGAGTAATTATAGATGATTCTCTTGGTTCCGTTGATCTAATTCTACTGATAGTATGTGGTAACAGATCTTTCATTCCTTCAAGTTGACTTGGTGTATATTCAAGGGGTTTCCCCTGAAGTCTACGCGATTTTCTTGGTAATTCAACCACGATTAAAAAATTTTAATCACACGCAATCAAATAAAATTTATAAATTCACTAAGGAGACAATCAAATTATCAAACACTTATAAAATCTAGGACATCAAACCACACACAAACAATATATTCCCACACTAAACACTAGTTGGTGATGAAATCCAACATCGTAGTATTTTAATGTAGAAATGGCGGTTGGAACAATTACCCCGACAACCTGCTTAATGAAACATACCGGTGCAAGTTTCTCCAATTAAACCATCTCGAGTGAAGATAACCCTCCGGAGAGTCCAAGTGAGTCTAGTCGACGTCTGCTCCAGGTACAGTGGGATCTTTCCTCCACAGTCACCTTAGGAAAAAATCTTAAAGTTTATGGCTACTAAGGTCACCAATAGGAAAAAATATACCTGGGGGAACAGTCTACGATCCGATATACGTGCAAGAGTAGAGTAACAAAGCTCAGTCCCCTTGAAGGCTCCTTGACATAATCCAAGGTATACTGACAACTGACCCCAGGCTCCTCGAAAATGGTCAATCTGAGGTTTACCGTTATTAATACGTGCACATCTTCTATTGTTCCCAATGAGATAGAATAAATCACCTCACTGGTTCGGATACGATCTCGTGCTTGAATCCTTTAGGATGAGCTTCCTAGAGCATACAAGCTACTATTGGATTTTTCCTACTGCAAGATTGACTACTTGTTTGTTTTAATTGTCTTGGAGAGTTAATTACTCCCTACTCCAAGACACTAGCCTAAGCTATGTTGGTGAAAAGAGTCCTAGAAATATAAAAATTACTAGATTGATTTTAAGTTAAGCGTTGCTTTTAATAGGCTATTTCTTAAGACAATAGGTGTGAAAGTGAAACTTTAATGATATGTAGTGACCCGACTCAAAACACACTATAAATGCATCTATTATGAGAAACAATTCATTTCCTTTCAATGAATTCTATCTAAAAGAAAGATTTGAGAAATGCAATATTTTAAAAAAATTATTTACTTCAAAACATGAACATATGAAAAGAAATCTTATCTCATGAGAACCCAAAAATAATCAATTTCTCAAAAATAAATCCCTTTATGCTTCAAGATCAAAACTACAATCAAACATTCTCCAAAGGAAAACTATGATTTCTAGAAATAACACTCAAAACTAAAAACACTAATTTCGAGATCTAAAAATTCTAAGAATTAAATTTGAAATCAAAACTTTAAATATTTTGAGGACGTTTTGCTTAGTTTGTAATCTAACTAAGAAATTCTTTGCTGAAATCAGCAAAAACTCAAAAACATCCAATTATGGTTTTTTTAAGTGAATTTCAAAACTTAATTAAATTTTTTTTTAAAGATTTGCAAATGAGAAAATGGGATCTAATTCTCATAAAGAAATTTCTTCTATGAAGTCAAAGACTCAGCAAGAAAATAATGAAATACCAGTGATCTAAGGTATACAGAGGTTTCTGATATTTAAGTGACACAAAGGAAAAACAAAAATCACTTATAACATGCAGATCTTGTAGAAAATCATTCAAACCTTAAAAATGCTGAAAGAAACTCTCACACAAATCTTTCTGACAGAACATACAAGTCTGGGTATATACTAAGAATCTTGCAAGTCGATCCTAGAAAAGAGAATTTTAAGTCTTTCAAAAATTTTCTCAGGTTCTGTAGATTTTAGTGTAAACAGGTGCAGTGCTGCACTATGTAGATAGGAAAACAATGGAGATGACGGCACTGTGTCTAAAGAAAAAGTGAGGAGACCAGAAAACTTAAAGAAAAATAAAAAATTATTGAACACTTTTCAGGGATTCTGCAAGAATAAATTACCCAAGCCAATATTAATCAATCAAATCAAAAAAATAATTTCACAAGCCAAAAATAAAGCGAAAACTAAGTTCGAGATCCATTCCCCATTGGAGTCACCATTTTGTTGGACGGATAAATCGTTCTTGTGGATAAGCTAGATCTCCCTAGTATCCTACGGATAATTAGCAACAAAAAGACAATTGTAAACTACTTTCTCTAGATTATATTTGATCTAGAATTATCTATAATGAAGGATTTAGGACTTACCTGTAGTCCAACGTTGATCATAGTATTCTTTATTGTCACTTTGAATACAGCTCCTTTCAGGATCTGCAATCAAAAACATGAAAGAATCAAAAGCACCTGCATAATATAGATTAATTCATAAACCAAAAATCTATCTTGATGATCAAGGAATTCATGAAATAATCCATTTAAATAAACAACTCATTGAGAAAACAAGATCCATTTGTATTATATTTAATGAAAAAAGGAGCCTTACAACCGTGTTCGCCTTGATGTTGTACAGGTCCTTCCAGGGTCCGAAACAAGCGTTTCCTCTACTTTGACAAGCCTTTGCACTCTCTCGACTAACATATACATGAGTGTGTAATCATTCCCATATGATAATCAGTTAAGAGAGTCGAGTTTCTCCAGCAATTCTCCTCAAAAAATCTCAAAGCTTAACTCCCTTTGAGGCTCAACTATGGCTTCAATTTATAGCAAAAGAGAAGAGGTTGTAGCTCTAAATAAGAGGGGTTAGAATCCTCTTTCAAAGGGATTAAGTTTGACATACCAAGGGGTAGGCTCCTTTAATGGAGGGATGAATGTACATAAAAGGAGTGAACTTTCTACCGGATAATTTCTTCCAGAAGCTTCCAAATTTTACTTCTAGCTTCACTTTACCTTTTACAGGGAACCACACCTTCAATGAAGAAAAAGTGTGGCCAGTTTTGCATTCTCTAGAAGAAACAGATGCGGCATCGCAGGTAATACTAAGAGAAAGTGCGGTAAAAGTATTTTTATGACTTTTATAAGCTTTTATCTCAATTTAAAGGCTTGGTTTTAGGAACTTGATGTTTGTAGACTTCTAAGGGAGTATTGTATGAGTAATGATGAACTCATACAGACAGTAAAATGTCATGGTGACAATTTTTAGTGTAACACCTACATGTAATGTTCCCAAATTTTTCGACAATAATTTTGAACATTATTTTTTGCTGATTTCACGTAGGAGGAGAATAAATGGGTAAGGATTCCCATGCATAGTGATAATCTCAATAAAATCCCTCATAGTATGAATGGGGATCATCATTGGAGCTGGTTTTCACACCCTCATGTTTGAACAAGGTTATTTTCAAGTGGACAAGGCCAAGTTTGACCAAGTCAACAACGCTGGGCCAAGAGGTGGAGCACACTTAGAGAAGAAATGCAATATGAATGAGAAAATGGTTATTTGGTGGAGGAAACCCTAAAATGAGTGGGACCCATGGAGAGGGGCTTTCATTTTTTTTAAAGGATGACAAGGCAACCATTTTTTCTCATGCTTTTTATTATTCATCTCATTGTCTATTTAGAAAATTGAGCATTCTTTGCTGTTTAGCAAGAATTGTCGGGGGAATTCCTGTTTAGGATTCCTTCTCCTTATTGAGAGGTCTCTTGAGGGATTTTTCTTCATTTTTCTCACATCCAGGCTTGAGGCCAAGCATCCTCCATCAAGACAGTGTTATTTCTGTAGCAGATTAATGTTGTGTTGTTGGGTGTTGCAGTGAGGGTTCACTACACCATCTCATTCAGTTATTTTTCAGAGGAGGAGTCCCTCTTCTCTTTGAGATATCATATTGGAGGCATCTCAGAGCTCGTTGTAGACTTTGGCATCAAGGCCAAATCATTCCATTGCCCTACAGCGCAGTTTTATCCAGTGACTGCATTATTCTATAGGAGTATTTGTAGTAGGGCTTTGCAGATACATTTGGAGGGGAAGATCTTTGGTGAATGGATCAGCCTTTCACTTGAAAGATCCATTGGAGGAGGCATATTCCATTTGAGAATCAGATTCAACCATCTCCATCCAGTTTTATTTCTGAGTTTCTGCTGCTACCCAGCAACTCCAGCATTTTGCAGATTTTGTATTTTATTGCCAATCCTTCTAGGATTGACAGGAGGTAGTCTTTGAGAGCTGATATCTTCACTCTCATTGTTGTATTGGGCCATACGTTTGTTTATCTATGTATTTGACATATGTAGCATGCATTTACTCTACAAAACTACACTGTCATAGATTTAGATCGCTTGTATAGCAGTATTTCATCATTGGTTATGTACTTTTTCTTTGAGGCTTAGCATTGTCTATCTTGAGCATCCTTTCTCCTCAAGATCTTGTATTCATTTGTAGCTGCTATTATTTAATAAAATTGCTATGGAGTTCTCTCATGTTTTTATGAGTTGAGTGTTACTGCTGCACCATTATTGTGTTTGCTTATTGTTGGAGCTCCAACTTTAGAATATCTGGAGATATTCTCATTGTTGTAGCAATTTCCTGAAAAAGGAATACTATAGAGAGAAGAGGAAGAAGAAATTCCGAATATAGGAACTCTTAGAGGTTTCTTGCATGAGTATGAATCTCAAGCCTAGAGGTTTAGAGATCATATCACTTTTTTGGAGTTTTGTAAGATCTTGATGAGGAGGAGAAAGAAACATGATGAGGATAGATTTCCTCTATCTATCTTTGATGGTTCCCCTACTTGTTCAGCCAAGGCTTGGATAGAAGAGCTAGACACCTTTTTCCAGCAGCATCAGATTACCGAAGATGAAGCCATTAGAGTAGCAGCACTGCACTTGGGAGGTAAGGTATATGCATGGTGGTTATTTGAGTCATTTACTTTGAAAAATGTAAACACCTCTTCCTATGCAATGTTCATTATGTTGGGCTTCCTATGTTTTGGTCAGATTGGCAAAACAAAAAGATAAAACAACATCAAACCGCTTTGGGATTCAAGGATCTAGCCCTCCTAAATCCAGAGAGGGATCTCTCTATGAATGAGTTAAAATATGTAATCTTTAAAACCTGAAATGTGATATTAGGCTAGTTATGAAGAGCATGGGTTTTGTTTGTTTGTTTTGGTTGGGCAAGACATGATGAAGGTGAGGGCAGTTCAAAATAACTTAGTGTGAAGATGTATGCAAATAAAGGAATGATTCGGGTGACAGAAAAGGCAAAGATAGTTTTAACCCATTGGGCTATGGAGTCATGGGAGGATTTTAATTGGACAGAAAGGTTCAAGAAGGATCTATGGGGAAAGTCACTTATGTCAAAGGATCTCTTAAAGTGATTTACGGAATGAAACAGATAGGAAATGGAGAAAAAAACAAATGAAGAATAGTAAATAGCCTAAGATTAAATAAGTGCTTTCAAACTATTTTGTTTTTGGCATGTACTTAAGGAAAAACATAAAATTATTCTGAGATCAGGTAAGTTCTTTTAAACTATCCTGCATTGAAGTACTTTCAGTTAGAAAACATTTTTTAAAATAGTTGTAATAGCTTAAGATTAGGTGAGTGCTTTGAAACTAGCCTGCTTTCAACATATTCTATAAGAAAAACATAGACAACAGTCACAAAGAGAAATTTAGATCAGGCAAGTGATTTGAAACCAACCTGCTTTAATATACTCTTCAAAGAGAATGTTCGAATGAAGAAAACATAGAAATAAAGCTTTCAGTAAGAGTAGGGTACTATTGAGAGTAAATCCTAGCTCTATGTTTGCTGCTCTTTATCAAAGAAAGTGGATAGAGTGAAAAACATTTAAAGAAAATAACAATTGACAGTGAGGAACACATTTCAAGCACTTCCTTCACCTTTTTACAGCTCTGTTTTTCCCTCTTTTTTGAGCTGTCTTTCCTTTGTCAACTGGTTCAGATTTTGAGCTGATTAGAACCAGATTTATCTCTATTTTGACTCAGAATTAAACATAGATTGGAGTCAATTCTTGCTTGGAAACTTAGGTTCAGGTTTTGAGCATGTTTGAACCTTTAATTTCTATCCTAATCTATCTACTGATAAGCCAAGATTAAACAGTTTGGCAAATCTAATTCACTATCCTATCAGCAGTAAATTTAAAACTAATTAGTCAAGCTTAGGTTGTTTGACTAACTAGGAGTGTGTTTTTCAGGAGTGGCATTTAATCTTGCCCACTTTCAGAATTTATTTCTCTTTTTTGGTATGGGGCTATACCTTTATTGTTTTTTACAATTTGTCCTCTTTTCTTTTTCTATTGTTTTTTATATTTTTCTTCTTTTGAAACTAAACAAAGCAATGATATTTACAATGGAAATGAAAGATTTAAAATCGAACTCTGCAGTAGTAATGATTAAGCACCCTGCCATTGACAGGGCTCCCAAACAGATCTGTGCCATCTAACTCTTGCAGAAAAAAGTCATTTGGACCAATGGTGGACTGAATTATGTAAGGACCTTGCCACAACCTGTCAAATTTTCCATGTTTACCCTTATCCTCTCTTCTGGAGTCCCATTTGAGTACCTTGTCTCCAATATTTAAATCACAAGCCTTTTTTCTCTTGTCAAACAACTTCTTTATGTTCTCTTGCACCCTCTGAGCTCTGTTGTAAACCTCTTCCCTTGTCTGTTGGAGATGTATTATCTGATTAATCCTCCTTATCATGTTTTCTTCTTCTGACTGTATTTCTTGGACTAATTTTATCACTGGTACCCCTAGGCTGGTAGGGAACACTGCATATGCTCCATAAACAAGCCGGTAAGGGGAAATTCCAATGGAATTCTTTGTGGTCAACCTGTCTGCCCACAAAGCATGCATCAACTTGTTATGCCATGATTTTTTATTTTCCTCAAGTAGCTTCTTGATGATGGTCACTAAAATTTTATTTGATGATTCTGCTAACCCATTACCTTGAGGGTAATAAGCAGTAGAATGACCGAGTGTAATATGATACCTGTGACAAAAATCAATCATCTTTTTGGAACCAAAAGCAGCAGCATTATCAGTAATAATCTTCCTAGGGCAGTCGAATCTAGACAGGATATGGTCTTCAAGAAATTTTATAATGACAGAATCTGTGGCATTCCTAGAAGGGATGGCCTCTATCCACTTTGTGAAGTAGTCAGTGGCTGTGAGAATCCATTTGTGTTGGGCAGATGAAATAGGATGGATTTCTCCTATGAAATCTAGGCCCCACTATTGAAAAGGAGCTTCAACAGTGATAAGTTGTAATGGTAAAGGGAGGAGTTTTCTTTTGCCCTAAAAAATTTGGCATTTGTGATAGGAAACTATCATTTTATGGACATATTGGAAGAGGGTGGGCCAGTAATAGCCAACTCTAAGGATTTTATTGGCAGTGGTTTTCCAGTAGAGATGACCTCCACACTCTCCTTCATGGAATTCATGCTTGTTCCTTTCTGCATCAACTTCAGGAAAACATTTAAGCAATAAACCATTAGTATTTTTCCAATATAAACCTTCATTTAAAATGCAATAGTTCCTAGCTTTCAACTTTAAAAACCTTGCCTTTGTTTTTGATAATTCAGGAGGAGCATTAAGATTTGTAAGCACATACAAGATATTAGTGTACCAAGGTGAGTTTTGAAACTGCTCTTCCACATTGGGGGCAGGTAACTCTTCCTGTTCATCCAGGGCATCTACCATGTTAATAGCAAGGGCTTGTAGATTCGATTCAGCCATTAATTGAGCTAAGCCCTGACCTTTAATGAGTTTTTTGGGTTTGATTTCCAAATCATACTCTAATATTGCAGCAATCCATTTGCCCCTCTTTCCATCTGGGTCTTGTGACAAGATGTCTTTTACCACTATATTAGGCACGTAGGCAATTATGTGGGAATGCAGAATATACACCCTGAAGTCTTTCAAGGCCTTTACCAAATCATAGGCCTGTTTTTCCATTATGTTATATTTCAAGGGTGCATCCCTTAAAGCCTTGCTAAAAAAAGCAATAGGTTGTTCCTGTCCCACTGGATTTTTCTGCAACAGGACTGCAGCCAGAGTATGCTCTGAGGCAAAGGAGAAAATAAGGAAATCCTTTGAAAAGTCAGGGCTGATTAGGACTGGTGCTCTGGTGAGTGCATATTTTACCAATTTGAAGGATATTTTGGCTTCTATAGTCCACTTCACTCCTACTTCTTTCTTGAGCATATTTTTCATGTTTCTAAGGAGCTCTGCTAAGTTGGGAATACACCTCCTTAAGAAGTTAATATTTCCAATAAAGGACTGTAATTCTTTTATGTTCCTTGGTTGGCTAATTTGTAGTATTCCCTCAACTCTATTTGGATCTATTTTAATCCCCTTTTTTGATATGATATGGCCAAGGCGTTTACCCTCTTGTAGGCCAAACACTGTCTTTTTGGGATTTAAAGATAATCCAAACATTCTAAACTTTTCAAAGACCTTTCTTAGATTTTTAAGGTGCTCTTCATCAGATTTAGAAAAAACTGTTATGTCATCAAGGTAAATTACAATGAAGTGCCCTATCTCCTCTGAAAAAGCAATGTCCATGGCCCTTTGAAAAGTGGCCCCAGCATTCATTAATCCAAAAGGCATTTTCACATACATGAAAGTGCCCCAAGGAGTGGTGAAAGCTATCTTGAGTTGGTCTTCTGGGAGTACTAAAACTTGGTTATACCCTGAAAAACCATCTAACAGAGAAATCCTCTTTGAACCAACTACCCTTTGTAGGATGTGTTCCATTTTTGGTAAAGGGTAATTGTTCTTTAGAGAGGCTATGTTGAGGTTTCTAAAATCAATTCATAGTCTGATTTCTCCTGTCTTTTTCCTCACAGCTACAAGGTTGGAAACCCAATCTGAAAACCTCACAGGCACTATGATTCCTGCCTCGTACATTTTCTTGATTTCCTTTTCTACTAGAGGCAGTTGTATTGGATTAATTTGACACAGTTTTTTCCTAAAGGGTTTTTGGTTTTCTTTTAGTGGGATCTTGTGTTGGATGATTTCTATATCGTAGGCTTTTAAGTCTTCATAGCACCAGGAAAACACATCAACAAACTCTTTAAATAAGTTGATGTATTTCTTTTTCATGTCTATTGGCAAGGACCTAGCTAATTTAATCATTTTAAGTTTATCCTTGGTGCCTATGCGGCATTCCTCGACATCAGACTCTGTGTATTCTATAGTGGGTTTCTTTGCTACGTCGTTAAAATCAAACAGGTCTTCTAAAGGTGCTAGCCCCCTAGGAATGTTCTTTTCCTTTGATGACAATACCTCTATGTGTTCATTTTCTACGTCCTCATACTCTTCAATATGAGTTCCAAGTTTTTTATTTAACATGTTGATTTTCACGGAACCAGATGATTTTTCTTCCTAAGGGGACTCTTTGTTGAGGCAATTTTAATCGGATTTAGAATGTGCAACAGATAACTCAAATTCATTCCCGCCAAGCAGGAAATCCTCTATCTGTTTGTCACCCTCAAAGACCTGCCAATATTTTTCATTATCTGGCACTGCAGGTCTATATTTTGTTTGAATGATGATCTGTTTATCACCAGGTGATTCTTGACATGAACTAGTAGCGCCGGCCAGCCCGTTTGCAATTATGTTTTGACTTCTTGGGACAAACACGAGCTCATATTTTGTAAACGTGTTCAGGAAATCTATGGCATCATTTCAGTATACCCTTAGTCTAGGATGCTTAACGACATACTCTCCATTTAGTTGTTTGATGACTAATTCCGAGTCTCCCTGAACAATTACCTTCTTGGCTCCTAGTTCCTTCAATCGACGCAATCCTACGATGAGAGCCTCATAATCTACGATGTTGTTAGTGCATTTGAAATCTAGCCTGAAAGCATGACTTTTGGAGTAATTTTTTTTAGTGTCAACCAACCATACCCCAGCTCCCGCACTCTTTTTGGTGCAAGACCCGTCAAAGTTCATGCACCATAAGGGATTGTTTGTAGGGTTAACATCGTTTTCATCCCTATTGCCTTGTTCATCGTTATGTTATGTTGTGAGATCCACAACATGTCGTGATGGGTCTTGTTTCTCAGGATTTTCATGGAGTTGAGCGTGAGGGGTAGTTTGTTGTTTTCCATCTTGGCTTTGTTCACTCTGGTCCTTTGTTTCAACACACTGTTCAAAAGTTTCTCTCTCATTTTCTTCCATATCTCGAACTGCCATCATTTCTAGATTTGGGGCCTCTAACTAGTTATCTGAGTCACTGCCTTCTGACTCTGACTCCTTTGTGGATTCATTATTGTAAAGGATAAATGAATCCAGGTCTGTATGGACAAAGTAAATGGGGGAATTTTCAGGCTTTTCTGAGCTACTGACCATGAATTTCATGTGCACCTCTCTATATAGTCTTTTAGGCTAGCTAAAGATAGGGATAGTGGCATATGTCTCATCCATCTGTATTGTACCTTGTAGCTTGGCACCCCATGATCTTGACAACAACATGCCATACTTAGGAGGCACATCAACCACCACAACATCCATAACCATGCACTTGGCTGGGATTTGAGTCAAACTCACACAAAGGTCTTTGATTAGGCCAAGGCACTTCACTCTGCTAGAATCAAAAGAATATAAATCCTTATAACGTCTAGTTATTTCTAGTCTTAGCCTTTCCATTATCACCTTAGGCATATGGTTGTGCGAGGCGCCAGAGTCATGCATAGCATTATGCAGGATTTTCTCATGAACATTTAAACTCACATAAAAGGGAGGAACAGGTCCCTCTTGACATATACCTTCAATCTTAGGACCAAAAATGAGCTCTGGCTAGTCATCATTAAGATTGACTATGTCATTATTATCCTCAATATTTAAATCCTTCAAAATTTGGGTCCTATATACATTGTGGGCAGCTAACTCAATCAGGGGAACAGAGATTTTAATCTTTGAAATTTCCTGCTCTAGGCTGAAAGGAATTTGGTTCTTCGAAGAACTTGTCTTAGCCTTACTAACTGCTAGTCTATCAGCAACATCAGCTTGCTGTTTTGTTCTATTCATGTTTGAAAAAATGGTCCTAACAGGAGTACTAGCTTAAGTGGTAGTACTACTAATGTCCGCACTCGGTTTTTCATTGTTTTGAGTGCCTTTCTCTCTACTTTTATCAGAATTCATAGCTACTATTTTTTCCTTCTATTTGACAACTTTAGGCTTGTTTGTAGTCCTGTTTTGTGAATATTTTTCAGAGATTTTGGTGTTGGGAGTTTGTTGACTGGTTTTGCTTCGAAGGTCATATTCTTTTTGAGATTATATGATGACATTTTCCATGTCTTGATAATAAATTTCATCATCATCTATTTTTTCATCATAAGGTGTATAAAGACCTTTTTTCCTATCGTAATGAATCACAAAGTCATTGTTATCTACGGGTGAAATCGCGAAGTTGGGAAACACTTTTTGGCGGACGGCTAGAATTTGGGAGAAATTTTTAATTTCTCGTCCAAGAAAATAGTCAACTCTATTTCTCGACCGAGAGTTTTAAAAACTCTCGTCTGAGAGTTTTATTGGGTTTAACCGGAGTTAAAAATCTCTCGGATGAGAGTTATGCATTTTCTCGTCCGAGATTTTTATTGACGAAAACTCTCGGGAAGACTTTCGGACGAGAGTTAAAAAAACTCTCGGATGAGAGTTTAAAAAACTCTTGTATGAGAGTTTTAAAAAATCTCGTATGATAGTTTTAAAAACTCTCATATGAGAGTTTTAAAAGCTCTCGTATGAGAGTTTTAAAAAATCTCATCCTAGAGTTTTTTCAACTCTCGTCCGAGAGTTTTATTCCTATAATAAAACGCCAAAATTATTAAGTTGTTAGAATTGGTACTTTATTTTATATAAAACTCTTGGTACTTTAGAATTGGTGCTTTATATAATTTTAATAGTACTTTATTAAAATTAAAAAATGATAACAAATAATAAAATTATAATTTTATTTTATATTATTTTATTATTATTAATGATAAAAAATACATGAAGATTTAATTAAATAAAATTTGTTACAATATTTTGTAATATCAATGTTATATAAAAAACTAAAAATATTTTATATAAAACTAATTGATATATTAATATAAATAAAGTAAAATTCTAAAACATAAATCAAAATAAAAACAACTATATATAATTTATATAATATTTTTTTTGAAATTAATGAATATATTTAAATTTAAAAAACAATTGACTAAATGCAATGAGGTGATAAAGGAGACAATGCATAGCACCTTAATATCATTATAAATTCTTGGAAATCTCGAGAAATTTTTGAAGTGAGATGAGCTTCTTGGAATGGGTCACTTTATCTTCCACTTCAGTCTCACATGATTAACTTGAAAGGAAGTCTATTTTCCTAGGTATGGATGTAAGGGAATAAACAATATTATTTGAACATTGAGTGAGATGCCCTTCTTAGAATGGGTTCTCTTATATTCCACTTTAGTTTCACAAGATTAAATTGAAATGAAGTTTATTTTCCTAGGTATGGATGTAAGGGGATAAAGAATATTATCCGAAAAGGAAATGAATGTTAAGTGTGGCATTCCAAGCAGAAGTGTATGGGATTGGAGAATTATGTTATTGCAGAAAACTAACCCTTGACCCATAACCGTTGACCCCTTAAACCCTAATTCCTAACCCGTAACCCTTAACCCCCTAAAACTTAAACCTCTAAACCCTTAACCCCTAACCCATTTACCCCCACTAAACCTCTAAATCCCTAACCAATTTAACCCCTAAACCCTAAACCTCTAAACCCTTAACACCTACCCCTAACACGTTAACCCCTAACACATTTAAGCACCTAAACCCAAAAACCCCTAACTCCTAACCCCTAAAATCCTTAACTGCTAAATCCCCTAACCCCCTAAACCTCAAAACCAATCCTAACCCATTTAACCCCCTAAACCTCAAAACCCCTAACCCCTTAAACCCTAATTCCCAACCCCTAACCAATTCAACACCCTAAACCCCTAAAAACCTAACTCATTTAAGTGTTTATTCCATTTAACCCCCAAAACCCTAACCCCTAACCCCTAAAATCCTTCATTGCTAAATCCCCTAACCCCCTAAACCTCTAAACCTGTAACCCATTTAACCCCCTAAACCCTAAACGTCTAAACCCTTAACCCCTAACCCCTTAAACCCTAATTCCCAACCCCTAACCAATTCAACACCCTAAACCCCTAAAAACCTAACCCATTTAACCCCATTAACCCCTAACTTCTAACCCCTAAAATCCTTAAATACTAAATCCCCTAACCCCCTAAACCTTTAAACCAACCCTAACCCATTTAACCCCCTAAACCTTAAACCTATAGCCCCTTAAACCCTAATTCCCAACCCATAACCCATTCAACCCCTTAAACACCTAAACCTCTAACCCATTAACCCTTGACCCCTTAAACACTAATTCCTAACCCCTAACCCATTTAACCCCCTAAACCCTAAACCTCTAAACCCTTAACCCCTAACCCATTTACCCCCACTAAACCTCTAAACACCTAACCCATTTAACCCCTAAACGTTAAACCTCTAAACCCTTAACCCCTACCCCTAGCTCGTTAACCCCTAACCCATTTAAGCCCATAAACCCCAAAACCCCTAACCCCTTAAACCCTAATTCCCAACCCATAACCCTTGACCCCTTAAACCCTAATTCCTAACCCCTAAACACTTAACCCCTAACCAATTCAACACCGTAAACCCCTAAAAACCTAACCCATTTAAGTGTGGATTCCATTTAAACCCCAAAACCCTAACCCCTACCCCCTAAAATCCTTCACTGCTAAATCCCCTAACCCCCTAAACCTCTAAACCTGTAACCCATTTAACCCCCTAAACCCTTAACCCCTAACCCCTAAAACCCTAATTCCCAACCCCTAACCAATTAGACACCCTAAAACCCTAAAAACCTAACCCATTTAACCCCATTAACCACTAACTTCTAACCCCTAAAATCCTTAACTGCTAAATCCCCTAACCCCCTAAACCTCTAAACCAACCCTAACCCATTTAACCCCCTAAACCCTAAACCTATAACCCCTTAAACCCTAAATCCCAACCCATAACCCATTCAACCCCTTAAACACCTAAACCTCTAACCCCTTAACCTAATTCCTAACCGAGGCTAACCATTTAACCCCAAACCCTAAACCTCTAAACCTTTAACCCCTAACCCATTTACCCCACTAAACCTCTAAACCCCTAACCCATTTAACCCCTAAACCCTAAACCTCGAAACCCTTAACCCATACCCCTAACCCGTTAACCCCTAACCCATTTAAGCCCCTAAACCCTAAAACCCCTAACCACTTCAACACCCTAAACCCCTAAAAACCTAACCCATTGATCCAGGTGGATATCGGCGGCCACCCACCTATTCCATTTGGTTGACACCATACGATTCATGCTGATTTTCACATTGGCTAGCTTACTATTTTTAGCGGAGTTTGGGTCCCCCACCACTCTCGGAGCCGTTTTGGGGGCTTAATGATCCAGGTGGATATTGGTGGCCACCCACCTATTCCATTTGAACCCCCATCTTCAGTTCTTTCAATTTTCAAGTTGCAACAAAACTTACTATTTTTAGCAGTTTTTCGGGTCCTGAACTTCCGGAGCCGTTTTGAGGCCCTAAACGACATTTTTTGGGAAAACGGAGAGCAACATCGTTCAAAAATTGAATTCCTCGGATAGATCTTTCTAACGAGCTATTGAACGCGTCAAACGGAGATCGGGTGCCAAAGTTATGCCCCCGGGAAGTTGAACCACCAATTTACCCAAACGGGCGCCCACAGTTTTGGTGCCTCATCTCCTACGGTTAGGTTTTTGGACGTTTCAAATTCTACATTGTTTCTCAACAATAAATAGGCCCTCGAGCCTCATTGTAACACAGTTCAGAGGTCTGTAGCCACCACATCTCTTCTCATAGATTCGCTACCAGCACCCTAGCTATTTTATTTCCATTATGTCTGTAAGCATCTTTCCGTTATTTGATATTAATGAAATGAAGTGTTATTTCCGCTGCATCTCTGTATTTATGGTTATGTGTTTATTCTGTTGCGTTCCTGCATAAAATCCGGATCAGTGGTATCAGAGCGGGACCGCTCTTTCTTTGTTTTTCTTTGCATGTCCCCAACGCGGTCAGGGTATAAGGAGTTAGGGCTCGATCTGGTTGAACCCTTGCAAGATCAGCCTCGCAAACCCCGATGACCTCCCATGGCGGAAGAAAAGAAAGACGAGGGAGCAGGAGATCCTATCAAAATACTGCTCGAGGAGGCTCTCGAGAAACAAAGGAACGTGATGATGGATAACTTTGCTCAAATCCTTCAACGACTGCCCACATATGGCGCATCCAACAGCCACTCTGGAGGCGCCACTCCCTTCAAGGTACAGGTAAACTTTGACATTCCTATATTTGAAGGAAAAATAGATGCAGACGCTGTAGACAGATGGTTAAATTTGTTGGAAGGGTATTTCTCGGTCCATGACTTCTCCGACCGAGAAAAGATTATTTTTGCACTCCTCAAAGCCGCCCCCCATGTCAAAGACTGGTGGGAAACCTACCGTGAGCAAGAGGGCGAAGGGGAACCCTCTATGTTCTCGACCACACCCACTTGGAATTCGTTCCGAGACGGCATCAAGGAACAATATTACCCCGTGGGGAGCTATGAGGACAAATACATCCAATGGACCACGCTGTGGCAACAAAAGGATCAAGATGTGCACGAACTGACGAATCTGTTCCATACCCTGCGCACAAAGTTGGGTATTAAAGATTCGGAGAGACATTTGGTGCTCAAGTACCGTGGCTGTCTGCACAAACACATTCAGGAGGAAATGGAGTTCCTCGACATTACATCGCTTGGCACGGCATATCGCTATGCCGCCAAGATCGAGCAGAAATTTAAGCAGAAGAAGCGAGACTTTGGATCTGCGAATCCGAAAGGTGCCCCCGAATCGAAGAACAAGGGGTAAGGCCAAAGCAATGCGACTCAGAACAACACCACAAATCCAAAGAAGGACACAGGGAAGTGGTGTGAATTTCATAACAGCCCCACTCACAGCACAAACGAGTGTCGGGCCAAACAGTCTTTGGTGGCTGAACTAAAGGCACCCGAATCAGAGGCATTTTCTGATCCTGAGTTAGAACCAGACAAAGGCAATGACAAAGGGAAGCAGATCATTGATGCGGATCCCAGTGCCATTATTGCCACCACCAAGATCCAGAAGGAGGGTCCAGAGGATCCAGAGGAGGGGGAGCGCCTCTTCCAGTCGCAGATGTGGGTGAAGGGTTCTCCGCTGCAATTTCTCGTCGATAGCGGAAGCCAAAAGAACCTCATTTCAGTAGACGTCGTGAAGCGGCTCGGCCTACCAACCATAGCATACCCGCAGCCGTATACCATCGGGTGGCTCCACCCCGGGAGAGATCTTTGCATCCGCCAACAGTGCCGACTTCCATACAGTATCAAGCCATTCACGGATGAGGCATTATGTGATGTTGCTCCTCTTGATGTAGCTGATGTATTATTGGGCCAACCATACTTGTGGAGGCGACATGCTGTGTATGAGTCTAGGCCTCGTGCTGTTATTATTACTTTGGGAAATAACTTGTACAGGATACCGGAGGTAGTACCGCCTCCTTCCATCTCTTTGACTACTGCAAAACAACGCAGTAAGATTGTTTCCCAGACCAGGAAATTCATTTTCCTTACGACTCACTCACAGGGAAAGAAGAATATTGTGGCCACAACCTCGAAACAGGGCTCCCTTTCACGGCTGTAGCAGATGGACAAAGTCATGGAGGAATACGATGACAATTTCTCCTCACTCATAGAGGTTCCTCTACACTGTCAGGACAAGCACTCCATTGATCTGACTCCCAATGCACCACCACCTGATGTTGCCATACATCCCGCAACTACACATACAGAATCCAAACATGTACTGTATGAGGCTGATAAAGAAACCAAATTTACTAAACGCATCCAGCATGTCCACCCGCAGGTCCATGACATCTTCAACACATCTAATACTCAGTTCAACACAATTTGCCTCATCTCATGGAGGATCTCAACGCAATGGGGACCATTGCTTCCTAAGGAGGGAGGAATGATCCAGGTGGATATCGGTGGCCACCCACCTATTCCATTTGGACCGGCACCATCAATTCTTGCAGATTTTCACATTCAGCACAACTTACTATTTTTAGCAGGTTTTCGGGTCCTCCACTCTCGGAGCCGTTTTGGGGGCTTAATGATCCAGGGGGATATTGGTGGCCACCCACCTATTCCATTTGAACCCCCATCTTCAGTTCTTTCAATTTTCAAGTTGCAACAAAACTTACTATTTTTAGTAGTTTTTCGGGTCCTGAACTTCCGGAGTCGTTTTGAGGCCCTAAACGACATTTTTTGGGAAAACGGAGAGCAACATGGGTCCATGGACCGATGTTGCTCGTTCAAAAATTGAATTCCTCGGATAGATCTTTTAGTTTTTCGGGTCCTGAACTTCCGGAGCCGTTTTGAGGCCCTAAACGACATTTTTTTGGAAAACGGAGAGCAACATGGGTCCATGGACCGATGTTGCTCGTTCAAAAATTAAATTCCTCGGATAGATCTTTCTAACGAGCTATTGAGCGCGTCAAACGGAGATCGGGTGCCAAAGTTATGCCCCCGGGAAGTTGAACCACCAATTTACCCAAACGGGCGCCCACAGTTTTGGCGCCTCATCTCCTACGGTTAGGTTTTTGGATGTTTCAGATTCTACATTGTTTCTCAACAATAAATAGGCCCTCGAGCCTCATTGTAACACAGTTCAGAGGTCTGTAGCCATCACATCTCTTCTCAGAGATTCGCTACCAGCACCCTAGCTATTTTATTTCCATTATGCTTGTAAGCATATTTATGTTATTTGATATTAATGAAATGAAGCATTATTTCCGCTGAATCTCTATGTTCATGGTTATTTCTGTATTCTGTTGCGTTCCTGCATAAAATCCGGATCACCCATTTAAGAGTGGCTCCATTTAACCCCAAAAACCCTAACCCCCAACCGCTAAAATCCTTCACTGCTAAATTCCCTAACCCCCTAAACCTCTAAACCTGTAACCCATATAACCCCTAAACCCTAAACCTCTAAACCCTTAACCCCTAACACCTAAAACCTTAATTCCCAACCCATAACTCTTGACCCCTTAAAACCTAATTCCTAACCCCTAAACCCTTCACCCCCTAAACCCTTGACCCCTAACCCATTTACCCCCACTAAACCTCTAAACCCCTAACCCATTTAACCCCTAAACCCTAACCCCCAACCGCTAAAATCCTTCACTGCTAAATTCCCTAACCCCCTAAACCTCTAAACCTGTAACCCATATAACCCCTAAACCCTAAACCTCTAAACCCTTAACCCCTAACACCTAAAACCTAGGAATTGACCCTGTCTGGCCCCTTAAACCTAATCCCTAACCCTAAACCCTTCACCCCCTAAACCCTTAACCTCTAACCCATTTACCCACACTAAACCTCTAAACCCCTAAACCCTAAACCTCTGAACCCTTAACCTCTACCCCTAACCCGTTAACCCCTAACCCATTTAAGCCCCTAAACCCCAAAACCCCTAACCAATTCAACACCCTAAACCCCTAAAAACCTAACCCATTTAAGTATGGATTCCATTTAACCTCCAAAACCCTAACCCCTAACCCCTAAAATCCCTCACTGCTAAATCCCCAACCCCCTAAACCTCTAAAACTGTAACCCATTTAAGCCCCTAAACCCAAAAACCCCTAACCAATTCAACACCCTAAACCCCTAAAAACCTAACCCATTTAAGTGTGGATTCCATTTAACCCCCAAAACCCTAACCCCTAACCCCTAAAATCCTTCGCTGCTAAATCCTGTAACCCCCTAAACCTCTAAACCTATACCACATTTAACCCCCTAAACCCTAAACCTCTAAACCCTTAACCCCTAACCCCTTAAACAATAATTCCCAACCCATAACCCTTGACCCCTTAAACCCTAATTCCTAACCCCTAAACACTTAACCCCCTAAACCCTAAACCTCTAAACCCTTAACCCCTAACCCATTTACCCCTACTAAACCTCTAAACCCCTAACCCATTTAACCCTTAAACACTAAAACTCTAAACCCCTAACCCCTACCCCTAACCCGTTAACCCTTAACCCATTTAAGACCCTAAACCCTAAAACCCCTAACCCCTTAAACCCTAATTCCCAACCCATAACCCTTGACCCCTTAAACCCTAATTCCTAACCCCTAAACCCTTAACCCCTAATCCCTTAAACCCTAATTCCCAACCCCTAACCAATTCAACACCCTAAACCCCTAAAAACCTAACTCATTTAAGTGTGGATTCAATTTAACCCCCAAAACCCTAACCCCTAACCCCTAAAATCCTTCACTGCTAAATCCCCTAACACCTTAAACCTCTAAACATGTAACCCATTTAACCCCCTAAACCCTAAACCTCTAAACCCTTAACCCCTAACCCCTTAAACCCTTATTCCCAACCCCTAACCAATTCAATACCCTAAACCCCTAAAAACCTAACCCATTTAAGTGTGGATTCCATTTAACCCCCAAAACCCTAACCCCTAAAATCCTTCACTGCTAAATCCCCTAACCCCCTAAACCTCTAAACGTGTAACCCATATAACCCCTTAAACCCTAATTCCCAACCCATAACCCATTCAACCCCTTAAACACCTAAACCTCTAACCCCATAACCCTTGACCCCTTAAACCCTAATTCCCAACCCATAACCCATTTACCCCTATTATAACCCATACCCTAACCGTTAACCCCTAACTTCTAACTAAATCTTTCACTTTGCTAAATCACTGCTTAAACTATAAACCAACCCTAACCCATTTAACCCCTAAACCCTAAACCAATAACCCTTAAGCCCTTATTCCCAACCCATAACCCATTAACCCCTTAAACACCCTAAACCCTAAACCTCTCGCCCCTTAACCCTTGACCCCCCTTAACCCTTGAATCGTTAAACCTAATTCCTAACCCCCAACCAGGCTAACCCCCTAAACCCTAAACCTCTAAACCCTTAACCCCTAACCCATTTACCCCCACTAAACCTCTAAACCCCTAACCCATTTAACCCCTAAACCCTAAACCTCTAAAACCTTAATCCCTACCCCTAACCCGTTAACCCCTAACCCATTTAAGCCCTTAAACCCCAAAACTCGTAACCAATTCAACACCCTAAACCCCTAAAAACCTAACACATTTAAGTGTGGATTCCATTTAACTCCAAAAAGCCTAACCCCCAACTCCTAAAATCCTTCACTGCTAAATCCCCTAACCCCCTTAACCTCTAAACTTGTAACCCATATAACCCCCTAAACCCTAAACCTCTAAACCCTTAACTGCTAACCCCTTAAACCCTAATTCCTACCCCCTA
Organism: Pinus albicaulis; assembly: GCA_034641835.2. NCBI lineage: Eukaryota > Viridiplantae > Streptophyta > Pinopsida > Pinales > Pinaceae > Pinus > Pinus albicaulis. The sequence goes on from CM076579.1 coordinate 606,468,737, forward strand.
AACCCTAAACCTCTAAACCCTTAACCCCTAACCCATTTACCCCCACTAAACCTCTAAACCCCTAACCCATTTAACCCATAAAGCCTAAACCTATAAACCCTTAAAGCCTACCCCTAACACGTTAACCCCTAACCCATTTAAGCCCCTAAACCCCAAAACCCCTAACCAATCCAACACCCTAAACCCCTAAAAACCTAACCCATTTAAGTGTGGATTCCATTTAACCCCCAAAAATGTAACCCCTAACCCCTAAAATCCTTCACTGCTAAATCCCCTAACCTCCTAAACCTCTAAACCTGTAACCCATTTAAGCTCTTAAACCCCAAAACCCCTAACCAATTCAACACGCTAAACCCCTAAAAACCTAACCAATTTAAGTGTGGATTCCATTTAACCCCCAAAACCCTAACCCCTAACCCCTAAAATCCTTCGCTTCTAAATCCCCTAACCCCCTAAAACTCTAAACCGATAACCCATTTAACCCCCTAAACCCTAAAACTCTAAACCCTTAACCCCTAACCCCTTAAACCATAATTCCCAACCCATAACCCCTGACCCCTTAAACCCTAATTCCTAACCCCTAAACCCTTAACCCCCTAAACCCTAAACCTCTAAACCCTTAACCCCTAACCCATTTACCCCTACTAAACCTCTAAACCCCTAACCCATTTATCCCCTAAACCCTAAACCTCTAAACCCTTAACCCCTACCCCTAACCTGTTAACCCCTAACCCATTTAAGCCCCTAAACCCCAAAACCCCTAACCCCTTAAACCCTAATTTCGAACCCATAACCCTTGACCTCTTAAAGCCAAATTCCTAACCCCTAAACCCTTAACCCCTAACCACTCAAACCCTAATTCCCAACCCCTAACCAATTCAACACCCTAAACCCCTAAAAACCTAACCCTTTTAAGTGTCGATTCCATTTAACCCCCAAAACCCTAACCCCTAACCCCTAAATTCCTTCACTGCTAAATCCCCTAACCCCCTAAACCTCTAAACATGTAGCCCATTTAACCCCCTAAACCCTAAACCTCTAAACCCTTAACCCCTAACCCCTTAAACCCTAATTACCAACCCCTAACCAATTCAACACCCTAAACCCTTAAAAACCTAACCCATTTAAGTGTGGATTCCATTTAACCCCCAAAACCCTAACCCCTAACCCCTAAAATCCTTCACTGCTAAATCCCCTAACCCCCTAAACCTCTAAACCTGTAACCCATTTAACCCCCTAAACCCTAAACCTCTAAATCCTTAACACTTAACCCCTAAAACCCTAATTCCCAACCCCTAACCAATTAGACACCCTAAACCCCTAAAAACCTAACCCATTTAACCCCATTAACCACTAACTTCTAACCCCTAAAATCCTTAACTGCTAAATCCCCTAACCCCCTAAACCTCTAAACCAACCCTAACTCATTTAACCCCCTAACACCTAAACCTATAACCCTTAAACCCTAATTCTCAACCCATAACCCATTCAACCACTTAAACACCTAAACCTCTAACCCCTTAACCATTGGCCCCTTAAACCCTAATTCCTAACCGGGCTAACCCATTTAACCCCCTAAACCCTAAACCTTTAAACCTTTAACTCCTAACCCATTTACCCCCACTAAACCTCTAAACCCCTAACCCATTTAACCCCTAAACCCTAAACCTCTAAACCCTTAACCCATACCCGTAACCCGTTAACCCCTAACCCATTTATGCCCCTAAACCCCAAAACCCCTAACCACTTCAACACCCTAAACTGCTAAAAAGCTAACGCATTTAAGAGTGGCTCCATTTAACCCCCAAAACCCTAACCCCCAACGCCTAAAATCCTTCACTGCTAAATCCCCTAACCCCCTAAACCGCTAAACCTGTAACACATATAACCCCCTAAACCCTAAACCTCTAAACCCTTAACCCCTAACCCCTTAAACCTTAATTCCCAACCCATAACTCTTGACCCCTTAAACCCTAATTCCTAACCCCTAAACCTTAAACCTCTAAACCCTTAACCCCTAACCCACTTACCCCCACTAAACCTCTAAACCCCTAACCCTTTTAACCCCTAAACCCTAAACCTCTAAACCCTTAACCCCTACCCTAACCCATTTAAGCCCCTAAACCCCAAAACCCCTAACCAATTCAACACCCTAAACCCCTAAAAACCTAACCCATTTAAGAATGGATTCCATTTAACCCCCAAAACCCTAACCCCTAACCCCTAAAATCCCTCACTGCTAAATCCCCTAAACCCCTAAACCTCTAAACCTGTAACCCATTTAAGCCCCTAAACCCAAAAAGCCCTAACCAATTCAACACCCTAAACCCCTAAAAACCTAACCCATTTAAGTGTGGATTCCATTTAACCCCCAAAACCCTAACCCCTAACACCTAAAATCCTTCGCTGCTAAATCCCGTAACCCCCTAAACCGCTAAACCTATACCCCATTTAACCCCCTAAACCCTAAACCTCGAAACCCTTAACCCCTAACCCCTTCAACCATAATTCCCAACCCATAACCCTTGACCCCTTAAACCCTAATTCCTAACCCCTAAACCCTTAACCCCCTAAACCCTAAACCTCTAAACCCTTAACCCCTAACCCATTTACCCCTACTAAACCTCTAAACCCCTAACACATTTAACCCCTAAACCCTAAACCTCTAAACCCTTAACCCCTACACCTAACTCGTTAACCCTTAACCCATTTAAGCCCCAAAACCCCAAACCCCTTAAACCCTAATTCCCAACCCATAACCCTTGACCCCTTAAACCCTAATTCCTAACCCCACTAACCAATTCAACACCTAAACCCATAAGAAACTACTCACATTTAAAGTGTAGTTCAATTTAACCCCCAAAACCCTAACCCTAACCCTAAACCTCTACAAACTTGTAACTTATTTTAACCTAAACCCTAAACCTCTAAACCCTTAACCCCTAACCCCTTAAACCCTAATTCCCAACCCCTAACCAATTCAACACCCTAAACCATTAAAAACCTAACCCATTTAAGTGTGGATTCCATTTAACCCCCAAAACCCTAACCCCTAACCCCTAAATCCTTCACTGCTAAATCCCCTAAGCCCCTAAACCTCTAAACCAACCCTAACCCATTTAACCCCCTAAACCCTAAACCTATAACCCTTTAAACCCTAATTCCCAACCCATAACCCATTCAACCCCTTAAACACCTAAACCTCTAACCCCTTAACCCTTGACCCTTAAACCCTAATTCCTAACCCCTAACCATTAACCCCTAAACCCTAAACCTCTAAACCCTTAACCCATACCCTAAGCGAATTAACCCTTAACTTCTAACCCCTAAAATCCTTAACTGCTAAATCCCCTAACCCCCTAAACCTCTAAGCCAACCCTAACCCATTTAACCCCCTAAAACCTAAACCTATAACCCCTTAAACCCTAATTCCCAACCCATAACCCATTCAACCCCTTAAACACCTAAACCTTTAACCCCTTAACCCTTGACCCCATAAACCCTAATTCCTAACCCCTAACCCATTTAACCCCCTAAACACTAAACCTCTAAACCCTTAACCCATACCCCTAACCCGTTAACCCCTAACTTCTAACCCCTAAAATCCTTAACTGCTAAATCCCCTAACCCCCTAAACCTATAAACCAAACCTAACCCATTTAACCCCCTAAACCCTAAACCTATAACCCCTTAAACCCTAATTTCCAACCCATAACCCATTCAACCCCTTAAACACCTAAACCTCTAACCCCTTAACCCTTGACCCCTTAAACCCTAATTCCTAACCCCTAACCCATTTAACCCCCTAAACACTAAACCTCTAAACCCTTAACCCATAACCCATTTACCCCCACTAAACCTCTAAACCCCTAACCCATTTAACCCCTAAACCCTAAACCTCTAAACCCTTAACCCCTACCCCTAACCCGTTAACCACTAACCCATTTAAGCCCCTAAACCCCAAAACCCTTAACCCCTTAAATCCTAATTCCCAACCCATAACACTTGACCACTTAAACCCTAATTCCTAACCCCTTAAACCCTAATTCCCAACCCCTAACCAATTCAACGCCGTAAACCCCTAAAAACCTAACCCATTTAAGTGTGGATTCCATTTAACCCCCAAAACCTTAACCACTAACCCCTAAAATCCTTCACTGCTAAATCCCCTAACCCCCTAAACCTCTAAACTAGTAACCCATTTAACCCCCTAAACTGTAAACCTCTAAACCCTTAACCCCTAACCCCTTAAACCCTAATTCCCAACCCCTAACCAATTCAACACCCTAAACACCTAAGAACCTAACCCATATAAGTGTGGATTCCATTTAACCCCCAAAACCCTAACCCCTAACCCCTAAAATCCTTCACTGCTAAATCCCCTAACCCCCTAACCTCTAAACCTGTAACCCATTTAACCCCCTAAACCCTAAACCTCTAAACCCTTAAACCCTAACCCCTAAAACCCCAATTCCGAACCCCTAACCAATTCAACACCCTAAACACCTAAAAACCTAACCCATTTAACCGCATTAACCCCTAAAATCCTTAACTGCTAAATCACCGAACCCCCTAAACCTCTAAACCAACCCTAACACATTTAACCCCCTAAACCCTAAACCTATAACCCCTTAAACCCTAATTCCCAACCCATAACCCATTCAACCCCTTAAACACCTAAACCTCTAACCCCTTAACCCTTGACCCCTTAAACCCTAATTCCTAAACCCTAACCCATTTAACCCCCTAAACCTCTAAACCCTTAACCCATACCCCTAACCCGTTAACCCCTAACTTCTAACCCCTAAAATCCTTAATTGCTAAATCCCCTAACCACCTAAACCTCTAAACCAACCCTAACCCATTTAACCCCCTAAACCCTAAACCTATAACCCCTAAAACCTTAATTTCCAACCCATAACCCATTCAACCGCTTAAACACCTAAACCTCTAACCCCTTAACCCTTGACCCCTTAAACCCTAATTCCTAACGCCTAACCCATTTAACCCCCTAAACCCTAAACCTCTAAACCCTTAACCGCTAACCCATTTACCCCCACTAAACCTCTAAACCCCTAACCCATTTAACCCCCAAACCCTAAACCTCTAAACCCTTAACCCCTACCCCTAACCCGTTAACCCCTAACCCATTTAAGCCCCTAAACCTCAAAACCCTTAACCCCTTAAACCCTAATTCCCAACCCATAACCATTGACCCCTTAAACCCTAATTCCTAACCCCTAAACCCTTAACCCCTAACCCCTTAAACCCTAATTCCCAACCCCTAACCAATTCAACACCGTAAACCCCTAAAAACCTAACCCATTTAAGTGTGGATTCTATTTAACCCCCAAAACCTTAACCCCTAACCCCTAAAATCTTTCACTGTTAAATCCCCTAACCCCCTAAACCTCTAAACATGTAACCCATTTAACCTCCTAAACCGTAAACCTCTAAACCCTTAACCCCTAACCCCTTAAACCTTAATTCCGAACCCCTAACCAATTCAACACCCTAAACCCCTAAGAACCTTACCCATTTAAGTGTGGATTCCATTTAACCCCCAAAACCCTAACCCGTAACCCCTAAAATCCTTCACTGCTAAATCCCCTAACCCCCTAAGCCTCTAAAACTGTAACCCATTTAACCCCCTAAACCTCTAAACCCTTAACCCCTAACCCCTAAAACCCTAATTCCGAACCCCTAACCAATTCAACGCCCTAAACACCTAAAAACCTAACCAATTTAACCCCATTAACCCCTAACTTCTAACCCCTAAAATCCTTAACTGCTAAATCCCTTAACCCCCTAAACCTCTAAACCAACCCTAACCCATTTAAACCCCTAAACCCTAAACCTATAACCCCTTAAACCCTAATTCCCAACCCATAACCCATTCAACCCCTTAAACACCTAAACCTCTAACACCTTAACCCTTGACCCCTTAAACCCTAATTCCTAACCCCTAACCCATTTAACCCACTAAACCCTAAACCTCTAAACCCTTAATCCCTACCCCTAACCCGTTAACCCCTAACTTCTAACCCCTAAAATCCTTAACTGCTAAATCCCCTAACCCCCTAAACCTCTAAACCAACCCTAACCCATTTAAACCCCTACACCCTAAACCTATAACCCCTTAAACCCTAATTCCCAACCCATAACCCATTCAACCCCTTAAACACCTAAACCTCTAACCCCTTAACCCTTGACCCCTTAAACTCGAATTCCTAACTCCTAACCCATTTAACCCCCTAAACCCTTAACTCCTAACCCATTTACCCCCACTAAACCTCTAAACCCATAACCCATTTAACCCCTAAAACCTAAACCTCTAAACCCTTAACCCCTACCCTTAACCCATTAAACCCTAACCCATTTAAGCCCCTAAACCCCAAAACCCCTAACCAATTCAACACCCTAAACCCCTAAAAACCTAACCCATTTAAGTGTGGATTCCATTTAACCCCCAAAACCCTAACCCCCAACACCTAAAATCCTTCACTGCTAAATCCCCTAACCCCCTAAACCTCTAAACCTATAACCCATATAACCCCCAAACCCTAAATCTATAAACCCTTAACCTGACCACCAGCCTAATTCCAACCCACCAACCCTTGACCCCTTGATTAATTTCTTACTAACCCCTTAAACCCTAAACCTCTAAACCCTTAACCCCTAACCCATTTACCCCCACTAAACCTCTAAAACCCTAACCCATTTAACCCTTAAACCCTAAACATCTAAACCCTTAACCCCTAACCCTAACCCATTTAAGCCCCTAAACCCCAAAACCCCTAACCAATTCAACACCCTAAACCCTTAAAAATCTAACCCATTTAAGTGTGGATTCCATTTAACCCCCAAAACCCTAATCCCTAACCCCTAAAATCCTTCACTGCTAAATCCCCTAAACCTCTAAACTTGTAACCCATTTAAAACCCTAAAACCTAAACCTCTAAACCCTTAACCCCTAACCCCTAAAACCCTAATTCCGAACCCCTAACCAATTCAACACCCTAAACACCTAAAAACCTAACCCATTTAACCCCATTAACCCCTAGCTTCTAACCCCTAAAATCCTTAACTGCTAAATCCCCTAACCCCTAAACCTATATTCCCTAATTCCCAACCATTCGACCCCTTAAACACTAAACCTCTAACTTGCCAACCCTTCACCCCTTAAACCCTAATTCCTAACCCCTAACCCATTTAACCCCTAAACCCTAAGCCGGAGGCTTGTAACCCTACCCTAAACATGCCCCTAACTTCTAACCCTAAAATAACCAAGCGCTAAATCCCTAACCCCTAAACCTCTAAACCAACCTAACCAATTTAACCCTAAACCTAAACCTATAACCCATAAGCCACAATTCCCAACCCATAGCCATTAAACCCATAAACACCTAAACCTCCTAACCCCTTAACCCTTGACCCTTAAACCCTAATTCCTAACCCACCAACCCATTTAACCTCCTAAACCCTAAACCTCTAAACCCTTAACCCCTAACCCATTTATCCCCACTAAACCTCCTAAACCCTAACCCATTTAACCCTATACACTAAAACCTGCGGAACCGTTAACCCGTAACCCATTTAAGCCCCTAAACCCCAAAACTCGTAACCAATTCAACACCCTAAACCCCTAAAACCCAACACATTTATGTGTGTATTCCATTTAACCCCCAAAACCCTAACCCCCAACCCCTAAAATCCTTCAACGCACTAAATCCCCTAACCCCCTAAACCTCTGAAACCTATATATCTAGTATAACCCCCTAAACCCTTAACCCCCTAACCCTTAAACCTAATTCCAAACCCATAACCCTTAACACCTTCTGTAGTAATTCCTAACCCCCTAGGCTTATCTTCCCTAAACCCTAAACCTCTAAACCCTTAACCCCTAACCCATTTACCCCCACTAAACCTCTAAACCCCTAACCCATTTAACCCATAAACCCTAAACCTCTAAACCCTTAAACCCTACCCCTAACCCGTTAACCCCTAACCCATTTAAGCCCCAAAACCCCAAAACCCCTAACCAATTCAACACCCTAAACCCCTAAAAACCTAACCCATTTAAGTGTGGATTCCATTTAACCCCCAAAAACCTAACCCCTAAAATCCTTCACTGCTAAATGCCCTAACCCCCTAAACCTCTAAGCTTGTAACCCATTTAAGCTCTTAAACCCCAAAACCCATAACCAATTCAACACCCTAAACCCCTAAAAACCTAACCCATTTAAGTGTGGATTCCATTTAACCCCTAAAACCCTAACCCCTAAAATCCTTCGCTGCTAAATCCCCTAACCCCCTAAAACTCTAAACCTATAACCCATTTAACCCCCTAAACCCTAAACCTCTAAACACTTAACCCCTAACCCCTTAAACCATAATTCCCAACCTTCTAACCAATTCAACACCTAAACACCTAAGAACCTAACCCATATAGTGTGGATTCCATTTTAACCCCAAAACCCTAACCTAACCCTAAAATCCTTCACTGCTAAATCCCCTAACCCCCTAAACCTCTAAACCTGTAACCCATTTAACCCCCTAAACCCTAAACCTCTAAACCCTTAAACCCTAACCCCTAAAACCCTAATTCCAAACCCCTAACCAATTCAACACCCTAAACACCTAAAAACCTAACCCATTTAACCCCATTAACCCCTAACTTCTAACCCCTAAAATCCTTAACTGCTAAATCCCCTAACCCCCTAAATCTCTAAACCAACCTTAACCCATTTAACCCCCTAAACCCTAAACCTACAACCCCTTAAACCCTAATTCCCAACTCATAACCCATTCAACCCCTTAAACACCTAAACCTCTAACCCCTTAACCCTTGACCCCTTAAACCCTAATTCCTAACCCCTAACCCATTTATCCCCCTAAACCCTAAACCTCTAAACCCTTAACCCCTACCCCTAACCCGTTAACCCCTAACCTATTTAAGCCCCTAAACCCCAAAACCCCTAACCCATTTGACCCCTTAAACCCTAAACATGTAAACCCCTAACATATAAACCCCTAAACCCTAAACATATAAAACCTTAAACATATAAACCCCTAACATATAAACTCCTTTATAGTCGTTAGAAAGCTAGTCGTTATTGAGTTAGTTATTTAATTAGTTTTTAAGGAGATTAAATAATTATTAGTTAATTAGTTATTAGGGGATTCTTTAAGTATTCAAGAAAAATTAAAAAGGTTAAAGATAATATTAAACTACTTATTAAAAATATTTAATTAAAAACAATTTAATTATTAAAATATTTCAATATTTTTATAAATATTATAATTATTTAAATAACTATTTTGATTAACTAAAAAGTATTACAAATTCATATCTAAAAAGAGGGAAATAAATATCTTAAATTTGATAAAAAGGATAAAGAAAGAAGAGGAAATTACCCTAAACATATAAAACCGTAAACATATAAACCCCTAAAACTTTTGATTAAAACATTTAATAAAACTCTCGGCCTAGAGTTTTCTAAACTCTCGGCCTAGAGTTTTCAAAACTCTCGTCCTAGAGTTTTCTAACTCTCGGCCGAGAGTTTCATCGGGTAAACTTTCGGGCGCAAACTCTCGTCCGAGAGTTTGGCCGTGCGGTTAAATGTAACTTTAGGTGGGTTAAACTCTCGGTTGAGAGTTTTATAAATTTATCGTCCGAGACATTATCTCGGCCGAGAGTTTCTGGTCAACGAAAAACCCAGAAAATTCTGCAGTTTTCAGGAACCTGCAACTTTGGAGGGGCGGAACACCTACAAAAACAAAATGTTATATGTCAGACCAAGTACCATTAGATTCATCTCCGAATCTAGTTTTTGATGATATGAGATTTGTGGAGTTTCATTAAAAAATTCAATTTTTTATTATTTTTTTACTAAACTATGTCACTGTGGAATTTCATTGTTCGAAAAATTGCACTGAATGAAAATTCAATAACTTTCAAATGAGGACACCAAAAAATTCAAAAAAATCATATTGCACTTCCTCTCCCTGTCTACTTCAGAAGGGTACTATCATTTTTCTTATTGACGATCACATTGAAAAGAAAATAAAAGATTATAAAATGTACTGAAACATCACTGTTTTTTTGTCTTCGTCCATTTCAAAAAATAATAAAAAATAGTGTTTTAATCTGAAAATTACCGAAAAATAGTCTGTGCACTAGTGCAATATATGCAGATTATTATGCTATGGTTTTTTTCCAAAAAATGAATAACCTTCCCTAAAAAAGGTGAAGGATCATAAAGTGACTATTTATGTTTGCCTGAAAATTTCAAGTATATGCAGTTAGTAAACAAGAAATTTACCCCTCTATATGTCAATATTTAAAAAAATATATATATGGGTATGGAGGTAAGACAATTCTCTACAATTCTTGTTTTTATGTCAAAGCATAATTTGCAATAAAAATATGAGTTTAGTGGAGTTGAAGTTGAAAAACATAGAAAATTACAATTTTCAACGTCAAAAAAGGGCAAAAAGTGTTTCCCAACTTCACATTTTCACCCCTACCCCTAGCATGTTGATATTATCTTCCTCTGTTATCTCATCTGTTTCCTCAACCTCACTTACATAGTTTTGATGAAAGGAAGGAGTGATCTATTGATCATCTTCCCTGGGTTTGTTTGGAGGTTGGTTCCTTCTAAAATTCTGATTCTGGTTTTGGTTTTTGTTTTGAGGAGCATTTTGATTTTGACTAGCATGTGCTCTCTCAAGGATGCTCATTTTCTTCATCATTTCCTCCATCATTCTCTCCATTTTTGAGTTGGAAGTAGAGGGTGTAGATTCTTCCCTAAAGGACACTCTCTTTTCATTTTTCATTCTTGCTCTCTTCTCCATCAAGTTGACTTCCACAGCAAGAGCACCTTTTTTCATCTCTTCAAGAGTTGCAGGATATCTCTCTCTCAGCTGATAGGCCATCTTAGGGTCAAACCCTTTAGGAAATTTTTTTAAAGCTGAGGCTTGTGGAGGTTTTAGATCTGGGGAAAGTGCATTATATACACTGTTAAATCTGGTACAATAAGCTTGTACACTTTCCCCCGTGTCTCTATGGAGGTTCTTGTAATCAGAAAGGACTTGGAGAGGGTTTTTATTTACTTCCCATTTGTTTAGGAATGTCTGATGGAAGGCTTGGAGATCATTGATACTATGAGGGGTTAAGCCTTTGAACCTTTTTCTTACTCCTCCCCCCAGACTTTGAGTAAACAATCTAAGCTTGACAGAATCATCATCAATTTCATTTCTGCCAAAGTAGTCATTTATCTTATCCATATGTTGTGATGCAGTTGTAGCATTGCTAGCATCATATAACGGAATTTTGGACTGATAGTCCTGCGGAAGATTGACTAATGGTACAGGAAGGACTAAAGGAGCATACCATGCTACCATGATATGTGGTGGAGGTGGATTTAAAAGAGGTGGATTAACAAGAGGGAAAGTAGGCTGGAATGGAGTGGTTTGAACAGTGGATGTAGGGTGAGGAGAAGTGGATGGACCAGGAGCAGATTGTTGAGCTGATCTCGGATGAGAGACAACTAACTGGTGAAGGAAATGTAAATCAGGAGGTGTTGCTTCTCTACTACTAGGATTTTCACTTGTTTCAGGAGATGAAAGTGAACCCTCAGAATCTGACTGATCTAAATCATCAAGAGACCTAGTTCTAAAGGGATTCACTAAGTCAACTTGTGGTTGTGTTAGAGCTGAAAGATTTTTAGAAACTGAATTAGCTCTCAAGGGTGATCCAAAAACAGTTGATAATTTAATCCTAGAAGACTTCCTAAGGATACTTTCTGGGTTATCAACTATCTCAGGTGGATCAGGGTCAGGATAGGCTCTAGTCTGAGTCTTTCTAGAAGCCACTATGCTGTGTTTTTCAGACCTATCTAAACAAGAAAAGTGTTAACCATATATGACAATATTTGAGCGGTTTAACCGATATTTTGCTAAGAGAACTTTAATCCTAAAGCCCTCTTACTGAGTTTGAATGATTTTAAAATGATTATGGGTCCTCCCAGTGGAGTCTTAAGGTCTGCAGGGTTGTGGAGTTTCCAAGTGGAAATTTTTAGCTCTTTTGGAGGTAAAAGGTTTTATGGTCCACTACCATGTTTGTTGAATATCAATGTGAAATATTTTTGGTGTTTTCTGATTTATTTTTCAGTTGTGTGGTTTCTGAGAATGTCCTAACTCTATTTCAAAACTTAGCTACAGTTATGAGACAAAGACAGTGCACTCTTATGGCTAAGCCAACTGATTTTTCAAGGTTAGACAAACTCTCATAAGAATCCTAGGTTTTGCCTATTTTGTCACTGATTCAAATGAGTTTTATCAGATTACCCTTACTTGGCAGTGCTTGAAAAGGCTGCTTTTACTCACAAGGCTTTATGAAGCTTTAGGGGAACTAAGGTGAAAATTCAACGTCAATTTGTTTCCCCATCTGAGTCGCCATTAGGTTGGGGTTCCTATGTTTTGGCCAGATTGGAAAAACCAAAAGATAAGAAAACATCAAACCGCTTTGGGATTCAAGGATCTAGCCCTCTTGAATCCAGGGAGGGATCTCTCTATGAATGAGTTAAAAGATGTAATCTTTAAAACCTGAAATGTGACATTAGGCTAGTTATGAAGAGCATGGGTTTTTTTGTTTGTTTTGGTTGGGTAAGACATGATGAAGGTGAGGGCAGTTCAAAATAAAGGGTGAAGATGTATGCAAATGAAGGAATGATTCGGCCGATAGAAAAGGCAAAGATAGTTTTAACCCATTGGGATATGGATTCATAGGAGGATTTTAATTGGACAGAAAGGTTCAAGAAGGATCTATGGGGCAAGTCACTTATGTCAAAGGATCTCTTAAAGTGATTTATGGAATGAAACAGATAGGAAATGGAGAAACAAACAAATGAAGAACAGTAAACAGCCTAAGATCAAATAAGTGCTTTCAAACTATTTTTCTTTTGGCATGTACTTAAGGAAAAACATAAAAGTATTCTGAGATCAGGTAAGTGCTTTTAAACTAGCCTGCATTGAAGTAATTTTAGTTAGAAAACATTTTTAAAACATTTGGAATAGCTTAAGATCAGGTGAGTGCTTTCAAACTAGTCTGCTTTCAGCATATTCTATAAGAAAAACACAGATAACAGTCACAAATAGCAATCTAGATCAGGCAAGTGCTTTGAAACCAACCTGCTTTAATATACTCTTCAAAGAGAATGTTCGAATGAAGAAAACATAGAAATAAAGCTTTCAGTAAGAGTAGGGTATTGTTGAGAGTATATCCTAGCTCTATGTTTGCTGCTATTTATCAAAGAAAGTGGACAGAGTGAAAAACATTTAAAGAAAATAAAAATTTACAGTGAGGAACACATCACCATTGACACAAATAAGGATCCCATAAATCAACGGCTTGTATTTGATGTTCAAACCAGTTACAATTAGCAAGCCCGGTGGGTCTCTACAACTTCAAACTTCTCATATCAGCTTATGTATCTTCAAGTTGCGCACAGGGAATCAGTAGCTTCATAAAACTATTACATGCAATCAGATGTCAAGAGCCCAACGTTTGCTAATCTTATACAGAAGTATTTGTAGAAGAAGGAGGAGGCGGGATCTGGTAAAATATCTCCTGGGTCAATTAATACAGATTGATGACTTCGCGGCCTTTGAGAGCCTCGATGAAGAAATTTACAGGTGTTTATCTGCATTAATTGATTTACATTTAGGATTAAGCTCGGTGGGAGCCTTTGTTGACTTTTGACGCTCTGTGTCATGTTGAAGTAACTTTGTTTCTGCTCCTCGAGGTCTAATGATCGAAAAGATTTGTTTCTGGGCTATTCTTAATCTTTAAAATAGTTTTGCCGATAATTAGAGATAAGATATTTGATTTGTATTAATTGTTCAGCTGTCTTCGGGAAAACACCTCTTGTTCAAGATAATGACTAAGCCTTCTTCGATTTCTGTGAGGCTGCAGGTGCCTTTAGGAGATGGAGAGGGTTTGATTAGCCTCTGCTTGGGGCGGTGTAAGCTTTCTCGGATCGACAATTGTTTTCGTCTCTTCCTAAAACACCTTTAATTTACTTGAGAACTGTGTTTTAGGTCTGATCAGGCTTATCCTGTGTCTTCCGGTCTTTATGACGCTTTAATCAGTGGATTTAGGCTTTTGATTTGCTGAATGTATGCCTTAATCCTTCAAACTGTGCTAGGAAATCTTCAAACACTGATACTCTTTGTTTCCTTTATGCATTGCTATGTCTTGTTGATGTGCAGGCCGTGCAGGGCTCATATGGCATCAATGCCTCATGAAAAATCGACGAGACATAGTTTTTGAGCCAAGAAAATGGTTCTCTTTGATGCATCAAGGCACGGGAATCGTCATTCCCAGCCTTTGACTTTCCTTTTAATAAAATGGAAAACCATTGATAACCTGCAAAACACGAAACCAATTAAGAAATCCTGCGTTTTGGTTTAAACTACTTCTGAGGTGTGGGAAGAGAGCACGAGAATGGAGGAAGAGAATAAATTAGATCCGTCGATTGCACGGAGATCGACGGTGGGGATTAGTCGAAAAACATAAAGTGGAAAGGCAAAAGGCGATGAAAGCATGCAGGAAATATCTAGGCCGTCCAATCTGGACACGTGGGTGGTCCAGATTCAATCAGAGGATCGCAATCGGTGGGGAGAGAATCAGGGTGCAATGGAAATCACCGATGCAATTGCGCGATCAGGGAGGGTGATGTGATTGTGCGATGACCGTTGATCTGAGGATCAGATCAATGGTGGGTAAGTAATCAGAGGGATGGACGATCGGGGGAACAAACAAATGCACCGAATGAAAAAATGTGATGTGATGTAACGTGGGCCGTTGGATCGGATTACGATCAACGACGGGGATTGGTTTTAAAATGAACCGGTGGAAAATCTTTGAAACATATGAAAAACCCAAAAATTTAATAACACAAAGGTTTTGATATGGGTGGGATATATATATGAAGTGGATAGGCGCTCGACTGCGGGCCCTTTAGTTATATGGAACATGATAGGCCCGGGGTTTTATAACAAAGGGATAATCGCAATCGGAGCCTCGGGCTCGGGCTTTTCAATCAACCCATTAAAATTTTCCGATGCGATTAGCGCTTCAGCCTTTGCGCTTGGTTTTACAAAGAAAACAAAGGACTGGGGTTTATACATATGGGACTTAATCGCATCGGAAGTTTTGATGCGGTCTTTCAATCAACCCATTTTATATTTAAAAAACATAACTCTGGCGCTTCAGACCAAAACTTTGGGTAAGTGGGTTTTATGATTTTACAAAGAAAAAAGGTGATCGGGAATGGGTTATTACAATGTTTTAAGTGCTGAATGCGGGCCCACTGGTTACATGGAGAAATAATATGATCGGGGTTTATAAACATAGAGCTAATTGCATCAGGGCTTTTGTTAACACAATGAAATAGACTTGCGTGCTTTGGATTTTCTCTGATGCGATAAGCGCCGAAAGGTTTAGCTCTTGGTTCCAGCACCAAGGCGCATGGTGGTGAAGTGGTTAAGACTTGGCCCAAAGGGCTTAAACCCTTAATAAAAAAAATGGGTTTTTTCATAGAGTTTCAATGGTTTTTAAAGGGTTTTGGGGGTTTGGATATAGTCTAAAAAGGAGTTTTAAACTATGCAAGGTGGATTTTATGAAGGCGAAGTGAGGAAAAATGGAAATCAGAGGAAAATGATGGGAAAAAAGAGAGTAAAAATGAAGGTTAGTTTCTGAGTGGAGGAAGGGGAGAAAGGGGATTTTATAGCAATTCTTTCTCATGAAATCAACAGAATTTTTGAGTTCTGAAGGGAAATAGCAGTGAATATTTTTATACAAAGGCATGAGGTTTGCCAGAGGCTTCAAGAAATAACATTTCTACAATAAAACTGTTTCTTGAAGGCTCCAACAAATGTTTTGGCCACCTTTTTATAGAACAAATTTTATAGGTGGCCAACACATTAGAACTTTGATAAAGAGATTTGATAGGATTAATTCTGAAACACATGTGGAGGAAACAAACACATTCAAACAAACAAAACCCTTGCATGTGATGGAAGAAACCATAGACTCAAAAACATTTCAGAGAACCATGAAGGAAGCTGATATCTAGCATGATGCTTATTTGGAGGCAAGATCTTCATTTTTGGCACAAGGAGGCAAAGAGATCCCTTTTTCAAAAGAGGATCAAATCATTGGAGGGTTGCCCACTCATGTTGAAGGAGCTAAGGGCAACAATGCTATCATTTCTAGAGTTGATCTAGCACCTCATCCAGAGGAAGGAGGAGCCATTGCTCCAACTAGAGGAATTCTTGCAACTTTGCAAGGAAGTCCCCAGGATCTCATAAATGGAGGTCCAAGCACAATCAATGAGCATCATGATTTTGCAGCACTGCATCTAGAAGAAGGAGGAAGGGAGGAAGAACAAAATCATGTGATGAGAGGCACACACCTTCTCTATTTCAGAGAGCTAGTGCAAAGAGGAGGCAGACTGTATTGCACTGTGAGAGCAAGGGCAAGGTTGCCCAACCATATGTGCAGTCCATTCCTAACATTGATGTCTCACTGCATAGAGGCATTCCACCGGGAGGCCACCAGATCAATCATTGATGAGAGACATTTTGTCTTTGGGTTCACCACTCTTGGATTTTGGAGAGGTGAAGAGTTTGGAGGAGAAATTTGGCATGGGGGATGTCAAAGTAGCAGACAACAGCATGAGGAGAGCTACACATGCCAGATCACCGGCGCTATCTCTGATGAGGATTGATCCTTACTAGAGATCTCAACTCTTAGTTGAGTACTCCAAGGATCTTGGTGCATGCATGATTCTAGATGACCCGGAGAGAGATGACAGATGCATAGTGGATGATATGGTCATCTATTCACTTGGCAGAGTCTTCTTGACTAGAGATTCTAGTCTTAAGGATAAGCTATTGCATGCAGCATATGAGGTCTTTTTTTCCATGCATTTTGATGCATATCTTGTCTTGGCAGAGGAGTTCATTTGGTAGGGCATCCAACAGGACCTACACCAGCATATGGAGAGATGCCAAGCCCTAATGATGATGGAGAGGATGTCATAGCCACCTTCCTACTCATTGGGAGTAAGGGATAATTTTCAGTTGAGCCATTTCAGCTCAAGACTTTGAGTACATAATGAAGGATGTACAAATTTACTTTATTTTTTGTACTTCTTGTCTTTTTATGAGCAGCATATTGTACCAAGGAGGATCATTCCTTCTTTCATATTGTATAATGATGTACTTGGAGCCATTTGTAGCATTGAGATTGGCTATCTCATTGGTGGTTTGTGGGAGAGGCCACATGACTCTTGGTGTGCACCATTGGCACCAAATTGTACTTTCATATTTCCATCTTGTACGATGATTGTGGCAGCAAACAAGTGGCTAGAGAAACACTTGTTTTTGTTTGATTTTATGTAGGTAGGGCATGCACTGTGTTGGTTCCTTGTATGGGGCCTTGATCCACTTTCTGGTTGTCATTTGGAAACTTGTTCTTATTGTACTATGCTTCCATGTATTGCTGATATGTTTATGTTCATGGGGAGCTTTTATTGGAGAGTGGGCTTGAGATTGAGGATGCCCATTGGGAGCATGATTCTCCTCACTATACATGTTTTACATTTCAGGAGGAACCATGGGCCAACCATGAATGCCACATTATGTTTCTGTACTTCTTGTGGGGGGAACCACTTGAAGAACTTGAGGAGGCATTCCATAGATCATGAGGAGATGGAGGACTTAGCACAGTCAACTCTTTTCCCTTTGAGGATAAGGGTAGAATCATCTATGAGCCACTCCACTTATATGAGAAAAACATATGGTAAGAGTATTTTTGGATTGCATAATGATTTGTCTATATATATGCATCTCTTAACCATATATGTGCAGGAATTTGCTCAAAGAAGGAATATCCTTCCTTCTAGATTTTATGGTCTACATGAGACCATTATGGATGATTACTCCCTAAGAGGAGAAGGGGAGGAAATTTCTGATGGATAACATACATACATTGCACATTACATCATTCAATTTCACCAGGAGAATAGGGCAGCAAGAAAATGGTGGGGAGGCCACCCATCATTTTAATTTCTATGGCAGTGGAGAGTCAAACTGCGCTGGCTTCATTTGAGGGACCATTGTCCTTCTCTTTTACTACACATGGCAGCCAGCATGATTCTCCTTATGGTTCCCTTGGTTGATATTTCTGGAGCTTTCCTTGGGAGCATGATTAGGGGAGAGACACATTGGGTGAATGTGTCCTTAGAGGGAGAGAAGCCTCACACTTTTTGCACTACATGTTCTAAAGGAAACATGGGACATGATATGGTTACCTTAAAAACACATTTGTAACTTTGTGAGGTGAGCCATATTATGGAGTAGATACCATATAATTATGATTTCCAACTCATCATATATGGAGATACTTGGGCCAACATGATTTGTAGCGTTGGAGGAGAGATTTTTGGAGATCTAGTCTTCATCTTGCCACTTGAGGGCAATTATTTTACAGCCTAGGATCAACACTTTCTCTACGCTTATCCTGAGTGGAGAGAAGGATAGTGCGGGGTAGGCTACATTTTCTACCATGAGAAGATTTTCATCCCACCTACCTTGCCAGAGCCAAAGGTGGAGGAAAATTTCCAGGAGTTGCCTAGTTGGGAGGTAGCTAATTTTGTATGGATGATTGTTTGGGGGATGGAGGATCCACATGAGGAAGTTGTTCCTCAATTTTTTTTATAAAATACATGCCTTGAGAGGAGGCTTTCCAGTTTTTTCCTTGCAGTTGCTTGAGGACAAGCAACATTTGGGAGGGGAGGACTGTAATGTTCCCAATTTTTCCAACAATAATTTGGAACATTAATTTTTGCTGATTTCACCTAGGAGGAGAATAAATGGGTAAGGAGGCCCATGCATAGTGATAATCTCAATAAAATCCCTCATAGTATGAATGGGGATCATCATTGGAGCTGGTTTTCACACCCTCATGTGTGAACAAGGTTATTTGCAAGTGGACAAGGTCAAGTTTGACCAAGTCAACAGTGATGGGCCAAGAGGTGGAGCACACTTAGAGAAGCAGCGCAGTATGAATGAGGAAAGGGTTATTTGGTGGAGGAAACCCTAAAAGGAGTGGGACCCATGGAGAGGGGCTTTCATTTTTTTAAAACAAGGACAAGGCAACCATTGTTTCTCATGCTTTTTATTATTAATCTCATTGTCTATTCAGACAATTGAGCATTCTTTGCTGTTTAGCAAGAATTTCCAGGGGAATTCCTGTTTAGGATTCCTTCTCCTTCTTAAGAGGTTTCTTGATGGATTTTTCTTCATTTTCCTCACATCTAGGCTTGAGGCCAAGCATCCTCCATCAAAGCAACGTTATTTCCGCAGAAAATTAATGTTGTGTTGCAGTGAGGGTTCACTACACCATCTCCTTCAGCTATTTTTCAGAGGAGGAGTCTCTCTTCTCTTTGAAATATCAGATTGGAGGCATCCTAAAGCTCATTTTAGAATTTGGCATCAAGGCCAACTCATTCCATTGCCCTACAGCGCAGTTTTATCCAGTGATTGCGTTATTCTAGAGGAGTATTTGCAGTAGGCCTTTGCAGATACATTTGGAGGCGAAGATCTTTGGTGAAGGGATCATCCTTTCACTTGAAAGATACAGCAAAGGAGGCATATTCAATTTGAGCATCATATTCAGCCATCTCCATCCAGTTATATTTCTGAGTTGCTACTACTACCCAGCAACTCCGGCATTTTGCAGATTTTGTATTTTATTTCCAATCCTTCTAGGATTGATAGGAGGTAGTCTTTGAGAGATGATATCTTCACTCTTATTGTTGCATTGGGCCATACATTTGTTTATCTATGTATCTGACATATGTAACATGTATTTTCTCTATAAAAATATGCTGTCAGAGCTTGAGATCACATGTTTAGCAGTATTTCATCATTGGTTATGTACTTGTTATTTGAGGATGAGCATTGTCTATCTTGAGCCTCCTTTCTCCTCAAGATCTTGTATTCATTTGTAGCTGCTATTATTTAATAAAATGGCTATGGATTTCTCTCATGTTTTTATGAGTTGAGTGTTGTTGCTGCACCGTTATTGTGTTTTCTTATTGCTGGAGCTCCAACTTTAGAATATCCGGAGATATTCTCAGTGTTGTAGCAATTTACTGAAAAATGAATACTACACTGGATTTCTAAAGAATGGCAAGATTTTAGGAAAATAAAATATTTGTGGTCAACAAAACAAAGGAGGAATGAATCTCAACCATGATGAATTATGGAAGTAAATTTTCGTATCTTATTTTTATTTTGGGAAGAAATTCATTCAATCTAACCTTGTATGATTTATTTTAATAATTTGTAATTATCTATAGCTAAACAAATATGATAATGAGGGATTGGTTTTGATCCACCCCTGTTATGAAACCAACTCACAAATTAGAAGAAAGATAAATCAATGACTTAGAAATCAACCATTTCGAGGGGGCAACCTCCTTTAAATTACATAAATGAAAAATTCTTGGATGATACAAATGACAAAACCTCCTCTCTATATATAGGATTCCATGGGGTCACAATATAATCCTAGCCGACCTAATAATAATAATGTAAGGGCACAACAATAACATTAGGGGGTCTTTTATGGGGCACAATAATAACAATATGGGTACAACAATAACAATAAGGGGGCTACACTAACAATAATAAGGGACTACACTAGTAATATAGGGACCTAACATGGCCCTCTCCTTCAAAAAAGTGTTTCCCTGAATGCTTGAGTAGTTTTGGATGCTTTTGAATAAAATTATCATCCTCCCATGTGGAATCTTCAGTGAGTAAGTTCTTCCACTTGATGAGATACTCTGAAATTGATTGATTTCGTAGTTGTTGAGTTCTTGTTGAGTGTCCAAACAAGAAAATAATTCTGTCCAAAAATTTCCAGTGGAAATAGGATCTCTATCACTTACAATAATTTTTGGGTTTCCATGTATCTTTTGAATTGTTTCCATAAATGTAGTAGCAACTATACTCGCTTTAAATGGATGGGATAATTAATAAAAGTGTGCATACTTGGTAATTCTATCAACTACTACCATGATGAGACTCTTTCCTTTGGACTTAGGTAAACATGTGATAAAATCCATTGAAAACTCCTCCCAACGTAGACTTGGAAGGGATAAAGGTTGTAGCAGACCCGAGGTCTTAATTGTCTCAAATTTATCTTGCAGGAAAACCAAACATTCCACCAAAAAATTTTGAATATAAGATATAAGGCCATCCCAAAAAACTTATTTCTTCACCCATTGGTAAGTTTTTAAAATTACAGAGTGTCCTCCTCAGGGTGAGGTGTGCAATTCCAAAAGAATATTTTGTTTTAGTTGGGAATTCTTACAAATATGTAAGTGATCTTTGTACCATAAGGAATAATTTTCCAACTAAATGTATCAAATGTACTGGGATATCGCTTCAAATTTTGAATGAGTGTCCACACTTCTTCGTCATTCTAACATTCCTCCCTTGCTTTGGTTATCCAATCTTGTTGGATAATAGAAATGGCACAAAGAAATGCTTCTGCATCCTCATCCTTTCTTGAGAGTGCATATGCAACAACATTTAGCTTCCATTTTTTGTAGATGATTTCAATGTCATAACCCAACATCTTTTTGACCCATTTTTGCTGCTCTTCTGAAGATGGCCTTTATTCCAAAAATTATTTAAGACTATCATGATCAGTTTTTACCTTCAAGTGTATTCCCATTAGGTAAGGTCGCCATTTATTTAGTGCATGTAGTATTGCTAACAATTCCTTCTCATAAATAGATTTCTGTAAATACTTTCCTTTGATTGGAAAACTTTCAAAATAATTCATGGGTCTTCCATCTTACATTAAAACAACACCCATTCCATTTCATGAGGCATCACCATCCATAATAAAGGTTTTTGTTAAGTCTAGCATAGCTAAGACCGATGCTTGGCACATTACCTCTTTAAGATGTTAAAAGGCCTCATTTGCCTTAGGAGTCCATGAAAATGCATATTTATTCAATAATGATGTTAGAGGTGCTACTATTCTCCCATAATTCTTAACAAACTTGCAATAATACACTGTTAACCCGAGAAATCCTTGCAACTGCTTTATGGTTGTGGGGAATTTCCATTCCTTAATGGCTTTAATTTTGTTAGGGTCTACCTTGACACCCTCTTGAGATCCAATATTACCTAGATATTCCACCTCTTGTACTCCAAAGAAACATTTGGAGGTTTTTTCATATAATTATTTCTCCTCCAATAGTTTGAGCACCCTATCAACATGTTGAAAATGATCCTTCCAAGACCTACTTTAGATTAGTATATCATCGAAAAATAGAAACACAAATTTTCTAAGGAACGGTTTGAAAATGGAATTCATCAACCCTTGAAATGTAGAAGATGCATTGGTAAGGAAAAAAAGCATGACCAAAAATTCATAATGACCCTCATGAATTCTAAATGTTGTTTTCAGAATGTCTTCAGTCTTCATTCTAATTTGATGATATCCTGAACGATAATCCAACCTGGTGAAATAAATTTCTCCATGTAATTCATCCAATAATTCATCAATCACAGGAATGGGAAATTTATCTTTAATAGTGAGCTTATTGAGTTCCCTATAATCCAGACACATGCTCCATGATCTATCCTTCTTGTGCACCAATAATACTCGAGCAGAGAAAGAAATTTGACTAGGTTTAATTGTACCAGACTCTAACATTTTTTCAATCATACGTTCTATTTCACTCTTTTGGACATAAGGATATATGTACGACCTAATGTTTGAAGGAAAAATTCATGGAATCAAATGAATAGCATGATCATGGTCACGAATAGATGGGAGTCCTTTGGGAGTTTCAAGCACCTTGGAAGGACTGTACAAGAAATTTTGGAGATTTGGAGAAATAGATTATTTTGATGTTTGAACTTCTAGTGAGCATACTTGTGCAATTACGCCTCGTTGTTCTTTATTAAGAAGATTTTTCATGACATTAGAGCTTATTAACTTTCCCAATTTCCCTATGATACCTTGTAAGTCCACTTCCTTTATGTCTGAAATTTTTTTCAAGAAAAGTTCTTGAAAATTAAAAGCTATCGTCCCCAAGGATTGTAACCATTCTAATCCCAATAAAACATCAACACTACCCATTGGAATGGAGAGTATTGGACTATTCAATACATATTCCCCCATGGTTAGATTGATATTATGGCACTTTCCATAGAAATTTATAGTTCCTCCATTTGCAAAAATTACTTGACACTATAGTGTTGGGTAGGAAGCAATTGAATTCCTTTGCTACCTTACAATGAATAAAATTATGGGTACCACCTGAATCAATCAACACCATTAAATTTTTCTTCTTGATATTTCCTTCTATCTTGAGAGTTTGAGGAGTGGCAATTCCTACCAATGCATTACAGGATATGGTCGGATTGATTTCTTATTTCTCTATGGTTGGTTCTTGGTGTATATCCTCTTTTTTTTTTCAAGTTTCTTGTTAATTTTCTTCCTCCTCTTCACAATATATGTAAAATAGTTTCTTCTTAGCACATTTATGACCTTTAGTGTATTTTCTATCACAACTATATCAAATAAATTTTTCTCTTTTTTCTTCCAATTGTTGTGGTGTCAACCTTGTAGGTTGTGGAACTCTAGGAGTAGCAAAACTTCCATCTTTATATTTGTGAGTGGTAGGCTTCCTTGTCACCATAATTTTTCTCTCAATTTTTCTTTCCAACCTGAAGTCCTTCTCTAATGAATCATGTTCCCAAAGGTGAACCTCATGTTGGATGCTATCCTTTAAAGTTCCTATGCAGACACCAATCCTGTGTTCCTCTAGAATATATTGAATTTCTGGAATTCCTAAATGTGCTCCATCATTGAACCCTTTTGTTTTACATTTATCAATTGGCTAAAGAATGTGTTTCTCTTTGTATCCTCATAATGTGCTAGCATTTCCTCCATAAAAAATGACCAAGTGACAATTTGTTTACGAGAGAAAAGCCATTGATACCATACAAATGTATTTTGTTCTAAATATAAAGTTGCAATGCATACCTTTTGTGTGTTTTGCACATTATGGAGATCAAAATATTGCTCCATCTGTAGTATCCATGTTATGGGATCCTTGCCATCAAACTTCCTCATATCAATCATTGGTATATGGTTGGTATTCAATCCAATGTTAGGGTTTATGAAATCATGATTAACGTTTATTTTGTTCTCATCATGATTTTCCTTTACTATCTTTTCACCATTAGGAATCATTTCTTGTAGCAACTTTTTCAAACCTTCCTTCAAACCTTCCATGTTTTCTTTTAGTTTTTCTTCTATACCATCGATCTTATCTTCCATGAAATTCTTTGAACCATCCATGTCATTCTTCAAACCATCCGTCTTAGCTTCCATTTTATTCATCTTAGCTTCCATGCCATTCATCTTAGCTTCCATGCCTTTCTTCAAACCATCCATTTTAGCTTTCATTTAATTTTTGGTTACTTTTTGCGAGAGAGACATTTGTTGCACTTGGTCTCGTAATTTTGATATATCACGTTGAAATTATTCCTCTTCATGCACCATAGTAGAAGTTTCTAAGGACTTAATGGCTGGGAAATTATTTTTGGGAGGAATTTTACAACCAAATACTGATATCTATGCTTCAATATTCCCTTGGAATATCTTCAAATTGATTTTTCAAACAAACGTTATGCAATTTAAAAGCACGATACACATGTTTTTATTTCTTTTGAGGATATCACTATTGATCCTAGAGTATCTATGTGATTTTAGATCCCTGAGATTTTAAATTTAGACCTGTAGTATCCCGCTATGTCATCTTTCCAATGCCATAGGTCATACCTCATTTGGATTCTTCAAGACAATGTTGTGCCAAATGTCCCACAATTGCCTAATTATGGACTAGTTCAGTAGATTGAAATTTTACAGTGTGCCACATTTCACTGTTTCGTCTTTCAATTCTCAAATTGATACACAAGAAACTAAAGTGTGTGTGATTTTTGTCACTTTTTACAGAATTCGAATTTGATGCTCAAAGTGAAAGTTATGACGATTTTCCCAAGGTCGCCTATTTGAGATCAAATTCTGGAGCCTACAAAAACCCAAACTTCCTCGCATCATATCTCCGACAATATAGTGAACCAAGATCTAAAATTTTTACACACGGTTCATTCAGATTTTGGCTCAAACGGGTTTTGTTTTCAATATCTAAAACTTCTTATAAAAAAAATTTATAACACAAATTACACGATGACCTGTCTGCAACAATGAAACCCTAGAATCCAAAGATCTGATAACAAATGTTATGAAACCAGCTCACAAAATAGAAGGAAATATAGATCAGTTACTTAGAAATCAACCACTTTGAGGGGGAGAACTCATTTACATTACATAAATGAACAATTATTGGATGATACAAATGAAAAAACCTCCTTTCTATATATAGGAGTCCATGGGGTCACAATATAATCCTAGCCGACCTAACAATAATAATGTAAGGGCACACCAATAACAATAGTGGTATTTTACAAGGCATAATACTAACAATATGGGGACTACAGGGGTACGAAAATAACAATAAGGGGGTGACACTAACAATAATAAGGGACTGCGCTAGTAATATGGGGACCTAACAACCCAAAATTTATCTTTGTACAAATATTCAAACTTAGAACATATCTAGAGTTCATGTTTATTCATTCATGTAATGGTTTGAGATAGGTAGATGGTAGGAGAATCATAGAGGTAACAGCTTGTGTGTTTCCCTTTTTGTAAATATTGTTAGTTTATCATCAATGAATGTTTCTTATTCCTAATCTTTGGAATATCATATCAGTCTGATTTGAGTGTACTTAGAAAAGTTAGTCAAGTTTGCAAGGGCCCCTTAATCCTAGCTAATGTTATGCCTTTTTATTTTGTTATTTTAGCTTATGTTATTTAGATTATCTTTATTGTTATTAGATTACTTTTTGTCCTAATGATTTTTCATTAATTTAAACATTTTATATTGGGAAAATAACCACCAAAATTAGAATCCTTTGTTCTTTTAGATCCAACATATTATTGAATGCATGAATACTACCTTGTGGAGTGAGATATTGCATTTTTGGGTTGTGCCAGGCGATTTGAGACAAAGACTAACCAGAAGGTATTTAGTTTCCGCCTGTGTTTATTCACATTTCTCCTTTTTTTCATGGAAATGTTATTTGATTATTAATTTTCAATAGTATTTTCTAGCATTATATTAGATTAAAATAGATTTTAATCTTGTATATATTTTTTTAGCATCTCCAAGTAGTATGATATCAATTCGATAATTAAATTTTGGTAACCATAACAAATTTTGACCAACATTTTTGGCGTCCTGCTGGGGAAGTGCTAAAATGGATTAGAACATTTTTAATTTATTTCTCGTCTTATTTTTTCTAACACGTGTGACTTGGGGGAGGAAAAATAGTAAGACGCAATGACACCCTCAATTCAAAATATTTGAAAAGGGTCCTAGCCTACTGCATCCATTTAAGATTGTTTCTCTGAAGCCTCGTCATGTTGGCTTAGTGTGTTTTTATGTAAGCGTGATTTGTTTTAATTTTGATTCATGGAACTGATGAAGCTAACTACATATGAATAGAGAATTGGTGACATCATGTCTTAGTAGCATGCGAGTTTCCAAGTACATGACAAATTTTTCTTTGAAGTTGTTTTCCTTTCACATATTTCATTTATTAATTGAAATTTTTTTATTTGGGTGTTATAACAACCCCCTTCCCATGGACTAATCCGTGTGCTAGATATGTATCAATGAACAAAAAGAAAAAATCAAAATTGATCAGGAGTTTGAAGAATGTTACTCCAATAATTTTCACAAATTCTAGCAACAACTAGAAAACTCTTTGCGTCTCAGGAGAATCAATGCTTTGTAGAAATCAATAATATACATGTACTCTAAGAAGAAATATGAGAAAAAAATAATATCGACAAGACAAAAGGGTTATAGAATGAATCTTATGTACAATATCCATTAGAATCTGATATCGATGAGTTCTTGACATGCCTATCATCAAATCCATCATACACCTCAGAGATCAACCATTCAATAACAAAATATCAACTTGGAATGATAAAGGAGGACATATAGAGTGTAACATATGAACAAGGTAACCAAGAGCACCATGATTATATTGAGCATTGGTTCCAAACTACCACCATATCCAAGAACCAGTCTCTTCTTCAACAACTCTTTTCATCGTATCATACGAAGTAGTTAGTCTCTCATGCTTTGGTATACATTGAAGTCTACTTTTAAAACATGAGTATGAATATAATTTTTATCTTGTTACACACAAGGCTTCACTATAAGTGCTCCTATACTTGAAGTAGAATGTTCTTTCTCAAATTAGGTTAGGATAATACAAAAAAATAAATGAATAAAATAGTAAAGCTAAAAGTAAGTCTAATTTTAAAAATCAGGTGACAGGTGCAACTAGACACGGATCTTGCTCGAAAAACAAGTCTCTTGATAGGAAATATCCATAATAAGTTCTATGAGTTTATGTTGGTTCCAATGGTTCTTCAAAATATTCTTGGTTTTATGCTTGATTTGGTTGATATGCGATTATGATTCCTTAAGGCTCGTCGTTCCAATAGATATTACCCCATCACCTACAACATTTTAATATCTAGGATCAAGATCAAAGATATTCTTCTGAGTGCCTTGTATTTTTCATACAGCAATGGAAAAATTCCTCCCTAGCAACAAGTGAATACCAAAATTTTTATTGATTGTTAGATCCTACAAGTGTCTCAACTTTAGCACATCTATTCCTACATGTCGGAATTCACTATTGCACCTTAACACTCATCGACATTAATGGTGAGTTGTCTCACACTTCTTATTTACATTCATCAATGGTTGATAATCCAATTATTTTTTTCTATGTTTAACTTCAGAAAAAATATTCACATTGATAGAACTGCTCTAGATACGGTTTTATGGTCTGTGGTTCCAACATAATTTGTTGCATCATGCCCACAAAAAAGGGGATCCAATCTCCAACATCAACTTACAATTCTCTAATTTCATTTCGTTTCAACATTGTTTCATCGAGGTATGCATACAACCTCATCATCAACTGAAAATAACAACATAAGATTTTTATCAACATTAATATCCACTCCATCATCCCCAATCTTCTTTAATCACAACACTAGGTTCAAATATTTTTGTCTCAAAAAAATCCAAGTTCAATTGTATTTATAGTGTCAACATATTCAAATTCAGAAATTACTGGAAAATAAACAATTTTTGAGGTAAAATGCTTTTAATTATTTTGGTTTACTAAGGGGTGTAGGAAAATTATTTGTAACTCCTTGAATGCTTTTCATTTTACCTTTTTTTTCCACCTGATTTAATTTACTTACCATTGTTATGCTACACAATTCCTATCATTTTAATTTCTTCTTATCCATAATTTTATCCATCTTATACCCAAAATTCTATGAAAAACCCCAAGTTATAAATAATGTGATAGCCCTAGTAGAACAAATACAATAGTGTTTTATGATACAAGGGTTATAAAAGGGTTGGGGTTGCATATGTTGGGATTGGAAAAGATGATATGGATCTTTATCAGACGCACATGAAACAAGTATATCTTCACTACAAGAGCCTTTTACCATAGTATCCTTCAGTGCTCAAAACAGAAATTATGAAGAAATTGGGTGTCATAATGAAAGAATCGTGTAGTGCATCTGAGAGAAAGTGATTCAAGCCAATATATTCTATTTTTGAATTTTACTTAAGGATAACATATTTATGTGATTTTGGGTTGAAATATCTCTAAGTGTTAATGAAAACCTTTGTTGAATATTAATGAATTCGATAACCATGTGATGCCTAGTAATAATAGTTGCAGGGTATGAAGTTCTTGTAGAAGACATGTATGAATACCATTGAGAAAAGGGATTGAAGAGTATCCTTTATGTGTTAAACTCCTCCATCAAATAGCCACTGGACTGATGTGAAAAATAAGTACCTATGTTTTTGTGTGTTAATTTGTAGTTGAAAGGACGTGAATATTGAGTGATATTCAGTGAGAGAAATATAATGACTTAAACAATAAAAGTCTTGGACATTGAATCATTAAAAATTGTGTGGGAATGTTAATGAAATCTAAATATTTCATTGATGCCACTATTAGATGAGGATATTGCTCCAACATTGAGGTATTGATCCAACATTGACTCGGTTGGTTAATGTGTGCATATTACTATCTTGACATTGAAACCTATGGTATGTTTCAAGTGAAAATGAAGTAAGGTAATTACGTGTGCTCAGTACAATGATTGTGCATTGATGATGGTTTGTGCCAATGTTGATTCACATATATTAATTTATACCTTTGAGAAAGGAATAGTGTCCAGTTGGGATCTTTGGCAAGGTAAGAAAATTGTGGTTCATTTTCAATAGTTGGAACCTAGTGCATATGAATTTGGACATAAAAAATTTAAAATGGTGAATCGAACTTGAGAAGGGGAAATTGGTAATGAAATTAAAACCCAACAAAAACCTTTGATCCAAAAGCATGGTCAAACCCTTGTGATTTGGAGGTTACATTGTCAAATGAATTTCTATGTTGGAAAATAGAGGAGTAGATTATAATGGTAGGAAATGTGAGTTTCCCATTTGGTTGTGTTGGACGTAAATAATTGTTTTCCATTTATTACATGAAAAATCAAGTTTGAGTATCAAATTGAAACCTAAAGGAGTGAGCATTGAAACATGAGGCCAAAACTTCCTTACAGGAATGAATCTTAGGTATACTCTCTTTTTTGAATTTAACTTCATTTTTCACTCAATGGTTATGTGAATGGAAATGGCTCTATGGGAACAAAGCATTAGATTTTGATAAAATAATTTTTTTATTTGTATTTAATTATTATGTTGAAATCCCGAGACACATAATGAATTGTTCCTAGATAAATTACTGAGGGGGAAGTTTTACACATTGGTATTAATATCTACAACATGTTCATTTAACTTGTGAACTATGCCTAGATCTTAATGAGAACAACCATTTGTAAAAGTTAGGTTATAGGATGGATGGAATTGATGATACGTCTATTTTTTAAAATGAGAATGTTGATCTAATATAACGATTTATAGTGGAATTGTATGCACCAGTCAATGTTCTCCAATTCAAAAGAATATATATGGGCATAAATATTATGTATATTATGTTTGGAATTGTAATTTTAGAGATTGTGAGATCCATATACATAGATATGGATAGAAAGGATAACATGATGCATTTTCTTTGGCATTTGCTCAAATAGTGAATCATTATTTCAATCATAAGGAATTATTTCCTTCAGATTCATTTTTTCTTGACAATATAGATAAAATAACACATACCACAATCATGCAGGGAGGGTACATTGTTGTTGTACATTTTTGTAATAACACATCCAAGCTAGTATCAAACTATATTTTTAGGATGGGTGATGCAATATTATTTTCTAATAAGAGTTTGAACGAGAGGAGGGGAAAAGTATGAAATAATTCATATAGTAATGACTCACAAGGGTGATGTGCATCATTAATAGCTAAATAATAATGCCCATTTGGCCTTCCCTAAGCCTATATTTTCTACCTCGTTCCTTGCAATTAATGACATCTATTTTATTATTATGTGTTTATTAGGAAGACTATAGGATTTTCATATCTAATGGTCTAATGTGATTACTGTGTAGGAAAAGAGTGCATTTGAGTGCATTTTTTATGAAAATATATATTGGAGATAGTTGGAGAAGATGTAGGAGGCTTGTCCCCTACATTCACTCACATAAAACTCGACTTACTCCCTAAATTTACTCACTCGTAGTTCAAAGATCCACTAATAGCTGATGCACTCAAGGATTACGTGGATCTCAGGGAGCTCGATCCACCTTTCTAGGGAATTTTGGATGAGAAAAACCCTCTTTCTAAGGAGGCTTCCCCTCAGTCATTTTTTTATAAATAAGGAATCCAAAGGTCTCAATAGGATTCAAACGTTTGGAGCAAATAGAGACTACTAAGGGCTAGGAGCTTGAGCTTGTCATTTTCATTTTATTTTAGTCATGTACTTGAACGCTATTTCCTATTAATGATAATTTTGTTGTTATATTCTATCTTAGCTTGTTTTATAGGGTTGATTCCCCTTGGGTTAGGGCCCAACCCAGAGGCTCTAGTCTCTCTCATTAATTTTACTTGTGCATTTTATTTCCTAGTAGCGTTTTATTCCTTTCTTAGAAGTATTTTTTTATGAAAATATCTTGTGTAGGTATATATCCCATCACTCTTCTGGTAAGTGTGGTTGAGGATATTTTAGTGGCATGCAAAAATATATAGTCACTTTTTTTTGCAGTAGTTAGATGTTGATCAGCGGTTGTCATTGATGTAAACCCAAGAAGCACCAGGGGCTACCCCAATATTGCATGGGAATTTTGACCTACCAAATTACTATATTCTGGGTCAAGAATTATTTTAATGGTCTCTACTTGTCGAGATGTTTCCGTTGATATATGGCACGCCATGTAATTCTTCATGGTTTGAGAGATATTCATGTTTGAAGTTTTTAACCCCAATTAGTGGGCTAAAACTCCATGGGGTTGTGGCATGGGTCATTGAAAATTAAATAATTAATAATTTTTAAGCTCCTAAAATCCCTCCCACGTTCACTTTTTGAAGCCCCTCTATGTTATCTCCCTGTAATCAGCAAGATTGGCAAAGTCCAACAGCAAGGAGAACACTGTTTCAACCACTTTGGGATTCTAGGATCTAGCCCTCCTGAATCTGGAGAGGGATCTCTCCAATAAGTGAAAATATGGGTTTATCTTTAAGGTTTTGGGTAATGATATTAGGCTAGTTATGAAGGCCGAGGGTGTTTGTTTGTTTTGGATGGTTGAGCATGATTATTATTTGAGTGGAAAGTTCTAAATGGAAAGAGCTCCAAAGGTGAGAAGTTGCAAGAAAATAGAACAAGCTTTGGCCAAAAAGATGGATGCAATGCTGGTTTTAGTCCATTGGACTATGGAGTCATAATAGGGTTTAATTGAAACAATTAGGTTCAAGAGTGGTATATGGGGCAAGCCATCTATGTCTAAGGATCTCTTTAAAGTTGATTTATGGAATGAAATGATACAACAAGAAGGGGAATTTAAACAAATGAAGAACAAAGAGCAGCCCAGGATCTGGTAAGTACTTTGAAACTAGCCAGCCTTTGACAAACACTTAAGAAAAACATAAAAGAAATCCAGGATCTGGTAAGTACTTCGAAACTAGCCAGCCTTTGATATACTTTTCAATAGAAAAACATTTAAACACAGGGGAAAAAAAATGATAACAAAGAATGGTCTAAGATTTGGTAAGTACTTTGAAACTATCTAGCATTCAACACACTCTTAGGGAAACTTTCAGACAGTCTTTGGGGATAAAACTAGGACTACGGCTCACCATATCTTCCTTAGTTCATCTAAACTTAACATGAACTGAAAATAACATTCAAGAATAACAATTAGCTAAGACAGTAGGACGAGGGAACGCCAACATTCCTAATTGCTTGGACTGAATTAAATCATTCCTAAATAACACAATTTGGAAGAAAACATTTAGATAAAGATTATCAGTCAGAGAAGGGTACTAATATACAGTAAATCCTAACTCTATGCTTGATGTTCTTTATCAGAGAAGATGAAAAAAGTGGAAATAGAAACAAAATAAAAATTTACAATATGAAATAACATCACCGTTGACATAGACCAGGATCCCATAAATCAGCTTGTATTGATGCTTCAAACCAGTTACAGCTTTAAGTCCAGTGTTTCAGGTTAGCAATCATCTTCACTTCTCAGCCTAACTATTCTATCACAAGCAGAGCTTCAAGAGCCTTTGAACACTATTTACAATCAGAAGTTTAGAGCACAAGTATATTTCAAAGTTCTGCAACCAACCTTTTTCTCATCTTCTACAGGAGTATTTATAGAAAGAATGAGGAGGTGGGATCTGATAAAATATCTCCTGGGTCAATTAATACAGATTAATGCTTCTCAGCCTTTGAGGGGTTCAATGGAGAAGAGTACAGATATTCTCACTGTATTAATTGATTTACATTAAAGATTAAGCTCGGTGGGAGGTTTTGTTGAATTTTAAGGCTCTGTTTCATGATATAATAACTCTGTTGATATTTTTCATTAAGTTCTTTTTGGCAAAATTAACTATTTGGCTGTGCTGAGGAAAATATATTCTTTTTGATAAATAACTTCGGCCTCTGTTTGAATTCTTTGAGGCAATAGATGGCGTTGTGGTAGCTGAGAGAAATCAATTGGCCTCTGTTGTGGCAGTGGAGGCTTTCTGTCTAATAAATATTTATGATTTTTCTTTAACTGTTTTTAATTTGGAGGATTAGGCTTTTGATAATCAATCTTAGCCATAATCCCCCCAAATTTGTCTTCAATCTTCTATTTTTGTTGTGTTTAAATCTTTGACACTAATACTCTTTTGATTCATTTAATATTCGGTGTCTTGTTGATTTGCAGGGTCTGTAAAGGGTCTGAATGGCATCAATGCCCATGAAGTATTGATGAGACGTGGAGTTGGAACCTTGAGAATGGCTTCTCTTTAAATAAACAAAGCCCTGAGGATCGTCACCCTCGGCTTTATCATCTCTCTTTAAAATATTTTGAAATTCATTTAAACCTGCAAAAAACACACAAATGTTATGAAATCCTGCGTTTATTGGGTAAACTGCTTTAGAGGGTGTGGGGAAGGAGTGTGGTCGTTGGATGGTAGCATCCAACGGTGGAGATATACATAGAAGAAAAAAAGGAGAGTAGAGGGAGCTTTTAAGTCAGATCCATGGATTTGCAAAGATTGATGGTCGAGAGCGATCCAAAGAAATAAAGCGAGGGAGTCACTTTATAAAGAAATGGCGAAAATTTGATGAGATAAGGTTAAAAACCTTTTCTCGGAGGAAAATATGGTTAAAAGTGAAGTTGGGGTTCGGGATGAATACGAGCCGTCAAATGAGATCAGCCCTACAAGATCAACGGCTGATGATCCGGATTTATGCAGGAACGCAACAGAATAAACATATAACCATAAATACAGAGATGCAGTGGAAATAACACTTCATTTCATTAATATCAAAAAATTGAAATTTGCTTACAGACAGAATGGAAATAAAACTAGCTAGGGCACTGGTAGCTATCTCTGAGAAGAGATGTGGCGGCTACAGGCCTCTGAACTGAGTTACAATGAGGCTCGAGGGCCTATTTATTATTTAGAAACAATGGGAAATCCTAAACATCCAAAACCCTAACCCTAGGAGATGAAGCGCCAAAACTATGGGCCCCGTTTGGGTAAATTGGTGTTTCAACTTCCCAGGGGCGTAACTTTGCTATACGATCTCCGTTTGACGCGTACCATACCTCGTTAGAAAGATCTATCCGAGGCAGTCTGGATTTAACTGAGTTGGTGTGAGTTGTTCTGCAATGTCCGAGGTGTCCAGTAGAGGTGGGAAGTAAGGACGAAGGCGATCCACATTGAAGACTGGGTGCAGACCAAGGAATGGTGGAATACTGAGCTCGAATGCATTGTTCCCTACAACCTTGGTGATGGTGTACGGTCCGTATCGGAGTGGGCGAAGCTTGTGGTGGGGTCCAGTGAGGCGCTCCTTCTGCAAATGTAGCCATACTTTGTCACCCACCTGGAAGTTGTGTGGCACCCGGTGTTGATCATGGCATTGCTTGTACTTGGCATTGGCTCTGTCCAATATATCATGAACTTGTTGGCGGATGTGTTGAATGCGCTCGATGAAGCTACTGGCTTTGTCAACTTCAGACTGGACATGAGCTGAATTGGCCTGAGCAGCTGCAAATGGCATGGCTACGTCAATGGGGCATAGTGGCTGGAATCCCAAGCCCACATGAAAGGGGCTATGGCCGATTGAACTGTGGAGAGCCCGATTATAACTATGTTGTACATAAGGGAGGCTCTCGTCCCATGTGCGTGGATGCTTTGAATTGTACATGCGCAGAATGTGTACAATCATTCTGTTGACGACCTCTGTCTGGCCATTTGTTTGGGGATGGAAAGCTGTGGACTTGGTGAGCTTTGTGTCCAACATTGACCAGAGGCTGGACCAAAATGTGCTGAGGAACCTGCTATCTCGATCTGATATGATAGACTGTGGGATCCCAAAGTGCACCCACACTCGTTCAAAGAAGAGTTGAGCAGTGGCTTCTGCTGTGATATTCTTCTTACAGGCCGCCATGATGGCCATCTTCGAGAATCTGTCAACGACCACGAAAACACAGTCATTTCCATTCTTAGTAGAAGGTAGGCACGACATGTAATCCATGGAGATGGATTCCCACGGTCGACTAGGGGTAGGTAGTGGAGTATATAGGCCTTGCTTCTTGATGGTCGGTTTGGCAATGGCACAAGCAGTGCAGGATCTGATGTGCTTCTCGACATCCTTTTGAAGGTTCGGCCAATAGAAATACTTCTGCAGGATTGCTACTGTTTTCTCGACCCCGAAATGCCCAGCGACTTGACTGTAGTGTGCTTCCCATATCATCTTGGCACGCTTGCTTGAAGGAACACAAAGGTGTCCCATGTGACATAAAAGTGCATCTTGGAGGTGAAGATTTGGAACTAGCGTACCCCCTAGGAGTGCCTTGTAAGTTTGGCCGAATTCTGAGTCACTCTCATAGAGAAGCGGCCAATCAGAAGTCTCGTGCCCACAAGCGTTGAGTACAGTGGTGAGCGCCACGATCGGTGGTCGGCTGAGGCAGTCTGCAACATGATTAGTGCTACCCTTCTTATACTTGATGTTCAAATGAAACTGTTGCAGATATGTAGACCACTTCTGATGGCGATCATTCTGCAACTTCCCTTGTGTCTGTATGAACTGCAGGGGCCTGTGGTCTATATGGATGATTGTTTCCTTCCCCAAAATTTAATGCTTCCATTGTCGACAAGCTTGCACAATGGAGTACATTTCTTTGTCATATGTGGGGTACTTGCGAACTGTGTCAGACAATGTCTCACTGTGAAATGCCACTGGATGTCCCTGTTGAGTAAGAACCGCCCCAATAGCATAGTCAGAGGCATCTGTCTCGATCTCAAATGGCTGTTGCAAGTCTGGTAAAGTGAGCACTGGGGCAGAACAGAGGCGGTTTTTCAGTTCTGTGAACGCCTTCTGTTGAGGTTCCGACCAAAAAATTTTTTCTCTCGCTCCTCCCTTGGTGACTTGACTCAAGGGCCAAGTGATATGAGAGAATCCCAACACGAACCTCCGATAGAAATTAGCAAGACCCAGAAAGCTGCGAAGCTTTGTTATAGTGGTTGGGGCTGGCCAATCCCGAATGACTTGGATCTTGGCTGGATCCACATGCACCCCCCTTTCATCAATAATGTATCCCAGATATTGAACCTGGGTCATGCCAAACGTGCACTTCTCCAAATTGGCACACAACTTGTGTTGCCGCAGTGTTTGGGGGACTTGTCGGATGTGATGAAGGTGCTCTTCCCAAATCTTGCTGAAGATCAGAATGTCATCCAAGTACACCACTACGAATGAGTTGGTGAATGGCCGCAAGATGTCGTCCATCATCCTCATGAAGGTTGCGGGAGCATTCGTCAACCCGAAAGGCATGACCAGCCATTCAAAAAGGCCTTCCTTAGCTTTGAAGGCGGTCTTCCACACATCAGAGGGTTCAATTGGTACCTGGTGATACCCAGACTTCAGGTCGATCTTACTGAAATATTTTGCACCTTGGAGTTGGTCCAGAAGGTCATCAATCCGTGGGATTAGGTACCTATTCCGGACAGTGATCTTGTTCAGCGCCCGATAGTCAATACAGAGTCTCCACGTCCCATCCTTCTTCTGTACCAACACGATCGGGCTCCCACAGGGCGATGAACTTGGTCTGATGTGACCTTTCTGCAACAGCTCCTGAATCTGTCTCTTGATCTCATCATTCTCCAAAACAGAGCGCCGATAGATCGGTCCATTGGGTAGCGGCGCACCTGGGGTCAGATCAATCGGGTGCTTGACCTGACAGTGCAGAGGAACCCCTGTGGGTGAGGTGAATATGTCTCCGTACTCCTCCACAACCTTATCCATTTGTTGTTGTTGTGCAGAGGAGCCTTGTCTGGAGGATGTGGCCACAGTCTTCTTCTTGCCCTGGGGGCGGATCATCAGGAAAACGAATTTTCTGGTTTGGGAAATGAGCTTACTGCATTGTTTTGCAGTAACCAAAGAGATAGCCGTAGGAGGTGGTACCTCTGGTATCCTGTACAACTTATTTCCCAAAGTAATAATAACAGCACGAGGTCGAGACTCATACACAGCATGACGCTTCCACAAGTATGGTTGTCCTAATAATACATGAGAAACATCAATAGGAGCAACATCACATAATACCTCATCCGTGAAGGGCTTGATGCTATAGGGAAGGCGACACTGCTGGCTGACGCGGAGATCTCGTCCTTGGTGAAGCCACCCGATGGTGTATGGATGTGGGTGAGCTGTGGTCGGCAAGCCCAACCACTTCACGACGTCTGCTGAAATGAGGTTCTTTTGGCTCCCATTGTCGACAATGAACTGTACCGGGGAGCCCTTTACCCACATCTGGGAGTGGAAGAGACGTTCCTCCTCCTATGGATCTTCCGGTTCCTCCTTTTGGATCTTTGTAGTGGCAACAGTGGCATTGGGATCCGCATCAATAATCTGTTTCCCTTTTTCATTCACCTTTTCAGGTTCTGATTCAGAGTCAGAGCATGCATCTGACTCAGAAGCCCTCATCTCGGCCACTAGCGACTGCTTGGCCCGACACTCACTTGTGTTGTGAGTGGAGCTCTTATGGAACTCACACCACTTTCCCGTGTCCTTCTTTGGCTTTGCGGTGCTGTTCTTTTCTTGTTTCTTCGATGAGTTTTCTTTAGCCACCATGCCTTGGCTCGGTCCTTTGTTCTGCAGTTTGGAAGCACCTTTCCCTTGCTTTTGATTCGTAGATCCAAAGTCTCGCTTCTTCTGCTTGAATTTCTGCTCAATCTTGGCAGCATACCGGTATGCCGTACCAAGCGAGGAGATGTCAAGGAACTCCATTTCCTCCTGGATGTATTTGTGCAGACAGCTGCGATACTTTAGCACCAGATGTTTC
Organism: Pinus albicaulis; assembly: GCA_034641835.2. NCBI lineage: Eukaryota > Viridiplantae > Streptophyta > Pinopsida > Pinales > Pinaceae > Pinus > Pinus albicaulis. The sequence goes on from CM076579.1 coordinate 606,507,054, forward strand.
TCTGAATCTTTGATACCCAACTTTGTGCGCAGGGTATGGAACAAATTCGTCAGCTCATGCACATCTTGATCCCTTTGTTGTCGCGGCGTGGTCCATTGTATGTACTTGTCCTCATAGCTCCCCACAGGATAGTACTATTCCTTGACGGCGTCTCGGAAAGAATTCCAAGTTGGTACGGCCGAGAACAGAGAGGGTTCTGTCTGGTCCTTGTTCTCACAGTAGGTTTCCCACCAGTCCTTAACATGGGGGGTAGCTTTGAGGAGTGCAAAAATAATCTTCTCCCGGTGTGAAAAGTCATGAACAGAGAAATATCCTTCTAATAGATTCAACCATCTATCTACGGCATCTGCGTCTATTTGACCCTCAAATATGGGAATGTCAAAATTTACTTGTACCTTAAAAGGAGTCGCGCCTCAGTGCATTTCTTTGGATCACGAATCAGCCGCCGTGGGTAGCCGTTGAAGGATCGAACAAAGTTATCCATCATCACGTTCCTTTGTTTATTGAGATTTTCTCAAGGCAATATTTTGATAGGATCTCCTGCTCCTCATCTTTCTTTTCGTCCCCATGGGCGTACGTCGAGGTTTGCGGGCGATCTTGCAAGAGTTCCACCGGATCGAGCCCTAGCTCCTTGCTCCCAGACCTCGTTGGGGACATGCAAAGAAAGGATCGAGAAAAACGAGACCGCTCTGATACACCCTTGATCAGTTTATGCGGCAACACAACGGGAATAAACATATAACCATAAATAGAGATCTGTTAGGAAATAATACTTCATTTCATTAATATCAAAGAACCGAAATTTGCTTATAGACAAAATGGAAATAAAACTAGCTAGGGCGCTGGTAGCTATCTCTGAGAAGAGATGTGGCGGCTACAGGCCTCTGAACTGAGTTACAATGAGGCTCGAGGGCCTATTTATCATTTAGAAACAATGGGAAATCCTAAACAGCCAAAACCCTAACCCTAGGAGATGAAGCGCCAAAACTATGGGCCCAGTTTGGGTAAATTGGTGTTTCAACTTCCCAGGGGCGTAACTTTGGCATACGATCTCCGTTTGACGCGTACCATACCTCGTTAGAAAGATCTATCCGAGGAATACAAATTTGGAATGGGAAACATCGGTCCATGGACCCATGTTGCCCTCCGTTTTCCCAAAAAACGTCCTTTAGGGCCTCAAAACGGCTCCGGAAGTTTAGGACCCGAAAAACTGCTAAAAATAGTAAACTGTGCCGAAACTGAAAAACTGAAATAGACAATGGTGGAGCCCCAAGTGGAATAGGCAGGTGACCACCAATATCCACCTGGATCAGCTGAGGAGGCGCGCGACAAAAATCAAAAGGAAAGAGGGAAAGTGGTTTCGAGGATGAAAACCACTGTTTTCATGCGAAGAAAAGGTGGGTAGGCAGTTTTGCCTTTTGGAACGTGATATGCATCCCCGCCCGACACGTGGCATCAGAAAACCACCCATTTCGTGTGGCCTTTGGAAAATTAACCATCATGCTGAAAAATACGAGATATAGAATGTGCTCTGTCAGATCTGGATCCTCAGATCTGACGGTGGAGAAAGAGCGTGATATGGGATAGATGCGCGGGCAGTAAGAAGATGGGTGGTTTCAGTCTGGGCCGTTGGATCTAAGATTTGAACGGCGGAGATTGCATCTGAGGATCGAATGAAATAATAAAATATTGGAAGAAGGGTTGATGAGGACCGTTGATCTGCAGAGATCAATGGCTGTAATTGGCAGAAAAACATTATGAGCGAGGCTGCATAAATTTAACGAAATTCGGGGGATGCAATCTGGACCGTCTAATCTGGACACGTGGATGGTACAGATGCAATCATAAACAAAGGCATCGGAGGGGCAAATAGTTTGGAGTGCGATGGAGCGATTGAGCGTTGGCCGTTGATCTGAGGATCAGATAAACGGTGGGGAATGAATTGGAGGATTTTGAAGGCGGAGGAAGGCTAGTAATCGGAGAAAATGTGGGCCATTGGATCTGGGAAGGCGGGGAGGAGATCAATGGTCTAAGATAGATTGGGGAATGGCCAATCGGAGGGGACACAAAAATGAGCAAGATAAAACATGCGATGTGATCATGCATTGGCTGTTTGATCGGCTCAAGATCAACGGTGGAGATTGCTTTAAAAGCGAACCAACGGAAACCCTTTGAAACATATGAAAAACCAAAAATTTTAATATAATACAATTTTTTGGCTATCGGGCGGGTTATATATATATATGAAATGGATAGGCGCTCGTCTACAGGGCTTTGATTATATGGAATGTGAAGGCCTGGAACCTTATGTATAAGGGCCAATCACATCAGAGCTTTTGGTGCGGTCTTTCAATCTAACCATTTTGGATTTTTGCGATGCGATTGGCGCTTGGGACTTTAACTCTTGATCCCAGGCGAAGTAATATGGAGTAAAGCCGGGGGGGGGGGGGGTTGAGTTTAATACAATGGGGCTTCAATCGCATCGGAACTTTTGATGCGGGCTTTTCAATCTACCCATTTATATTTAAAAAAAAAAAAAAAACATTGTATGGGCGCGTTTAGACCAAACTTAGGAAAAAGTGGGTTTTTGACTTTTACAAAGGAAAATATCAATCGGAAAGGTTTATTCACAATTTTTAGCGCCCAATTGCGGGCACAAGGGTTATATGAAATAATAATATGATCTGGGGTTTAGAACAAAGGGCTAATCGCATCGGAACTTTCAACTTGACCAAAATATTTGTGCGCTCGGATTTTTGCGATGCGATAAGCGCTTAAATGGTTTAGCGCTTGGTTCCAGCACCAAGGCGTATGGAGGGGAAGTGGTTAGGACTTTGGCCCAAGGGGGCTTAAGCCTGTGGTAAAAAAAAAAAAAATTATGAAAATTTTCCAATTTTTCAATGGATCTGGGGGTTTAGAAAGAGTTTAAAAAGGAGTTTTAAACTCTGTAAAGGGGATTTCATGAAGGGGAAATGGGGAAGGCTAAAAAATAGAGAAATTTCATGGGAATGAAAAGGGGTAAAAATGGAGGTTATTTTTGAAGTGGAAGGAGGGGAAAATGGTGTTTGCAGTAGTATTTTCTCTTATGGAATCAGCAAAATTTCTGATTTCTAAATGGAAACAACAGTGAAGATTGAAACAAGGTCATGATGTCTTTAGGAGTCTTCAAGAGATAACACTTTTTAGCAATAAAATTTGTTTCTTGAAGGCTCCAAAAATGTTTTAGCCACCATTTGATATGACACATTTTATTGGTGGCTAACAGTGGCTCCACTTGGGAATGGTGCCTTCTTAAAGGCATCAAGAAATTCAGACTTGCATTCTCTGGGAGGTTGATCAGTGCCTCATCCATTGGGATGCCTTTCTCTACTTGGATGATCTTCTTTTGCTCTGAAAACATATTAGCAGCCATAAAAAACAATGGAACTTCATCAACACAAGCTTTCTACCTACCCAATCCTACTGATCTAACATTTTTTGTTCTTTAGAGTGCACTTGGATTGGAAAACTCTTTTCACAACATTTTATTCTTTTGAAAGCATAATACTAATCTAATTCTACTCTTTATTTCTCCATGAAATCAGATTAAACAGTTGATTCCATATGTTTTTTACCTAATCCACCATTCTGTTAGGATTAAACAGTCTAACAGATTTTTATTCTCTAATTTCTAACACATAAATTTAAAAGCATACAAGTCAAGATTGAACAGTCTAACTTGATGTTGATCTATGGCATAAAAAACAAGCTGCACATGGATCTTATTTTGCAGAAAATTAAAACAAAATGGAAGGCTTAAGATCTGAAAGTTTAAAATCACTTCCTTCATCTTTTTACAGCTCTTTTTTTTACTCTTGTTTGAGTTGTTCTTTCCTTTATCAACTGGTTCAGATTTTGAGCTGATTAGAACCAGTTAATCCTCTGTTTTTGACTCAGAAATTTAAAACAGATTGGAGTCAATTCTTGTTTGGAAACTTAGGTTCAGATTTGGAGCATGTTTGAACCTTTAATTTCTAGCCTAAACTACCTACTGATAAGCCAAGATTAAACTGTTTGGAAAATCGAATTCACTATCCTATCAGCAGTGAATTTAAAACTAACTAGTCAAGATTAGGCTGTATGACTAATTAGAAGTGTTTTCTTCAGGAGTGGCATTTAAGCTTGCACACTTTCAGATTTGTTTCTCTTTTTGTTGGTATGGGGCTGTATCTTTATTGTTTTTACAATCTGCCCTCTTTTCTTTATTTCATTGTTTTTGTATTTTTGATTTTTTCTAACTTTGAATGCAATGATGGATGAAATATTTATAATGAGAAAAATATCAAAATGATTTCAGAACATGACATGGATCAAGAAAAGTAATGCTTGAGCATCCTGTCATTGATAGGACCCCCAAACAGCTCTGTTCCATTCAACTCTTGTAATAAAAAGGCATTATTACTGTAGAAATTTGAATAATAGCTGAATTATTCACCGATATTATCCTGATTACACACTATTTAAGCTTCATGCATATACATAACCTCTTCTACAATTGATCATCAATTTGCGGAAATAGAAACAGTCGCATGCGCACATTAAAACGTAATCAAGCACACATATAACACAGTATGTAATGGGGAAAGCTTATAGCTGAAAACCCCCAAATATCTGTATATTATAATGATATAGAACATGTAACAATACATAGCACAAAGCTCCTCACAACTCTCAGCACTATCTCCAATTGTTACACACAAACTAGCTCAGATCTGAACAAGTCACAGGTTCAAATCTCCTCCATTGTTTGCCTGCCTCTACTGCGCAATCCAAGATGAGAAAAGAATAGATCCAAGTTCGAATCCCCTTGGCTTTAAATACGCAATCCTCATTGGAAATCTCAATCAATGTGTGTGCAAATCTCATGCATAGCTATAGTCACAACTGATAGCAGACTCACCCTTTCACCCACCTCTAACACTAGTCTCCACTGAACTGTCCATGCATTGCAGTTAACTGATGTATTCTTTAGTTGATTTATGAGTTAATAATTAGTGAATTAATTAATAATTAATTCACACCACTCATCACTAGTGTATTTATCAGTCAGACTAAATACAACTAGTTCAACTAAGTTAAACCGAACACAACTCCACCAACTGTCTCATCAACTCCACCAAACTCTGCCACATGAGTTCTAATTGAAGTCAACCATGCAATAGCTCAACTAACCCTTAGGAAAAGCATATTTCCTTCTGTCAGCTGCATGTGCCACATCCAAGCATCAAACTGAAGTGCTCCAATAGTCCAAATATTATTAAGTATGTATTAGCGTCTATTTTTAGACGGCGGTCTAAAAATAGACTCATGTGTCTAAAATAGAGGTCCATCTATTTTTACCAACTTGACCAACCATCCACAAATAGCATCCTGAAACTCATAGACCATGATCCATATGTCTAAAAATAGACATAGTCTAAAAATAGACTTTGCGACAAAAATCACTTGTGTGGCCCCTACCTAGTTTAGGTGATCACTTTCCAACTAGGATCAGGAAAGATCAGGATGCCTCCTTCACTGTTTCTTGTTGCAATCTTCAACAATTACTAGCAACTGAATGAATGGAGTAAGGACTAGGCCATAAGTTGTCAAATTTTCCATGCTTTCCCTTGTCTTCTATCCTTGAGTCCCACTTTAAAAATTTTCCCCCAATATTGAAATTGTTGGCCTTTGTTCTTTTGTTAAAAAGCTTTTTAATGCTGTCTTGCTTCCGCAATGCTTTGTTATAAACCTCTTCTCTGGTTTGTTGAAGATGAATAATCTGATTTATCCTTTGAATCATGTCTTTAGACTGAACCTCTTGAATTAACTTCATAACTGGCACACCAAGGTTGGTAGGAAAGATTGCATCAGTGCCATACACACGCTGGTAGGGTGACATACCAATAGATTTCTTCAAAGTCAATCTGTCAGCCCAAAGTGCATGCACCAGCCTTTTGTGCCAAGACTTTTTGTTGTCTTCCAACAACTTCTTTATCATATTCACTAAAGTATTGTTTGAGGATTCTGCAAGTCCAATACCTTGGGGGTAATAGGCTGTGGAATGCCCCAATGTGATCTGATATTTGTGATAGAACTCAACCATATTCTTTGATCCAAATTTTGCTGCATTATCAGTTATGATCCTGGTAGGACAGCCAAATATAGAGAGAATATTATTCTCCATAAATTTTATAATAACAGAATCATTGGCATGTCTACAAGGAATGGCTTCTATCCATTTAGTGAAGTAGTATGTGGCAGTGAGAATCCATCTATGCGGAGCTGAAGATGATGGATGGATTTCACCTATGAAGTTAAGTCCCCACTGTTGAAAAGGGGCTTCAACAGTGATTGGATGCAGAGGTAGGGGTAGCAGCTTCCTTTTTCCTTCAAAAAGTTGACATTTATGACAGGCAATTATCATCTTGGGTACATAAAGAAAAAGAGTAGGCCAATAGTAACCAGCCCTCAAGATTTTGTTAGCTATTTTCTTCTAGTATAAATGGCCTCCACACTCTCCTTCATGGAACTCGTGCTTAACCTTCTCTGCATCATACTCAGAAAAAAATTTAAGAAATATACCACTTGCATTTTTCCAATAAAGACATCTATCTATAATGCAATAGTTTACAGCTTTCAATTTCAAAAACCTTGCCTTTGTTTTTGTCAAACCAGAAGGTGTATTCAAATTAAGCAAAACATAAAGAATATTAGCATACCAAGAGGAATTCATAAAATGGTCTTCAACAATGGGTGTTGAGATTTCCTCTTGATCATCTAAAACATTAATCATATTAATATCAAGAACTTCAAAATTGGATTCAGCCATCAACTTAGCTAGACCTTGGCCTTTGATGAGTTTAGTGGGTTTTATCTCTAAATCATATTCAAGAATAACAGAAATCCACTTACCTCTCTTACCATCTGGGTCCTATGTTAGAATATCTTTGACAACTGAATTTGGGACAAAGGCAATGATGTGTGAGTGCAAGATGTATACTTTGAAGTCTTTCAAAGCTTTAACCAAAGCAAAAGCTTACTTCTCCATAATTTTATACTTCAGAGGGGCATACCTAAAAGCGTTGCTAAATAATGCAATACGCTGCTCTTTTCCTTGTGGATTTTTCTGTAGAAGGAAAACAACTCTTGTATGTTCTAATGCAAATGAAAAAATATAAAAATATTTTGAAAAATCAGGACTTATTAGAACCGGTGTTTTGGTTAATGCTTGTTTCACCAGCTCAAAGGACTTCTTTGCTTCCAAGGTCCATTTTACCCCTTGCTCCTTCTTTAGCATGTTTGTAATATTTCTAAGGAGCTTAGCCAAGTTGGGGATGAACCTTCTCAAAAAGTTAATCTTTCCAATGAAATATTGCAACTCCTTGATGTTTCGAGGATGAGAGATTTGTAGTATGGCCTCAATCCTCTTTGGATCTATCTTAATACCCTCTTCTTAAATAATGTGCCCAAGAAGTTTACCTTCTTGGAGACCAAATAGTGTTTTCTTAGGGTTCAAAGATATACCAAACCTCCTACATCTCTCGAAGACTGTCCTTAAATGTTCTAAGTGCTCTTCATCTTTCTTTGAAAAAATAGTAACATCATCAAGGTATATAATGATGAAGTAGCCCAGTTCTTCAGAGAATTCTATATCCATGGCTCTCTGAAAAGTTGCTCCAGCATTCATTAGACCAAAAGGAATTTTCACATACATGAAAGTGCCCCATGGTGTAGTAAACACTGTCTTTAGTTGATCACCAGGGTGGACTAAAATCTGATTGTACCCTGAGTAGCCATCCAACAAAGAAATTCTTCTAGACCCTACCACCCTTTGTAAAATATGATCCCTTTTAGGTAAAGGGTAGTTGTCTTTTAGTGAAGCTTTGTTTAAGTCTCTAAAGTCTATACAAAGCCTGATCTCTCCAGTTTTCTTCCTAACTGACACTAGATTAGACACCCACTTAGAATATCTAATAGGGACAATAATACCAACTTCATACATTTTCTTAATCTCCTTCTCGACCAAAGGCAGCTGTACAGGGTTTATTCTGCGCAGTTTCTGTTTGAATGGATTTTGGTTTTCCTTGAGAGGGATTTTGTGCTGTATTATTTCAATGTCATAGGATTTAAGATATTCGAAAATCCACGCAAAAACATCAGAATTTTTTTTAAACAACTCTATATATTTGAGTTTAATGTGAGCTGGAAAAGTTTTAGACAGTTTAATCATCATAGGTTTAAGTTCACTGCCTATATTGCACTCTTCCACTTCAGTCTCTACAAGCTTTATTTTTGGCTTCTTGGCCACGTCGTTAAAATCAAACAACTCTTCTAAAGGGGCCAGACCCTTAGGGAAACTCTGATCTTTGGACTGCAGGGTTTCTAACTCCTCTGTTTCTAACTCTGCAGTCAATTCTGTTTTGTTTTCAAGTTTGCTAGACAGTATATTAATATTAACAAGTTCAGGAGACGGTTCTTCTTCACCAAGAAAATTTTCTTCACTTTTGCAGTCTGTTTCATAATCTGAATCCAAACCGTGTAGTTCAAATTCATTTCTGAATTGCATGAAGTCTTCTATTTGTTTGTCTCCGTCGAACACTTGCCAGTATTTTTCATTATCAGGAACGGCTGGTCTGAATTTTATCTGAGTTGTTCAGTCTTTGGTTTAATATGGCATTAAGCATGTTCTAGCTGCAAAGGATAAGTTCTGGGCCACGATATTTCTTTTTCTTGGGACAAAAATTACCTGGTACTCCTCAAAAAATTTTAAAAGATCCACGACATCGTTTCGGTAGGCCCTAAGTCTTGGGTGATTTGCGTTGTATTCCCCGTTGACTTGCCTAATGATTAATTCAGAATCCCCATATGCTTTGATTCTTTTGGCTCCTAACTTTTTCAACGAACGCAAGCCTAAAAGCAGGGATTCATATTCCACTATATTATTTGAACACTGGAAGTTTAATCTACAGGAAATTCTTTCTGTGTGGTTGTTCTCAGTGTTGTATATCTAGACACCTACACCAACATTAGTTCTAGTGCATGACCCATCGAAGTTCATACTCCACAGATGACTAGATTCAAATTCATCTATTTGATGTTTTTTCTCTTCAGCTAAAGTGCTTTCAGGTGGTTGTGGAATATCAACACTTAGTTGTATTCATTTCAACTTCTCAGGTTTTTCGCTGTGTTGAGGGTTGCTTTCTTGATTGTCAAGGTTTAAAAGCACAGAACGCGTGACTTGAAGCTCAAGACCTGTTTTTGGTTTGCTAAAGTTTAAAGGTTCAAAAAACTTCTTTGACACTTCTGTGTTGTGCTCTTCTCCCTCTCTATCGGCCATCAATTGTGTTAAAGTCACCTGTTCAGAGAAAGTTTCATTGTTAAACAGGATAAAAGAGTAGAGGCCTGTATTTACAGAATACAGAGGAGAGTTTTGTGGTCTGTCTTGGCTTGTAACTGTGTATTGCATATGGGACTCCCTGTAAAGTCTTCTTGTCTGATTGAAAACAGGGATAGTCACATAGGTCATGTCCATCTGCATAGTTCCTTGTAACTTAGCCCCCCAAGATCTTGATAATAAAATTCCATACTTTGGGGGCACATCAGCCACAACAATATCCATGACTAAGAATTTGGCTGGAATCTGTGCTAAGTTAACGCAGAGGTCTTTGATTAATCCTAAACATTTCACTCTGCTCGAGTCAAAGGAGTAAAGGTCTTTATAAGGTCCGGTGATTTCTAGACCGAGGCTTTCCATCACAGCTTTAGGCATTACATTATGAGAAGCCCCGGAATCATGCATAGCGTTGTGCAAAATCTTGTCATGAATGTTTAAACTTACATAAAAGGGAGGAATAGGTCCCTCTTGATACTTACCTTCAATCTTTGGACCAAAAATAAGCTCTGGTTCGTCATCGTTAAGATTAACTGTGTAATTATTCTCTTCAATGTTTAAAGCCTTCAAAATTTGGCTCCTATATACATTCTGGGCAGCTAACTCAGTCAAGGGAATAGAGATTTTAATTTTGGAAATTTCCTGCTCTAGGCTGAAATGTGTTTGATTCTTTGAAGAACTTGTCTCAGCCTTGTTAACTGCCACTCTATCAGCAACATCAGCTTGCTGATTTGTTCTATTTACATTTGACAAAATGGTTATAACAGGAGTACTATCTGAAGTGTTAGTATTGCTAAGATCTGCACTCTGTTTTGTAATGTTGTGAGTGCCTTTCTCTTTACCTTTATCAGAATTTACAACCACTGTTTTGTCCTTCTGTTTGAAAATTTTGGGCTTGGTTGCAGTGTTGTTTTGTGAAGATTTGTCAGAAGTTTTGGTGTTGGGAGTTTGTTGACTGGTTTTACTTCTAAGGTCATATTCTCTTTGAGACTCTATGATGACATTTTCCATGTCTTGATAATAAATTTTGTCATCGTCTCTCTTTTGTCATCATAAGGTGTGTAAAGACCTTGTTTCTTATCATAATGAATCTCAAAGTCATCATTATCTACTCCCAGCATGTTGATATCATCTTCCTCTATTGGTTCATTAGTTTCCTCAACCTCACTTACATAGTTTTGATGAAAGTGAAGAGTGATCTATTGATCATCTTCCCTAGGTCTGTTTGGAGGTTGGTTCCTTCTCAAATTCTGATTCTGGTTCTGGTTTCTTTTTTGAGGAGCAATTTGGTTTTGATTTGCTTGTGCTCTCTCAAGGATGCTCATTTTCTTCATCATCTCCTCCATAATTTTTTCCATATTTGAGCTGGAAACTTGTTTAGAGCTGAGCCTTGTGGAGGTTTTAAATCTAGGGAAAGTGCATTATACACACTGTTAAATCTAGTGCAGTAAGCTTGAACACTTTCCCCAGTGTTTCTGTGGAGGTTCTTGTAATCAGAAAGGACTTGGAGAGGATTTTTCTTCACTTCCCATTTGTTTAAGAATGTCTAATGGAAGGCTTGGAGATCATTGATACTATGGGGGGTTAAGCCTTTAAACCATTTTCTTACTTCTCGCCCTAGACTCTGAATAAATAATCTAAGCTTGAAAAAATCATCATAAATTTCATTTCTGTCAAAGTAGTCATTCATCTTATCCACATGTTGTGATGCAGTAGTAGCATTACTAGCATCATATAATGGAATTTTGGACTGATAGTCATGTGGAATATTGAATAATGGTACAGGAAGGACTAAGGGAGCATACCATGCTGCCATGATATGTGGTGGAGGTGGATTCACTAGAGGTGGATTAACAAAAGGAAAAGTGGGTTGAAGTGGTTTGGAAAGTGGATGTAGGGTGAAGAGATGTGGATGGACTAGGAATAGATTTCTGAGCTGATCTTGGATGAGAGACACCTAAATTGGAAAGGAAATGTGAATCAGGTGGTGTTGTTTCTCTACTACCAGGATGTTCACTTGTTTCAGGAGATGAAAGTGAAGACTCAGAATCTAGCTAATCTAAATCACCAAAAGACCTAGTTCTAAATGGATTAATTAGACCTTCTTGTGATTGTTGTAGAGCTGCAAGATTTTCAGGAACTGAATTAGCTCTCAAGGGTGGTCTGAAAATAGTTGAAAATTTTATCTTTGGAGACTTCCTAAGGATATTTTCTAGGTTATCAACTATCTCAGGTGGATCAGGGTCAGGATATGCTCTAGTATGAATCTTTCTAGGAGCCACTATGCTGTGTTTCTCAGACCCAAATAAACAAGAAAAGTTCGATCAGATATGACAGTCTTTAAGAGGTCAAATAATATGTTTTGCAATTTAAATCCTACAGTCCTCTAACTGATTTTGAATGATATTACAATGATAATGGGTCTTCCTAGTGGAGTCTTAAGGTCCGTTGAGGATTGTGGAGTCGCCAAGTGGAAGTTTTTGGCTCTTTTGGAGGTAAAAGGTTCTATGGTCCACCACCATGTTTATTGAATTCCAATTTGAAATATTTTTGGGTTTTCTGAGTTATTTTTTAGTTGTGTGGTTTTTAAGAGTGTCCTAAATCTGTTTCAAAACTTAGCTATGGTTATGGGAAAAATACAGTCTACTCTTATGGCTAAGCCAACTGTTTTTTCAAGGTTAGATAAAGTCTTATGAGAATCCTAGGGTTTTCCTAGTTTTTCACTGATTCAAACAAGTTTCATCATGATTACCATTGATTTGGTAGTGCTTGAAAAGGCCGATTTTTTCTCACTAGGTTTCATTAAGTTTGAAGGGAATCTAAGATGAAAATTCGACTCAGTTCCCCAGTGGAGTTGCTAGAAATGTTATCCCCCTATAATCAACAAGATTGGCAAAGTCTGACAGAAGGGAGAACACCGTTTCAACCACTTTGAGATTCTAGGATGTAGCCCTCTTGAATCCGGAGAGGGATCTCTCCAATAAGTGCAAATATGGGTTTATCTTTAAGGTTTTGGGTAATTATATTAGGCTAGTTATGAAGGCCGAGGGTGTTTTTTTGTTTTGGATGGTTGAGCATGATTATTATTTGAGTGGAAATTTCTAAATGGAAAGAGCTCCAAAGGTGAGAAGTTGCAAGCAAATAGAACAAGCTTTGGCCAAAAATATGGATTCAATGCTGGTTTTAGTCCATTGGGCTATGGAGTCATAATAGGGTTTAATTGAAACAATTAGGTTCAAGAGTGGTCTATGGGGCAAGTCATATATGTCTAAGGATCTATTTAAATTTGATTTATGGAATGAAATGATACAACAAGAAGGGGAATTTAAAAAAATGAAGAACAAAGAGAAGCCCAGGATCTGGTAATTACATTGAAACTAGCTAGCCTTTGACAAACACTTAAGAAAAACATAAAAGCAATCCAGGATCTGGTAAGTACTTCGAAACTAGCCAGCCTTTGATACACTTTTCAATAGAAAAACATTTAAACACAAGGGAAAAACAAATGATAACAAAGAATGGTCTAAGATCTAGTAAGTACTTTGAAACTATCCAGATTTCAACACACTCTTAGGAAAACGTTCAGACAGTCTTTGGGGATAAAACTAGGACCAAGGCTCACCATATCTTCCTTAGTTCATATCTACTTAACATGAACTGAAAATAACATTCAAGAATAAAAATTAGTTAAGATAGTAGGACGAGGGAACGCCAGCATTCCTAACTGCTTGGACTGAATTAAATAATTCCTAAATAACACAATTTGGAAGAAAAAATTTAGATAAAGCTTATCAGTCAGAGAAGGGTACTAATATATAGTAAATCCTAACTCTATGCTTGATGTTCTTTATCAGAGAAGATGAAAAAAGTGGAAACAGAAATAAAATAACAATTTACAATAAGAAATAACATCACCGTTGACATAGACCAGGATCCAATAAATCAACTTGTATTGATGCTTCAAACCAGTTACAACTTTAAGTCCAGTGTTTCAGGTTAGCAATCATCTTCACTTCTCAGCGTAACTATTCTATCACAAGCGGAGCTTCGAGAGCCTTTGAACACTATTTACAATCAGAAGTTTCGAGCACAAGTATATTTCAAAGTTCTGCAACCAACATTTTTCTCATCTTCTACAGGAGTATTTATAGAAGGAATGAGGAGGTGGGATCTGATAAAAGATCTCCTGGGTCAATTAATACAGATTAATGCTTCTCGGCCTTTGAGGGGCTCAATGGAGAAGAGTACAGATATTCTCACTGTATTAATTGATTTACATTAAAGATTAAGCTCGGTGGGAGCTTTTGTTGACTTTTAAGGCTTTGTTTCATGATATAATAACTCTGCTGATATTTTGAATTAAGTTCTTTTTGGAAGAATTAACTATTTGGTTGTGCTAAGGCAAATATCTTCTTTCTGATCAATAACTTCGGCCTCTGTTTGAATGCTTTGAGGCAATAGGCGGTGCTATGGTAGCTGAGAGGAATCAATTGGCCTCTGTTGTGGTGGTGGAGGCTTTTTTGTCTGATAAATATTTATGATTTTTCTTTAACTATTTTTAATTTGGAGGATTAGGCTTTTGATAATCAATATTAGCCGTAATCCCCCCAAATTTTTCATCAATCTTCTGTTTCTGCTGTGTTTAAATCTTCGACACTGATACTCTTTTGATTCATTTAATAGTCAGTGTATTGTTGATGTGTAGGGTCTGTAAAGGGTTCGAATGGCATCAATTCCCATGAAGTATTGATGAGATGTGGAGTTGGAACCCTGAGAATGGCTTCTCTTTAAATAAACAAAGCCCTAAGGATCGTCACCCTCGGCTTTATCATCTCTCTTTAAAATATTTTGAAATTCATTTGAACCTGCAAAAAACACACAAATGTTATGAAATCTTGCGTTTATTGGGTAAACTGCTTCAGAGGGTGTGGGGAAGGAGCGTGGCCATTGGATGGCAGCATTCAATGGCAGAGATCTGCGTAGAAGCCAAAAAGGAGAGCAGATGAAGCTTTTAAGTCGGATCCGTTGATCTGCAAAGATCGATGATCGGGAGAGATCAGGAGAAAATAAAGTGAGGGAGTCACTTTATAAAGAAATGGTGAAAATTTGATGAGATAAGGTTAAAAACCTTTGCTCAGAGGAAAATATGGTTAAAAGTGAAGTTGGGGTTCAAGATGAATATGAGCCATCGGATGAGATTGGCCCTACAAGATCAACGACTGAGGAGGCGCGTGACAAAACTCAAAAGGAAAGAGGGAAAGTGGTTTCGGGGATGAAAGCCATTGTTTTCGCGTGGAGAAAAGGTGGGTAGGTAGTTTTGCCTTTTGGAACGCGATATGTGTCCCCGCCCGACATGTGGCATCAGAAAACCACCCATTTTGTGTGGCCTTTGGAAAATTAACCATCATGCTGAAAACTACGTGATATAGAGTGTGGGCCATCAGATCTGGGGCCTTAGATCTGACGATAGAGAACGAGCACGATATGGGATAGATGCGCGGGCAATAAGAAGATGGGTGGTTTCAATTTGGGCAGTCGGATCTAAGATTTGAACGATGGAGATTCCATCTGAGTATCGAATGAAATAATACAAGGGTAGAAGAAGGGTTGATGAGGACCGTTGATCTACAGAGATCAACGGATGTAATTGGCCGAAAAACATTATGAGCGAGGCTGCATAAATTTAACCAAAGTCGGGAGCTGCGATCTGGACCGTCCAATCTGGACACGTGGACGGTCCAGATGCAATCGGAAGTAAAGGCATCGGTGGGGCAAATAACTTGGAGTGCGATGGAGCGATTGAGCGCTGGCCGTTGATCTAAGAATCAGATCAATGGTGGGGAATGAATCAGAGGATTTTGAAGGCAGAGGAATGCTAGTAATCAGAGCAAATGTGGGCCATTGGATCTGGGAAGGCGGGGAGGAGATCAATGGTCCAAGATAGATCGGGAAATGGCCAATCGAAGGGGACACAAAAATGAGCCCGATAAAATTTGTGATGCGATCATGCGCTGGCCGTTTGATCCGCTCAAGATCAACGACGAAGATTTATTTAAAAGCGAACTGGCGGAAACCCTTTGAAACATATGAAAAACCAAAAATTTTAATATAATACAAAGTTTTGGCTGTCGGGCGGGTTGCATATATATGAAATGGATAGGGACCCGTCTACGGGGCCTTTGATTATATGGAATGCGAAGGCCCGGGGCCTTATGTATAAGGGCCAATCACATCGGAACTTTTGGTGCGGTCTTTCAATCTAACCATTTTGGATTTTTGCGATGTGAGTGGCGCTTGGGACTTTAACTCTTGATCCCGAGCGAATTTATATGGGGTAAAGCGGGGGGGGGGGGCGGAGTTTAATAAAATGGGTCTTCAATCGCATTGGAACTTTTTATGCGGGCTTTTCAATCTACCCATTTATATTAAAAAAAAAAAAAACATTGTATAGGCGCGTTTAGACCAAACTTAGGAAAAAGTGGGTTTTCGAATTTTATAAAGGAAAATATCAGTCGGAAAGGTTTATTCACAAGTTTTAGCACCCGATTGCAGGCACAAGGGTTATATGAAATAATAATATAATCGGGGGTTTAGAACAGAGGGTTAATCACATCGGAACTTTCGACTTGACCAAAATATTTGTGTGCTCAGATTTTTGCGTTGTGATAAGCGCTTAAATGGTTTAGCGCTTGGTTCCAGCACCAACGCGTATGGAGGGGAAGTGGTTAGGACTTTGGCCCAAGGGGTCTTAAGCCTGTGGTAAACAAACTTATTTTTTATGAAATTTTTCCAAGTTTTCAATGGATTTTGGGGCTTCGCCAGAGTTAAAAAAGGAGTTTTAAACTCTGTAAAGGGGATTTCATGAAGGGGAAATGGGGAAGATTGAAAAATAGAGGAATTTCATGGGAATGAAAAGGGATAAAAATGGAAGTTAGTTTTGAAGTGGAAGGAGGGGGAAATGGTGTTTGCAGTAGTCTTTTCTCTTATGGAATCAGCAGAATTTCTGATTTCTAAATGGAAACAACAGTGAAGATTGAAACAAGGGCATCATGTCTTCAAGATTATTCAAGAGATAACACCTTTTAGCAATAAAAATTGTTGCTTGAAGGCTCCAAAAAAATTTTAGCCACCATTTGATATGAAAATTTTTATTGGTGGCTAACACTCTCAACCTAAGAACTTATATAAATGGTGATCCTCATATCCTCCTTATGTAGGGATTTCGTTACCTGAAACAGGTCATCGTGGAATTTGTGAAATAACATTTTGTCTATGAAGGTTCACAAGATGAAATTTTTATGAGGTGAAGCCAAAATCCTGAGGAAGCTCTTGTAAAAATTTCAGACCAGGGTGTGCAATATTTGCGGATATATGATTTGTGGAAGTCAGTGTCTTTCTAGGCTCCTGAACTTCATCTTAAACAAGTGACCTTGGGAAAATCGTCATAACTCTCTCTCTGAGTATCGGATTGGAATTCTATAAAAATTTGTAGATAGTGCACGCTATAGCTTTCGTTATATAAATTTCAGAGTTGAATGAATAATCAGTGATTTGTGGCATGCCGTACAATTCTCTCTACTGGAATAGTCCATAATTAGGTCATTGTGGGAGATTGGGCATAACTCTCTCTTGAAGAATCCAAATTGGATCAGACTTATGGCATTGGAAAGAAGACTAAGAGTACTATTATAGAACCAAAAATTAAATATTGGGGAGCTTAAATAAAAGAGATACATCAGATTCAATATCAAGATCCTAGAAGGCAAGAAAAGCTAGATCATGTGTTATCAAGGGCTGCAAAGGACCAGAATTTCTAGGGCATCAAAGCAAAGCAAGGTGCAACAGAGGGTAGCTTGACAAGAGAATCGATCAAGGTGCAGAACAACAACAAGAATTTCAACACATGAAGTCTTCGTGTGGGCGGCACTGCATACAGTCATTGTAAAGGTATCATTGTACTAAGTCATTGTAAATGCATCATTGTAAAAATTGTACAAGTTTCTATTTGCCAAGAGTTGAAGAGGCGGTGTTGGGAGGTCTAGGATCATCATTAGGTGGTTGTGTCATAGTTGGGGTTATGGTTTAGTGTGTCTTCTTCTTCTACATCATTCTATATCATTGTAAAGTGGACCATTTTCATTGGTACAAGAGTCCATTCTTGTTTTATTCTTGTATAGGGTGCTAGGCTAGTGTTAGGTTGGTGCATGAAGTCACCAACAAGTTCAAGCCTGTGAAAGCTTTAGGGTGTTAGGGTGGCGCTAAGGTGAGTTGTAGCTTATTGGGTGTTGGGGCATCCCTTCAGTTGACTACTAAAGAATCTCAGGCATTGGAGAGTCCATCCAATGGGAGCTGGAGAAGAATGCTTTTATAGATTCTAGGAAGTTGGAGATTTATTTTCAATTGGAGTTAAATATTAAAGAATTATTAGAAAATAATTCAGGTGGTTTTTTTCCTGGAGAGGGTTTCCACCTTAAAAATTGTGTGCATTTGTGTTCCTTTTGTTTACTTCTATCATTGTACAAACACTGATAATAATTGAAGATTAACTAATGCTCTAATTGAAATGAATACTGATTCATACCCCCTCTTAGTATTTCCAACAATTGGTATTATATCTTGGTTCCTTCAATAGAAGTTGAACAGTTGTAAGGAGGTCATGGAGCATACCAAGAATGGTGTAACTCTATTTAATGAAAATAATTATGCAATCTGGAAAGGAAGAATGGAGGTCTATCTCTTGGTGCAAGGTTACAAAGTATGGGACACTGTTCAAAATGGTTTTACATCAACCACGGATGAACAAGGTAAGAAGATTTTGGTAAATGAGGCAAAATCAAAGAATACTATTATCAATGGACTTACTGAATCTACTTATCATAAGGTGTTGGGTTGTAAAACCACCAAAAATGTATGGGACAAGCTTGAGAATATATATGCAGGTGACTCAAATGTCAAAGAAGCAAAGCTTAAAATCTATAGAGAAAAATTTGAGCAACTCAGAATGAAAGAAGATGGAAAAATTGTTGCATACTTCCAATACGTTGATGAAATAACCAATACTCTGGAAGGATTGGGAGATCTAGTTGACAAGAAGAATATTATATGAAATATTCTTAGAACGTTACTAGAGAGATTAAACCCAAAGGTAGTGGTCTTATAATATAGTGAAAATATGGACAAACTCAGCGAAGAGGAATTACATGGAGTTCTCATAGCATATGAAATGAGACTTGATGAAGAAGAGGGTACTTCGCATCTATAAACTACGTTCGTTTCATATAAGAAAACCAATAAGGACAAACAACCTTCAATTGAAAAGACATGCACCTACAAGTGTGAAGAAAAGGGAGATGATGAAGAAGGTCTTTCAGATGAAGAATATGCTTACTTTACGAGAAAACTAAAAATTGGTAAGGGAAAATTCAAAGGTAAACTTCCATTGATATGTTTCGGTTGTGGTGAGGTTGGCCATTTCACAGCAAAATGTCCAAACAAAAGTGATGGAAACTAAAAAGGAAAGAAAGGCTTTAAGAAATTCAACAAGAAAGAAAAAAATAAAGGATCCAAAAGGAACTTTCTCTCTAAAGAAGATAGCTCATCATCCAATGAAGACAGTGATAGTGAAGAAGAAGCCAATGAGAGAGTATTGTTTATGGCCAAGCACAATAAACAAGAGGTATAAAACAATGAAGAAGAAGGGTTGACCATAGAAGAATTTTCTAAGGAGGAAATTAGGCTTATAAAAGAGCTCAAGGTTGAGAAGATCCGTTCCAATACTCTTGAAGAACAAGTTCAAGGTCTCAAAATTGAAGTTGAAGAACACAAATTTATTAAAGAGTCACTTCAAAAGAAGTTGGAAGAAAGAAACCAAGAAAGGGAAGCATTAGAAGCTGATGTAGTCTCGTTGCATAAGGAAGTGAAGAAGGGAAAATTTGTCCAAAACTATGCCAAAAACTCAAGGGCATTGGAAGAAATCATCAACAATCATCGATCTTACAATGACAAAACTGGCCTCAATTACAAAGAAAAAGAAACAGGACCTTCTACAACAAAATACAATGAACCTATGCGATCTGACATGCATGTAGACTTCATTGGAAAATATTTTCAAGAACATCCTTGGAAGACGATTCCTCGACAAATATTTCCATCCAGGTACCAACACATTTTTCATGGCTATTGTTATTCATGTGGAAAATTTGGTCATAAATCCATAGAATGTCGGACATACCCTAGGAACCAATACAATTCCAGGAGATCCTTCAAATATGAACATCCCAGGGCTCAACGAAACATCAATATATTTTAACATTTAAGAAATAATATGGAATGCTACAAATGTCATAACTTTCGACATATAGCCAGGGACTGCAAACTTGAAAATCCTCTAGAAGAATATTTGAAGCCACAAAATCTACGAACATGGAAGAAGAAGAAGGCTGATAATTGTGCTTTCGCTCTGAAGGCTCAAAACAACAAAGATGTGTTGTATGTTGATAGCAGTTGCTCAACGCATATGATTGGAGATAGAAGGAAAGTTGTATCTTTGAAAGAGAAGAAGGATGGAACTCTATCCTTTGGAAATGATGGATCTTCAAATATTATAGGATCAGGTACCGTCACTCTCGGAAGCAAAGATGTTATAGCCATGAATGTTTTATTGGTTGAAAACATGAATCACAATCTGCTTAGTGTTGGAAAAATGTGTGATCAAGGACACACACTACTATTCAACTCCCCAAAATGTGAAATCAGGAAAGGCAAGTATGGTAAAATTGTGGTTAGAGCAAGTCGAGCTCCAAACGACATATATGTTCTAGATGAAGCAACTAAAGAATGTCTACTAGCTAAAGAAGATGAAAGTTGGTTATGACAAAAATGAATGGGTCACATAAACTTTGACAATCTCATCAGGATAAGAAAAAAGGAAGCAGTACGAGAAATGTCGAAAATATCAAAACCTTCCAACACACTATGTGAGGCCTGTCGGCACGGCAAGCAGATAAAAGTCCAATTTAAAACAAAAGAACACTTTGCATCACATCCATTGGAATTGATACATATTGAGATATGTGGTCCCGTGAGAAAAAAAGGCTTATATGGAGAATTATATTTCATGTTAATGATAGATGACCATACCAGGATGATAGCTGTCAGTTTCCTAAAGAAAAAATTTGAAGCATTTGAGTGCTTTAAGATCTATAAGGATTTGGTCAAAAATGAAACTAATTTGAAAATAAAGTGTCTAAGATCAGATAATGGCAGAGAATTCACTTCCAAATTATTTTAGCAATACTGTGAAAAAAATGGAATAAAAATACAATTTTCAACATCACGAACACCTCAGCAAAATGGAGTTGCTGAAAGAAAGAACATAACCGTAAAAGAAATGGGTAGAACAATGTTGAAGGACTCAAAATTGGATGAAAATTTCTAGGTTCAAGCAATCGATACGATAGTCTTCATTATCAACTGAAGTCTTCTCATAAATAATTGCAACAAGACCCCATATGAATTATGGAAAGGAAAACCAGCTAATGTAAAATATTTCAGAATCTTTGGAAGAAAATGTTATTGTTTCGAGAAATAACTCCCTAGAGGTTTGTTGGGTCAAAACCTCCACAGATCAGAGCATGCTATTCAAGAAGGACTCACACAACCACACTTGTACGCTAAAAACTAGATAACATGGATAGTAGAACTCACCCGTAATCCTACGTTTGATGTAGATCTCGCGGGGTCCAAACCCCCAACAACCATTCTTCCTCTTCAACCTGGAAATCAAGAAAGAACATGCACAGAAATCTAGTTGTACAACATATACTTCTCCTAAATGTCAGTGTAATCCATGCGAAACATCATATAAACAATAATAAAGGCTTAAATCACGATTTTTTCACATATGCAAGCAGATATTAACACATGAATTCGGGAACAAGATGGTTCTTCTTCATTACGAACAACATGTACAGCGATAAAAAGTGGAGAGATCACCTGAATCCTTCCACGATCTTTGAACAGACCATCGTCCGGATCCGTCCCGCCCTTGCCTCGCTAGGATACTTTCAATACTTGTGCACACGAGATGACTTATAAACTGATGAACATCTCCAGGAAACAAGGGTTTCCTGTAAAAATCTGGGAAAGTGCAGGAGGCACGGAAAATCAAACTTGAATTGGGGCTCCAACAGAGTATAATTTCTATAAATTTCTCTCTCCCTTAGGCCATGCATGTGAGGGGCTTTTATACTCCCTCAAAGTAGTTTCAATATGTTGGAAACAGTTGCCCACATGCTGGGGTGGTTGAAATACTAGAGTAACCATCAACCCAGCTCGAAAATAGGGAATTTTATATATATTTTAATGATTTTAATGGCATACGCGGAAAAGTGTGTATGGACTAGCGTATACATGCGGAAAAGTCTGGGCATACCCGCGTATGGGAATTTTAACACTGTTTTTTATGAACTTTGTTCAAGTCTGTGGGAATGGGTGCCCAAGGCCAAAGAGACAATCATGAATCACATGAGGGTGAAAAATGATGCTATAACAGATGACCCCTAATATATGAGGTCAGAAGGGGTACATGATGGCCGAAATGTATTATGCACATAAAAAGAACTTCGCAAGGACAAGAGAGGACTTCACCAGATTTCAGCCTGCCAAAAACCAATGAAAGAAAACAGAGAGTCAACTCATGTTGAGGCGGGCATACCCATGCTCAATCAAAAATATATCATATAGAAAGTACATGATGAATCCAGAATGTATACAAGTATAGCTGAACTGAAAGTACATATTGAATCATCTGAGCAGGGCCCAGAAGTACAAGTCGGAATCAATGTCCAAGTATCACATATAGAAAGCTGATCAATGATGCTGAAACTGGATGTCTGATCATAAAAGTAACTGAATCTCCAAGTACTAAATCATAAGGGGTGGAACACATCGTACAATCACGCAACTCGGGAGCCAACATATAGGATGCTGCTGTACTGACACGACAACATATAAGGGTGGACGACATGACTGGAAGAAACTAAATGGACTGTCAAAAGTGAACTGAAAGATGTTGATGCAACCTGAGGTTTTCACCGATCTCGATGGCACAATTCTACACAATGGGAATAAATGAGCTGAAGTCGACCATGTGAGAAATCGTTGGATTACCGGTCAATAATGTAAACCGTTAACCAACGCAAGACAACCCACCAATAATGAAAATGAGTGTCAAGGTGCCCCAGTACAATCTAACAAGTGTGAATAAATGAGTTGAAGTCAAACACTTGGAAGAATCTACCAATCAGGAGGAAATGATGAATCCCCACTGTCGATAGCGAAGAGTCTGCCACTGATGACTGCAAACCCTAAGGTACTGACAAAAAGACTCTAGATCTTATTCCCAGAGAAATGAGTCGGAGTTGATGAGAAAAGATCTGCTGGAAGGAAGGCATTAAGGCATCCCACATCAGTCCAGCAGGAGTGTAACCCGCAGGCCAGAATTTGGAAGGAATCGGACGAAGCAAAGTGACGGAACCAAAACCGAAGTACGTTTCCGACATGCACAAGATGAAGCTAGTGCACGAAAGAAACCCTCTAAACCAACCAATAATGAAAGTTGACACAGAGGCAAGATATCCACCGATAGGGTCAAATGGAAATCAAGGTACTGCATGAATTCCAAGTGTGATAATGTATTCTGACGTTGAACACAAGGAAAACCACTTAGTCAAAGACCCATAATGATGATCAAATGCTGAGCACAAGGACACCTATCAATGATGGAAATAGGGCCAGGGTGCGGCTCTAGGTTTGCTCTCAGAGCAATGTGTCGTAGTCGATAAGAGACAAACCCGCCAACAAGAAGTCAATGGAGACCTTCTCAAACCAGCACGAGCAGAGGACCAAAACATCTGATGTGATAGAACAAGATACTGACAAGACCGGGAAGGCCGACTGAATAATGAGTCAAGAGACACCGCAGAATGGCCGACTCTGGTTAGACTTCCCTTGAACAAAAGCACGACTCGTGATGACCATGGTAGTAAAAAGTGACACTGTATAAGTCTGTTATGCAGGAGGCAAAAACAAACTCTCCATATGATTGGAAGAGATAACCAATCGGGGGAGGACTGACCAGTGAAACAAGGCAAAAGGCTGAACCTAGGTCAAAACTAAAACCATCCCAAATGAAGGAAATATATAAGTGTATGTGCTTTGTTCAAGGGTGACAAACTGACACTGTACTGCCATCAAATTACGAAGTTATATCCCGTTCCCGCTCTTTTTGTTATATTTGATTTTTTTGTCTTTTTCATATAATAAGCCTGAAAAAGAATAAAAGAATGTTATGGTACAATGGATAGAACGAGTATCAAGAAACAGATGCACTAGTTCCTGGGATTGGAACGATCCTATGCTCAATGCAAGGTGGCGGAAACTGGTAAGCGATACTCAGAGGAATGTTCCATCCATGGGTAAAAGGGTGTCAAGTCATGATAGCTAAGTGCATGCAATGGTTAACTTGTACAGATAGACAAGGTCAAAAGTTGGCTTAAACATCGAGTCCAAATGAAGCCGGCTAAAGGCCAGGATAAACAAGTAGCCAATATGCAATGCAGTAATACAACTTAACAACACCAGGGAGCCTCTAGGGTAATAGCCAGAAAAATGATAGTGAGGAAGAAGAAGAATGAAGCTTCAACACATAAGTCATGGCGGGACTAAAGAGGACTCCCGAGCCTACATAAAACGCAGCATGGGCAACAAATGCTAGCGAGGAACTAACTAGGAAGCCCATGTAAAGGAAGGCTCTACCAACAAGTCATGATTTAAAAATCGGCGAGTGAAATGGGTTAAATACTCATGACCTGATGGGATCGACCCTATGGCAAGTGATAAAAATGGAGGCTAGTATGCAAAATGCAATGGAAAGTGGATTTCCTAGCCTATATGCCAGTGAAGATCATATACCTGCCATGACGGGTCAGCAGTCATGGTTCAAAAATCAGAAAAAATCTCGACTTCATCAAAATGTACCTGAAAATATACCAATCTGGGCACTTCCAAGCATCCGAATTATGCAGCTTAAGATAGATTGAAAAAATAAGCATAACGAATTTTTGCAAAAATTTTCAATTTTTGGGCATAAATACACAAGTTACCTCACATTTGGTTCATTGTTACTTGCTGAATTGGGAAAAAGAGCTCTGGAGAAAAAGCCTCTTTAGTCAAAACAACAACAATCGACTGTCAAACTTTGCCGAATTTGTCAGGTAAGCTCTTAATCCATCCTTGTTATCAAATTTGTCCATAAAATAAGTAGAAATTTGGAAATTTCACCGTAGAATTATTTGTTTAAAATTACAGTTCTGCGCATACGCGGGTTTATATTGACCAAGCCGCGTATATACGCGACTGTGTACAGAGAAAGTCGCGTATGCGCAACCCGAAATGAAAAAACGTGATTCTAATGGACAAATTATTGAATTTTTGCAGGATGACTATATCATGGAGAGAACGTGAGCACAATGCCATTGACAATGAAGTAATGCAGGATCAATTATCGCTCAATATTCTCCGAAATTGTGAATTGCTCAAATTTTTCAAAATGCCAAATATGAAGAGTAATGTCCGGTTGCTCGAAATGCTTGTGAATTATTGGGAACCGGAGGAAGACTGCTTGATAATAGATCAAATTCCCATACGTATCGAGGTGGAAGACATCTATTTTATTACTGGACTCTCCCGGAGGGGGGAGCCAGTAGATTTACATGGCAAACCTTTGGGAGGGCTCACCGTGGAAGATTAT
The DNA here is from genome assembly GCA_034641835.2 of Pinus albicaulis. Classification (NCBI taxonomy): domain Eukaryota; kingdom Viridiplantae; phylum Streptophyta; class Pinopsida; order Pinales; family Pinaceae; genus Pinus; species Pinus albicaulis. The sequence goes on from CM076579.1 coordinate 606,532,277, forward strand.
GTCCACGTCTACTGCGTAGAGGGGTCCAAGAAAGTTGGGACTCAAATTGCTATAAAATATTTAAGAGACTTGCACATGAAAATTCTCCTATTTACCATTGGCAGGGTAGCAGGATCTGCTTCCTTACACTAGGCATCTAGGACTCAAATGATTATAGTTGTGGAATGCTTAACTCATATATATGATTGGTGCACAGCTCTATTAATGAACATGAAGCAACAATTAACTTCCATCCGAAAAACAAATACAAAACATTTCGGATATGGTACAATCTTGATGACATTCTTCTTCGAGAAGATTCCTGGGCTGAGACCCAAAGTAATCTCTTCTATCAGCAGCCCAAGAGACCCAAGAATTGCCCGATGGGCTGACTTGATGAAGAGACTGGGGGGAAGTGAAGTTCCCCGAACCACCTGGGATGACGAGTTCTTCCAATGGTGGGGAGAACAAATCATTGCTGTGGAGGACTATCCCTATGCCAGGATGGATTTCTGTGGTGATCCAGACATCATCCTTCCACCTGGCGAGGCATGGGGTATAGTCGGTAAGATTGCAATTTTTTAATTATATGATTTTTTTGGATTTTTTCAATATGTGTGAAAAAATGAAACATTTTTTTGATTGGATTCAAAGTGACTTACAATATCATAATGATCATGATACAAATATTGGACCAGTCCGTCCTGATGGCTACCCATGGCATAAGCGCTGCAGAGGTGAGGCGGAGACATTAGACTCAGATAGAACCCTCCATGCTGTACAGAGGAACTTGGAGGGTTTAACCCGCCAAGTGCCTATGGCTGCAGTGGAAGATCTACCCGAGGCCATCCAGAGACGGGTAGTAGGAGTACCTCGTGACTGGGTGCGGTTATTCCGCCGAGTCGTGACTACGATCGTGTTCTATAGGAACACAACTTCTGGGCAGGGACCACAGGAGTAGATAGATATTATTTACCGGATGAATGTATATTTTTTGAGATTTGAACATGATCGGGCATAAGCCCTAATTTTTTACGACTTATGGATCCAAATTTTTGTATAAATTTTTGAACACTCTGATGAGATATTTAGCGATTTATGATGTGATGTGACCAATGTATGATGTTTTTGATGATTAAATTTTAATGTATTGAATGATTAATATGCCAATCAATTGCTTGATTAGCTAATGAGTCTGCCATCCAATTGTCAGCTCGAGGAATATGAATGAAAGTTAAAAATTGAAATGATCTTTGTAACAAATGTACCCTCAAGAACAACCGGAGTAAAAATGGATCTCGAACCCGATAAGTATTGTTCAACTGCGACACCACCAGCTGGGAGTCCAAGAAAATTACCAACGAATCAACACCCAAAGATATTGCCTCCGAGAGTAGATAAATAACTGCAGTGTATTCTGCTATATTATTGGAAGCAGGACCAATGCAGACTCCTCTTGACACTAACAGCTGACCGGATGGACGATGAAGCACCCAAGCCGCGGAAGCCAAGTTCCGGGTGTGTCTACTAGCACCATCGGCGAACCCATAATGACTCATGACATTCGACACAACCTGCCAAAGCAGATCAAAAACATCACCATCACATCAAAGAACAAAAAACCAGATATGTACAAAAAAAAACTACTATACACAGAAGAAAAATGCCAGGCCGAAGCCTAGGCATAATACTTTTTCAAATAGAGCCCATTTCTAGGCTCCGACAACTCATTTCCTTCAAAATCAACCAAGGTATATGCTCCTTTTTTAAGGACTTTTTTAACGATGAAGGGGCCATACCACATAGACTTAAACTTTCCTGCCCCCAGGGCATCCTTCTCTTGGGCATAGACCAAAACAAGGTCGCCTTCCGATAAAACCCTAGGCTTGACCGCCTTATCGTACTGAACTTTAACTCGGTTTTTATGCGCCTCATTCATCGTGGCGGCATCCCGACACTGCTCATCAAGATGTTCCAGATGAAGGAGACGTTCTTCAAGACTAGAAGTGTCAGGAAGAAGTTCAATAGCCAACTTAAGAGAAGGAATCTCACATTCAATGGGAAATACAGATTCCAACCCGTAAACTAGCTGAAACGGAGTAAAGCCAGTTGCAGTTTTCACTGACGTCCTGTATGCCCAAAGTGCAGGATATAGCATGATATGCCAGTTGGATCGAGATTTTTTAATTGTCCTTTGAAGAATTTTCTTCAAGGATTTATTCATGGCTTCCACTTGCCCATTGGCCTGAGGATAATACGGAGATGAATGCTCCTGCCGGAAACCTAATTTTAGAGCCAACTCAGCCATCATGCTATTCTGAAAATGACTACCATGATCAGTGACAATCTCTCTAGGATTACCAAAACGAGCAATAACCTGGTTGAAAGGAAAAAGAGTTGTTGTCTCACCATCATTCCCAAAAGTAGGCATAGCTTCGACCCACTTTGTAAAGTAGTCTACTGCTACGATAATGTACTTGTGACCTTTAGCTGAAGGCGGGTTACAAGTAGTATAATCAATACCCCACTTTGTAAAGGGACCGACAGTAATGACTGGAAAAAGCGGAGCTGGATGAGCGCACATTTTTCGAGTATAAACTTGACACAGATGACACTTTTTGACTGACTCCATACAATCCTTGAAAATCGAAGGCCAAAAGTACCCAGCACGCAAGATCTTTTGGGCTGTAGCAAGCCCAGATAAATGACCACCACAAGCTCCACTGTGGCAATCATTCAGCACAGCCTCAGCTTCTTCGAGAGTTAAGCAACGTCTCAGGATTGAATCAACCCCTCGACGGTATAAAGCATCACCAATAATCAAGTAATTTTTAGCCAAGTGACGCAACTTACGACGCTCATCTTTCGAAAAAGTAGAGGGAAACTTCGCAGTCTGAAGATACACAATGATATCCCCATACCAAGGATCCTGTGGAGAAATAAGAAACAAATTTTCATCCGGGAAGGATTCATCATAGACTATCTCTTCTCCAGAGGGCAGCTCGGAGATTAATTCCACGAAAACTAATGATTTCTTGGACTTGGAAGACATAAAATCAAGATAAAATTCCTACAAAATCACAATACATCTATTGTATTTTCCCCCAATCACTCGTCTACTGAGAACAAATTGAAATGGATTGGCTGCTGCCAAAACATAAGTTTTTCCTAGAAGAATGTAATGTCTGAGTCGCTGCACAGCATGAACAGCTGCTAAAGCCAATTTTTCTATCGAAGTATACTAGAGTTCAGGTCCTACCAAGCCTCGACTAAGATAGCATATAACATGCTCTGCAAGAGCATCATCTTCCTGAACCAGAACCATACCAATGGTAGATTCTGCTGCTGCAAGATACAAAAGGAAATCCCTACTATAATCAGGGGGACTCAATAAAGGAGCAGAGGTCAATGATTTTTTCAAAGCATCGAATGAGTATTGAGCGAAGTCATCCCAAAATAATGGGACTCCCTTCTTCAACAATCTCATAAAACCTTTGGTAACTTCAGCATAATTTACGATAAATCTCCGAAGAAAATTAGCCTTTCCTTGTAGACTTTGAAGTTGACGAATAGATGACAGGGGAGGCAACCGAAGTATTGCCTCAACCTTGAAGGGATCTACCCTAATCCCTTCCCTAGATGCTATAAATCCCAATAACTGACCGGATGTGACCGTGAAAACACACTTGTTCGGATTCAACCTAATCCTGTAGAAACGACATCGTTCAAATACTTGACAGAGGTGAGTAGGATGATCAATTCTCTTTCGAGAATGAGCAGCTAAATCATCCAAGTATGCCTCGATAATATGTTTGATGTCATGGAAGGCATATGACATGGCCCCCTGAAACGTAGCCCCAACATTTTTAAGACCAAAAGGCATCTTCTTGTAAGCAAAAATACCCCAGGGACAAATAAAAGCAGTCTTATGCTGATCTTCAGGACAGATAGTAATCTGATTATATCCAGAGAAACCGTCCATGAAGAAGAAAATCTCATTACCAGCACACTCATCAATAATCTGATCTATAAATGGTGTGGGGTAATTATCTTTCGGACATGCTTTATTAAGGTTTCTGAAATCAATGCAAACTCGAATTGTTCCTTGTTTCTTATCTACGAGAATAGGATTCGAAACCCACTCTGTCAAAGGAACAGGGAAAATAAATCCCGCCTTGAGTAGCTTCTCCACCTCGGCTTTGATAGCTGCAGCCTTCCTAGGATTGACCGGACGAAGTTTTTGCCTCACAGGCTTAGCATTTTCGTAAGTCTTGATCTCATGCTGGACAATAGATGGATCTATACCAGGCATTTCCTCATAAGACCAAGTGAATACATCCCTAAACTCTTTAAAGAGATCGGTGTAAATCTGAATCTCTTCAGGGGAACATTCAGCTCCGATGAAGACATTCTCTATAACATTGGGATCCCTGGAAATGTTCATCGGGATAGTTGGAGAAATCACAGCCATGTTCCCTTCAGCATATACCTGTGTTGGTGCTAAAGGGTTCAGGACTGGGTGAACAGGACCAGGAGACAAAGGACTTGGAAAACTTGATTCAACTTCGCTCAAATCAGGTAAAAAGTAAGACCGATGATGCAAATCATCCCACGGTCTATCTATACCAGTCATAGCTTCCAGGATGGCCTCTTCAGATGGAAGAGTGGTATCAAGGAAATCCTGGGCAGAAGAAGAACTAAGTGTCCAAGCCGGAGCCACATCTCCATCCAACTCTTCCGGTGAAAGAGGAGCTGGAATGGACTCTGCAGTGTCAACAATAGATTGATAAGCAATCTCAGCTGCAGACATTGGAAACGCCATTCCACCCACTTGACCTTCCGCTAATGTGGAGGTAGGGGAAGTTAAGGTCCAAGGGTCCGAGAAATAATGAGTTCTGAAGAGCTCTCTTCAAAGAGGAGCCCTGGAGGATGAAATTGCATTTATATGAATAGTAGGAGGTGGAATATCAAATGTACCCATCAAAGAAGAATACATTCCAACCCCTAAATTCTCAACAGGCGACTTGGCCTTATCCAAATTTGGAATAGTTGAGTCTGTAGATGCATTCGGGTCTACAGGAGAACAATCCAGTTGATCCACCATAACAATCCTCCCTTCGTGAGGGAAAAAAATAATCCAAAATAATGAAGATGCAATGGCATCCATCTCATAAATCCAGTTTCTCCCCAACAGAAGGTTGTAGTCCAAGCTTGCATCAACTATCTCAACCTCTATATTTACAGTTTTTCCCCCAACACAGATGGGCAAAGCTGGGACAATACCATGCGGTCTGTGAGAATGACCATCAAACGCAGTCATAAGAGTAGCATATGGAACAACTGCGGGAGATCCAATTCCCTTCCAACATGTGAGAGACATCACACATGTGGAAGCACCCTCATCAACGACCGTCCGGAAAATATTGCATTTCTGGTACGATGATTTAATATGAAAAGCCATATGATGGGGGAGTCTCTTTTTAAAATTAGTCATATCAAATGTAATCATAAGAGAGTTCTTTGGATCGACAACCCCAATAGCAGTGAGTAGAGAACTGCGCTGAGCCGGACAAGACTGGAGCACCTCAAGAGCCGACATGGCACAAGGACTTTGCGCCAGATCTTCCACAATAGAGTAGTTCTGGGCAGCCCTGGCATTTGGATTAATCGTCGTACGCTTAGTAGATGCTTTGGGCATCCGAGGTATAGGCTCAATAGAAGGCTTCGTGATGTGAAGCGGCTCAGTAGCATCGGGAGCACCCTTGGCTTTCGAAGACTCATCTTCGCCATAATCATGGGATCTCATGGCGATATCCGCGTGAGCACTCATCATGTATATGTTTGACAGTTTTTCCCCTTCCTGGGTGCCCGCAGAGGAAGCCCTAGTATTTTTGTTTGCGCCAACAACTTGATGTTGCCCTTGGGGAAAAGGGTTTGTCAACACAGCCTGAGAACTGGAAGGACCCTGCTGAGCTAACAAGCGTTGCGCATCCTGAATTTTAGGGCAAAGGTGAGTAAGATGGTCTCCAGCACATAACTTGCATGGAAACTTCACTTTCTTTTTATCCTTTGGACCCTCACCAACATGCTCGTTGGATTTATTTGCATTACCCTTCCCGTTCTTGCCCTTTTTCTTATTACGTCCCTTCTTCTTCCCTTCGGATTGTTGATTTTCTTTAGGGTTAGAAGTCTGAACGGCATTTACCGAAAAATATTAAGAAGGGGATGAATCAACAGGTACAGCCTGACCAGAAGAAGAAGATTGTATAGACAACTGCTGCAATTGACTAAGCAGGTTAGCTGCACCACTATTGATCGACCCAATAAGTCCATCACCATGAGGACCGAGTTTAGTCTTGGATAAGTCCAATTTGGAGCGAGGAGCATTAGGAAAATATTTATGAAGGACCCCAGACTGAGAATATATAAATTCAAGCTGTTGGGCCTTGAAAATAGCCTACTCCTCATAAAATACCCCAGACAGGGATACATCCTTAGAAATATCTGACTGCAGAGATTTCAAAAACCATTCCAAAAGGAATTCTCCTGAAATATGAGCTTTAATAAGCCTCTTCCTTCTCCGCCATTCCTAAATATGATCAGAAATGTGGGTTTCATCGTCCTATTTAAAATTAGCTAGGAGTTCAGTCCCGGCATCATAACGGACAGGCAACTGGAAATGATTTAGAAATGTTGTAGCCAGATCTCCAAACGTAGCAAAACTGCCCCCAGTTAACTCAATATACCACTTGGCAGCGTTTCCAGTTAAGGTGCGTTGAAACAATCTCAACCTAATTGAATCGTCGATTAGGGAGTTAGATGAACACCATAAATGGAAGGTGGTGATATGGTCAGCCGGGTCCTCTCAATTCTTGCCTTCAAAATTTGGAATGTCTGAAGGTAGTTTGGTAGGAACCAGAGGCCACCCCAGACTATATCGAATCAGATCATTTGTCAATTTCGACAAATCTGGCAAGTTTAACGTTGCCAGAAAAGGTAAACGAGGCGGAGCCTGAGGATTCCATCCTTGATGGGATGAATTCCCAACATTATGAAAAGAGTACCCTGGATTTGATGAGGCACCAGGTTGCCAAAAAGGACTCGTAGAAAATGTTGGGCCAAAAGACCCAACATTTGGAGAAGGACCCCCTCCCAACGTAGAGTTACCAAAGACCGGACCAGTTCCCCCTCCCGAAGTATTAAATGAAGAAGAAAGCCCCTGATAGGGGTTCCAAGTGTTAGAAAGAGGGGAAAAAGTCTGATAAGCACTTGATGAAGGGAAAGAAACATTCCCTTGTTGACCAGTGTAAAACTAATTCCCTGCCCCCACTGTTGTAAATACAGGGTTCCAACCTGTAAAATTAGTCGAACTCTGACCTCCAGACCAAGGGTTAAAACTCTGAGTCTGAGAAGTAAAAGGAAAAGACCCTAAAGAAGGATTTGAACTAGGAATATGCCCAGTTCCAAAGGGGAACCCTTGAAAAGAAGCTGACCCACTAGCCATGGAAGACATGGGTGTAGATGTAGCTGCAGCAGCGGAAAAGGAAAAAGAAGGAATCCCACTAGTGGGCATTCCAAAACAAAAGGACCAGATTGAGAAGCATGTGCTTGGGTGAAACCAGAGCCAAACACAGCAGTACTAGAAGTAATTGAAGATATAGCAATAATGCTTCCTCCTTCAACTGAAGCAGGAGTCTGAATGCCTGTAGCACTCACATCAGAAGTTGCGTTCCCAGTCGTGGCCATCGAAAGGTATGAATAAAATGGAGGATCTTCTGGTCTTGCAGACTCAGGTCTGATGTACTCAACAACAAATGGATAATCAGGAGGAAGAGGAGATGGAAGTGACTGAGGAGACTCAGGTACTTCCTCTACTTCTATTCCTAACTCTCCCAGAAATAAGACTCTCAAGGTGAGCGGAACGCTCCTCTTGGAACCAACACTAGAACCAACTACAAAACCTTCAAGCCCTTGTGGAGGATCTGTCTCCACTGCGTCAGATATCACAGGGTGATATTCACCTGCTACGTTACTCCTACGCCTTCTTGAAGAAGGCTCTACACTCTTGGGAGATAACCCCCGGATTCTCCTCGATCGACGAGGCGCTTGATCAGCCACTTTAAAAAATTTTAATTAGACTCAAAAAAGTATAAATCTAAGCAAGCTAGGAGCAAAGAGCACTCACTACAAAAATCCCTAAGATACAGCCAAGCAAGCAGCCTTCAAGTATTTCCACTCCGGGTGATTAGGACCGGACACCAAAATACGAGAAAGCGAAAAATAGGACCTCCCGAAATTAGTCTGGGATAATTACGGCCCAAGCCTACTAGCGAAGGTAATAGAAACAGTTACGCTGACCTCCTAACAACAACCTTTTCCTGCACAAGTACCCAAGCTTCGCAAGGGAACCCCCCAGAAGTACTGTTGGAAGTGATACGACGTCTGCCTTAGGTACCACGGGTATTCCCCCCCGCAGTCACCTGTGTGGAACCTAGGAATGGCAACTATGGGCACCAATCCGTGTCAGAAGCCAGGCGGAATGGTCTTGAGGCAAGATCCAACAAATCAGAGAGGGGGTATCTCTCTTCTTGGCCTTCACTTCCCCTCGCGCTTGACTCTCTGGAGGAGAGCTTTCCCGGTCCACCTAACGGAGTTTGATTTTGCTCAATTAATAAACTTCAATGTTTTAGTTTGAGCGGACTTGGAGAGTTAACTCTCCACTCACCTAATCCAAGGCCCTACAACCTAGCTAGTTGGTGTATGACACTTAATAAAAAACTTGCTAGTTGTTTTTAAATTAATGCGCTTATTTTAGTTGGCTGTTATATTAAGTCAAGGGGATATGGAAATGAAACTCGTGGTGTTTTATGACGCAGAAAAGAAATTAATGAAAACCAAACTACATGAAAATGCAGTAATTGCCTTTCGATGAAAAGAAATTTCTACACGGGTTCTACGAGACTATGTTTTTTTCTTTTCAGATAACAAACTTCACACTCGCAAAAATTATGAAAAAGACTAAATGCTTAAGTGCACCTAATGCAAATTACTAAGAGCATGCTAATTCTAAGATGCAAAAACTACCAAAGCAAAGAGAAATTTCCAAAGAATCCTTCAGTTTTATCACTTTTCTGGTTGTCCACAAAGCTAGTTCCCAAAATCAGAAACTCTCAGTATAAAGACACCAAAATATGCTCGAAACAAGAGAAAGAAACCAATGAAAATTCCCTTCCCAAATCAAGTCAGAAACCGAAGGCAAGAAATCTCAACAAAGCTTCAAAAGATGAAAAGAAACCAAAACAAAAATGCAAAACAAAAGTAAATGCAAAACAAAATGTTTTTGAGCTTTTTGAATTTTATAAAAGAAGACTTCAAAGAGACCAAGAAAACTATCCAATTACCAAGCCAAACAATCTCTGAATTTCAAGCAAAACTTCAACAAAATGCTTCAAATCTTATAGTGCCAACTAGTAGCAAGATTTATACGAGCAAAAAGGAAGACAAGAAACTCAGTAACTCAGCCCAGAAGAATAGCACAATCATGCAGCAAAAAAACTTCAAAGACCCAAAAATGACTCTTCAAAAAGTGCAACAAGACCTAGTCACATGAAATCAAGAAAACTAACCGAAAAGTAGGCAAAAATTAAAGTGCAAATCAAAACATAAAGTGAGGAAAGAGCATATGAGCAGAAGCTCTCTGTCCTGATAAAGCAGAATAGCCAAGAATCTCCAGAAAGAGATCTTGGTACTCGAACCAGAAATGCAAGCACCAAAAAACAAGATTTGCCAAATAAGCCAGTCTTCAACCAAACAAGAGAGAAAAATACCAATAGCCACTATTAACACAATCCAGAGACTATAAAGACACTGCAGGAACAGGTCTCCACAGGCAGATAAGACTAAAAAGTCAAGAAATCAAAAATTTCAAAATTTTCCCAGGCATACGCTACTTATCAGCTTTTCAACAAGCGTGCATACGCGCCTGTGTCAAAGGAAACCCGTGTATACGCGACTTCCTTTAACAAAAACTGCATGTATACGCGACTGTGTATAGAAAAACTCACGTATATAAAGGTAAATAATGAAAAATAAAAAATATTAAGCCTGGATAAAGAACCAGGTCTTCAGTATGACTGAGAAAAAGTTATCTGGACTGGAAATAATATTTAAAACTATTGGAAACCTTTCAAACAGCTGAAACCACCCAACAGGGGAATCACAAGAATGCGATCCCCAGTGGAGTCGCCAGTTTTGTTTCGGGAAATAACTCCTTAGAGGTTTGTTGGGTCAAAACCTCCACAGATCAGGACATCCTACTCAAGAAGGACTCACACAACCACACTTGTATGCTAAAAACTAGATAACATCGATAGTAGAACTCACTCGTAATCCTACGTTTGATGTAGATCCCTTGGGGTTCAAACCCCCAGCAACCTTCTTCCTCCTCAACCTGAAAACCAAGAAGAAACGTGCACGGAAATCTAGTTGTACATCATATATCTATCCTAAATGTCAGTGAAATCCATGTGAAACATCATATAAACAATAATAAATGCTTAAATAATAATCTTTTCACATATGCAAGCAGATATTAACACGTGAATTCAGGAACAAGATGGTTCTTCTTCATTACGAACAGCATGTACAGTAGTAAAAAGTGGAGAGATCACCTGAATCCTTCCACGATCTTCGAACAGACCGTCGTCCGGATCCATCCCGCCCTTGCCTCGCTAGGATACTTTCAAGACTTGTGCACACGAGATGACATATAAACTGATGAACATCTCCAGGAAACAAGGGTTTCCTGTAAGAAATCTAGGAAAGTGAAGGAGGCACAGGAAATAAGACTTGAATTGGGGCTCCAACAGAGTATAATGTCTATAAATTTCTCTCTCCCTTAGGCCATGCACATGAGGGGCTTTTATACTTCCTCAAAGTAGTTTCAATCAGTTGGAAACAGTTGGCCATGTGCTGGGGTGGTTGAACTACTGGAGTAACCATCAACCCAGCTCGAAAATAGGTAATTTTATATATATTTTAATGATTTTAATGGCATACACGGAAAATTGTGTATGGACTCGCGTATACACGCGGAAAAGTCTGGGCATACTTGCGTATGGGATTTTTAACACTGTTTTTTATGAACTTTGTTCAAGTCTGTGGGAATGGGTGCCCAAGGCCAAAGAGACAATCATGAATCACATGAGGGTGAAAAATGATGCTATAACAGTTATGTCAAAGGAGAAGATCAAAATTTGGTTAAGTTTGAATCACGTGTTGATGAAGGTATCCTTGTTGGTTACTCACGCAAAAGAAAGGCCTATAAATTCTATGATCTAAGATGAAAATAGATAGTGGAGAGCATAAATGTTACATTTGACGAAGATGGTGTTCTAACGAATAATGATGAGTATCGATAATCTTTGAAACTTGTGACAGAGGATGAAAAAGACACAGAGAAAATTCTAGAACAAGAAGCAACTATCAACCAAGAAGAAGTAAATAATTATCATCAACATATACCAAAACAACAACAAGAAGCTCCTTCAAAGAGAACAAAAGAATGGATTCAAAAGAACCATCCATCAAATCAAATCATTGGTGACATAAATGAAGGTAGATAGCTTCGTTCATCACAACAAGCTCACATTGCTTTTCTAGCAATCTTTGAGCCTAGTAGTTTTGAGGAAGCCAGCCAGAATGAACATTGGGTAGTAGCTATGAATGAAGAATTGGATTAAATCGAGAAGAATAACACATGGGAATTAGTTCCACGACCAAAAGATTAAAATTCCATTGGGACTAAATGGGTGTTCAGGAACAAATTGAATGAATATGGACAGGTTACAAGAAACAAAGCAAGATTGGTTTACAAAGGCTATGCACAAGTGGAAGAAATTGATTTTGACGAAACATTTGCACCAGTTGCCATAATGGAAGCCATCTGAATCTTTCTCGCCTATGCATGTTCAAGAAAAATGAAATTCTACCAAATGGATGTTAAGTCAGCATTTCTAAATGGCGAATTAGAAGAAGAAGTTTACATCGAAAAACCTAAAGGTTTTCTACTATTAGAAAAAGAAGACTATGTTTGCAGGTTAAATAAGGCTCTATATGGTCTCAAGTAGGCTCCCAATGCATGGTATGCTTGTATTGATGTATATCTACATCAAAAAGGGTTCAAGAAAGGTACTGTTGATAGAAATGTTTATGTAATAATAGATAAAGATAATTTAACAATTGTTGAGGTATATGTGGTGATATAATATTTGTTAGCAATGATGATTAACCAAGTAAGAAATTTTCTACAAATATGCAAAGTGAGTTCGAGATGACTTTACTTGGTGAGCTGACATACTTCTTAGGGCTTCAAATATCTCAGCAAGAGAAATGATGATTTATATGTCAAGCCAAGTACATCAAAGAAATGCTCAAGAAAATAAAAATGGAAGACTACAAACCCGTCCTTACTCTGATGGTAATAGGTTGAAAATTGAGCATAGAAGATTCATCTAAGGATGTGGATCAGAGCTTGTATAGATCTATGATTGGTAGTCTTCTATATGTAACATTCTCCCGGCCAAATGTTATGCAAATAGTTGGACAAGTAGCAAGATTCCAAGCAACACCAAAAGAATCACATATTATTATTGTCAAAATAATTCTTCGATATCTAAAGGGCGAATAAAAATATGGCTTGTGGTATCCCAAGGGTAACAATCTCATTATTCAATCCCTTACAGATTAATATTGGGCAGGAAGTGTTAATGATCATAAGAGTACTAGTGGAGCAACATTCTATCTAGGTGGTTGTCTTGTATCATGGTTGAGAAAAAATCAAACCTCAATTTCGTTATCTACAACGGAAGAAGAATACATTGTAGCAGAAACATGTTGTAATCAAGTCCTTTGGATGAAAAAAACATTGCAAGACATTAAAAGTATAATTTAGTGAGCCTATTCCCATATTCTGTGACAACACCAGTTCCATAAGCATCTCCAAGGATCATGTCATGCATTAAAAAACAAAACACATTTCGATCAAATATCATTTTGTTAGAGAAAAAGTCGCTAAAAATAACATCAAACTTGAGTATGTTGGTACAAAAGAATAAATCGTTGATATCTTCAAAAAAAATTTACCTCATGAAGAATTTGAATATCTTCGCCAGAAGCTTGGAACTCTCCCAAGTTCTCATTATATTTTCTTTATTCAAAATATAAAGGGGGAGTGGAAGTGTGTATAGGTCCGCAGGATGGTTGTGTGTCAGGAGGAGTAGAAGTGTGTATAGTTCCGCAGGATGGTTGTGTATCAGGGGGATTCACCCTTTGCCATTGATGTCAAAGGGGGAGAGAATGTTGTAGGAAGAGGTGTCATGATCATAGGGGGAGTTCTTGTGTTGTCATCAATGTCAGATGGGGATATTTTTGATCAGCGGTTGTCATTGATGTGAACCCAAGAAACACCAGGGGCTACCCCAATATTGCATGGGAATTTTAACCTACCAAACTACTATATTATGGGTCAAGAATTCTTTTGATGGTTTCTACTTGTCGAGATGTTTTTTTTGATATATAGCACACCACATAATTCTTCACCTTTTGAGAAATATTCATATTTGAAGTTTGTAACCCTAGTTAGTGGGCTGAAACCCCATGGGGTTGTGGCATGGGTCATTGAAAATTCAATAATTAATAATTTTTAAGCTCCTAAAATCCCTCCCATGTTCACTTGTTGAAGCCCCTCTCAACCTAAGCATTTATATAAATTGTGATCCTCATATCCTCCTTATGTAGGGATTTCACTACCTGAAACAGGTCATCATGGAATTTGCACTCGAATTTTTTTCCAGAAAGGTTCAGAAGCTGAACTTTTTTATGAGGCAAAGCCGAAATCCTGAGGAAGCTCTTGTAAAAATTTCAGATTAGGGTATGCAATATTTGCGGAGATATGATCTGTGGAAGTTAGCATTTTTGTAGGCTCCTGAAATTCATCTCAAAGAAGTGACCTTTGGAAAATCGTCATAACTCTCGCTCTGAGTATTGAATTGGAATTCTGTAAAAAGTGACAGATAGTGCACGGATTTCTGTTCTTGCTGTATCAATTTTAGAGCCAAGTATAAGTTCTCTCTACTGAAACAGTCCATAATTAAGTCATTGTGAGAGATTTGACATAACTCTCTCTTGATGAATCCAAATTGGATAAGATTTGTGGCATCGGAAAGAAGACTCAGAGTACTACTATAAAACAAAAAATCACATATTGGGGAGATGAAATAACAGAGATACATCTGATTCAATATTGAGATCTTAGAAAGCAAGAAAAATCTAGATCATGTGTTGTCAAGGGTTACAAAGGACCATAATTTCTAGGGCAGAAAAGCAAAGCAAGGTGCATCAGAGGGTATCATGACAAGAGAAAAAATCAAGGTGTAGAATAACAGTAATAAGTTCAGCACATGAATTCTTTGAGTGGGTAGCACTACATACAGTAATTGTAAAGGTATCATTGTACTAAGTCATTGTAAATGCATCATTGTAAAAATTATACAAGTGTCTATCTCCCAAGAGTTGAAGAGGCAGTGTCATGAGGTCTAGGATCATCATTAGGTGGTTGTGTCATAGTTTGGGTTATGGTCTAGTGTGTTTCTTCTTCTACATCATTTTATATCATTGTAAAGTGGACCATTTTCATCGGTACGGGAGTCTATTCTTGTTTTATTCTTCTATAGGGTGGTAGGGTTGTGCTAGGCTGGTGCATGAAGTCACCAATAGGTTCAAGCCTGTGAAAAATTTAAGGTTGTAGGGTGGCGGTAGGGTGAGTTGTAGTTCATTGAGTGTTGGGGAATCTATTCAGATGACTACTGAAGAATCTCGAGCGTTGGAGCATCCATCCAGTGGGAGCTGGAGAAGAATGCTTTTCTAGATTCTAGGAAGTTGGAGCTTTATTTTCAATTGGAGTTGAATTTTAAAGAATTATTAGAAAATCATTCAAATGGTTTTTTTCCCGGAGAGGATTTCCACCTTAAAAACTGTGTGCATTTGTGTTCCTTTTGTTTACTGTTATCATTGTACAAAAACTGATAATAATTTAAGATTAACTAATGCTCTAATTTAAAGGAATACTGATTCACCCCCCCTCTTAGTATTTCCAAGATTAGACCTCATATTAGTTCTTCTTTCTCGGATCTTTATTTTTGACAACCTAGTGATTGGTTTAGTAGTATTATTTGAGATTATGAAGCATAACCTATGGTGGATGTAGGCCTTGTGAAAATTTCTAGATAGGTTACCTTTCGAATGTAATAATTATAATCCCAATAAAATTCAACTCACCCTTTCTTTGTTATTTCAATTTTCTACAATTTACATTGTTAACATGCTTTAGTTATTTGGAAAAATTTTGTAACTTTATGTGGTGTGCAGACACTACTATTTATTTATAGGATTGGAAATGAAATTCACACTCCTTATACCACCACCATATCCCTTTCTTCAACCTCAACAACTCCCTCAAAACATTGTTCATCGAGAGTACATTTCTAGTTTATTGAAGGCGACAGTGTGCATAGGTTCTTGTGCAATATGGGCCCTTGAAGGTTACTAAGATTGTAAAATGCCTCATACAACCTTTATCTACCCCCAATTACCCTTCACTACCTTCTGTTGAAGCCTCTAAATTCACTACAACAACATGGGGGATGAACACCCGGTCCAGACCTTAAAGCAGTTCCTTTTCTGTTTGAAAAGGTAGTTCCAACTAGTTTAACTAGATCCAATTACCTTCTCTCAATATCCAATGTCTTAAAATATAAATTTTATCTACCATTGTAGAAGAGACATCAAATCTTCTGTCTTGATGATCACGAAAGAAAGTGATCCTTAAGCTAATTTGGGCTTAGCCAAGCCACAACTAAAGTCTTGCCTCTTTGGGAAGAGGACTTATAGTAATGTATAACTATATCTACATGCAAAATTATTCTAAAATGAAAGCAAAAGAAAATTTATCCTAATCCTATCTCAATTAGGCAGATGTAGATCTAACCCACCTGAGAGCAAGACATTTTAAATAATTAAGATTTAAATATATCTGGCATATAATGAATATCAAGATAACGAAAAAGTTCAATTAACTGATATTATGAATACTGAAACACATCCTATTCAGAGACCTCTCAACTAAGATAATCAACCAACAACATTTACAAAATAGTTCACAAAAAATATATCGTTTTTTAAATCAGTAATTCGAATAATTAAACAATAATATGCGGAAAAGGTTCACAACACAACATTGTTTATTTAATGAATATTAAAAGACATATTTATGAGTAAATAGTTACTCAGAAATCAAAATTCAACCCATAAGAGCAGAGATAAATAATAACATATAATTGAGGCGAATCACTCATACCAACAAAAGTGAGAAAATATGAATAAAATGACACATTTATGCTACCATAAAATGAAACTAGTATTTAAAAAAACAGTATTATAAATCGAACACCACATAGAATCTTTCGGTCAAACATCATTGATGTAAATCTATCACCGAGAGCAAGGAAAATTTTCATTGATGTATGCAAGAAGCAAGGTACCAAGGGGTGTTTCTAAGTCAACTTCTTGGATAATGAGTTGATGCCGACAGGAAACAAGCAGATGTAGCATGGCCTTTATTTATCCCCCATCAACTACACGAAACGAGTATCATGATTTGAGACAGAATGATGATGATAAGAAACTAAATTAGGAAAGGGAGACATGGAATGAAGGATTAAAATTATTGTAGCAAATATTGATTGAATTAATTCTCTTTAACATAGCAGATACACTGAATGGAATTGGAAACATTGACCCAAAACCAAAAATGGAGGCTTTGAAAATGGTATAATAACCAAAAGAAAAGAAAATTACCCAACCCAAAATCCATAGAGATTAAGTGAAAGAGTGTCATATTCAAGAGAGACTCACTGCCATTAGAAAAATGAGGTTACCTTTTTTCCAAATTTGTAATATCCCAAAATAGGTAAAATAAGTAGTATTGGGAATATCTTAAAATATTCCAAAAATAGACTACTCAGCAATGCCTTCACAGAAAAATGCATTTCCAGAAATATAAGCCATAAAAATGAAAATAATCACTTGGATCCATTAGATATATCCATCTATCATCTCATTCCAAGAGGATATCAGAAATAAATGAAACTAGGTGAGGTAAACAAACCTCCCACCACCTAGTGCAGCTAAAAAACACTAAAACCCCAAACACTGTTACTCTGAATTAATGCAAAAAGGAAACTGCATAGTCTTAAGAGGTTTTCAATTCAAAAATTAAGAAGACAAATATATTTACTCATATATTAGACAATTATGTTCATAAACTGAGATCTAGTCTCCTTATTACAAATACAAGAAAACCCGAGAAGGGTTTCTTGTCATACACTCTGATTACAAATGTGATCTTTAGAAAATTACTGAATAATCACTGCAAAACTAAAGAATAAGAGTGTATAAGGCTGAAATATGTCATATCTAATGTAGATCCCTCAAGAGATTCCTCCCATGAAAGGATGAACCTCTCACTCACAAGAAAACACTGCAACAGAGTCACTAGACCATCCACTAAAGTTGCCTCCAAAAATAATGCATTCCCTAGCCAGAATAGTGCTGGGAATGTTAGGGAAATTTTTGGCCTGATGCCACAGATCTGAAATGAGCTCCAGATCTCTCAAGTGAAGGAAACCTTCCTCTAATGAGAAACTAGCTCAGAAAGTGGGATTCCAATCCCTTCCACTGCTGCACCCTGCAGCACAGCATAATGACCTGCAGAAACTGCGCTAATGAAGTAAGCTGAAGCTTGGCCTGAAAACCTGATGTGTAAAATGAATGAAAACTCTCCCAAGAGGCTCCTCAAGGCAAGAGGTGGGATTCCCGCTCGGGAACTCCCGGTGCTAAACAACACAGCAACCCTGCTAAACAACAAGAGGAAGAAAAAAGTTTGAGCAGACAAAATAATAATCTAAAACATGAATAATAATGCTGCCATCCTCTTCCTTAAATAAAATTTGAGTTTTCTTGCCCTTGGCCCCACCCAATTAGGTCATTTCCATCAAGAGATTCATCTCCCTCCAAAACTGTGTTATTCCTTCCTTGATCCCTGCTCCTCCACATCTGTGCTGTTGACTTAGTCAAAGTAGACTGAATCAACCTAATATTATCCCTGTTCACACATGGAGGTGTTTTATTAAGCTATAAGGAGTGTCTCCTTTCACACTTGAAGCGTTTTTATTCCTTCTTAGGAGACTTATGGGCTTTTCTACCCATTTATTCACCGGCTAAGGATACTACTAACTCTAATGTTCCATTTAGCTTTGAGGATAAAATTTGGGAACATTACAAAATTTCCCCAACCATGCTCGTCAATACCTATTTCTTTTTTTTAATATTAAGGAGGATAACATATTATTAATATTTAAGTTCATACTTTGGATGATTCCTTCGAGTATGTTTAAAGAAACCTAAGAAGGAGTGGTTCAAACTTGTCATGCTCGATAACTCCATCGTTATGTAATGTTTTAACGAGCCCAAAAAAATTAAAACTTGACATATTTTTCATGTTTATAGAGTTTGAAAAAGAGGTGAAAAAGAAAACTCCAAATGTTCCTTTTTGTAACTAGTACCTCGATTCCAAAAAGGCATAAAATAATACTGAAGAGAACCTCTTAGCCATGTTCAACTAAGGTATTCCTTTTTCGTAAATAGTCTATCTCAGTCAAGAAAAAGGTTAAACTTATACTGAGTAGGCGTCTTTTCATTTATTTTTACGAATTAAAAAATACAAGTTCTTGGAAATATTTTCATGTTTTGGGAGTTTAAAAAGATATGAAAGAAGACTCAGGAGGTTTCCTTCTTCGTGTGTTTATGGAGTCAAAAAAATTGATAAAATTGTACTCCTTGGCCAAAATTATCTGTGAAAATACGACAAAATATGTTAAAACAATTGTTAAACTCCTCAAAACATCACAAGAAGGATTAAACATACCTGTTTCATGGTATAAAATGAACAATTATTAGGTAAAAACATTAAATATGATAAAATAATGAAGCATCAAGTCATCAAAGAAGAATCTAAAGGAAGAAAAGGATAGACATAAGAGTTATGCAGATCAACACATGGCATTTAAGGATTTTCAGGTTGCGGAGAATGTGCACTTGTGCATCAATCCCAAGAAGAGACCTTTGAGGATTCGATCATGTGTGAAGTTGGCACCTCAATATTGCGAGCCTTTCGAGATTCTTGAGAGGATTGGATCAGTTGCCTACAAACTTGCAGTGCTTTTGAAAGTGAAATTCCCTGGTGTTTTTTATGTTTCATTGCTTAAGAGATATGTGAAATATGTTGATCATGTGATTGATTGGTTTCTATTGCAGGTGGAACCAAAAGGATAATTATAGCCAGAACCTCAGTGTATTTTTCAAAGAAATATGTTCATGCTTCAGAACTGAGAAATTGAGCAGGTTAAAGTGTAGTGGAAGCACTTTGGGCTTGATCAAACTACATGGGAGATAAGTGATAAAATGCGAGCTATGTATCCTTCATTGTTTGTCGGTTGAGGCAAATAAATTTTGGTATATATATATATATATATATATATATATATATACATATCTGTGTGTGTGTGTATGTAAATATTGCGATGTCATTTTGTTATAAAGCTCCATGTGCAATATGTTTTTGTTTTTAGCAGTTTGTTGGTTTTAGGTGTCATTGAACACTAAGGATGGTGTTCCCCTAAGGGGGAGGTTTCTATAACAACCCTAGTTAAAAATCTATGTAACAAATTTAATAAAAGGAAAAATAAGACCAAGGTCATGGGATACATATTTCAAGTTGAATGTTGGGAAAAAAACATCCTAGTGGTTGTTCATTTGGTTTGTTTTGGCTAAAGGAAATTATCAAAGGAAAAGAAAAGGTTTTTGAAAGGCAAACAGGCATTAAATGGACTTTTATCTATGAAAATAATGGAAAATATGAGAAAATGAAGGTGAAAGGTAACAATTTTCATGTGAGGAGGAAAATGAAGAAACTAGAGGCCTCAATGATAAAAATGTTTCTGAGGATCAGTTCACAGCTTTTGTTAGTTCAATTTTGGAGCTATCTCTCTATTCTCTCTCTCTCTCTCATACTCTTTCACACTTATATCATTCTTGGAGCACTCTATGATTGGAGAAAGGAAAGTAAAGGAAGGGAAAGAAAGAAAATGAAATCAAGGATCAAGCAAGGAAAAGGTTGGATCAAGTAACTACAACATGAATACAGTTGGAATACTTGTGGGTAAAAGGTTGCATGTGTGATTTCCTAGTTGGTTTTGGCATGAATGGTATATGCACGTATATATTTGGTTCTCTTGTTGTCATTGGCATGGGATTTTCTAGGTGTTAAAATGGTTTTAGACATGCCTTGCCATTTCTAGATAGCCATGGTGTGATGTGGATCTTTTACCTGGTTGAGTTGAATTGCTAGATGGTTTCGAAACTGAGTGGGGTGGTCTCAGGAAAATTCCCAAAGGCCTAGGAATCCCTTAACCGTTAATGGTGGGATACACAGTAAATCCTAAGGGTGGATACAAGAAATTTCCTCATGATTTAGGTGGAGAGATCTGGAGGCATCCATTCACTTTTAGGGCCTAGTGATCCCTTGAATTGTATATGGCGAGATTGCGGAAACATATGGTAGTGTATGTTTATTTTTTGGGTCTAGTAATCCCTTGACTAGTAATGTTGGGATACACAGTAAATAATGGTTGTACAGATGATGGTTTCGGTCCTAGGAATCCCTTAACCGGTAATGGAAGGATACAAGGTAAAGCTTGAGGAATTCCTAGTTGTTTTGTTGGCGAGTCCCACATTCATTCTTGGAATATGGAACGAGGTTGATTGGATAAAAGAAATATTTTGTTCAGCCCAATCTATGTTTGAGTGGTACATGGAAGTCCCTGACATTGTTGGCTTTTGCATATGAATAATAAGAATCTTTCCTATTGATTTTTATGATCAAATGTGCTTATTGTTATCTAATTTTAATGGTTGTTCTATCATTGTTATTTTTTTCGTTATATGTTTTTTATAAACATGGTTTTATGACAAAATTTAGTTATGGATCTCATCATTTTTTCATTAGTAAATGAATGGCTAATGATTGTGTTATCACCAAATTGATCTTGATTGGCTACTCATCAATCAACTCAATGTAACTCTTTCAAACCACTTCTAACTAAAGATTAGCCTCTTCAGTTTGAGAGGGCTCTCTCAAAGGGGGTTTATGATTTTGAATAAAGATAATACTAGATGGCTAACTCTATAAAATGTAACTTGGTTTAGTATGATTGCAAGTTGAAAAATGCAGGCTCGCTACCATTGGGCTATGGAGACAACATTAGTAGTTTAGTGACAATGGTTACTCACATGGAAGCTAAGGTAGATAGAAGTTTTTAACAAAGATAATTCATACACATAACATGGGAAGACACCGTGATTTCACCCCTAAAGGAAGTCAGAGCATAATATTATGAATTCTGAGTAATTAGAGATAACAT
Organism: Pinus albicaulis; assembly: GCA_034641835.2. Taxonomy (NCBI): domain Eukaryota; kingdom Viridiplantae; phylum Streptophyta; class Pinopsida; order Pinales; family Pinaceae; genus Pinus; species Pinus albicaulis. The sequence continues at coordinate 606,553,852 of CM076579.1, forward strand.
CCACTGGAAGTAATAAGACACAAAGATACAAAGTAATAACACATCAAAAACCTCATGAGAATCTCAAGTTTGGAAGTAGAATATCACTGTATATTACTGATAATGGACAAAAACATACAAGCAGCGATTTGGTGAAATATTCTCCAACCCCTTGCTCTTTGATGTCTAGTCTATAAATAGACATTATTTACAATATAGATGATCAGCCCAACTGGCTAGATCTTTGAATTTTACTTTGACACATATCATAACTAAAACCACTAAATTGAAACAGAAAAATGACAGCTACCCTTTAAAGAAAACTAACTCCTAATAGGACTGTATCTCCTATTTATTACATTTGTTTATCCTATTAGTGAAACAATTACATAATGGTCACATAATGAATGTCACATTCTCTAAGGAAAAATCACCATAATTCACCACCACTTTACATCTTCAAAGCACCCCTAGATCTCTGGAACACAATCCTGCTTTTTAGGTATGGATGACCTTCACTTTAAACATTGTTTTGACTGATTATTTGGCTGTGTGGCACACCTTTTTAGCCATGAATATCTGCTGGTATGGTATATTGACATGCTGGAGGTCTCCAGCTGGAAAATTTTCTCTTGAGATGCTCAAAATTCTTCAAAAAACTCCTTGCTACGAAAACAAGGTTGTTTAGGTAGTTTCGTAGCGAGTTTTCGTAGCATGTCTAAACCTGCCTTTTCACCTACCATCTTGCCACCTTAGTTGTTCAAACACCTTCCTTATGTCAAGAAAACTTGAAAATAGTCAATATCCCTTCATAAAACCTGAAAAAACTGAGTTTTGAGGCAAAAATACACCTACAAGAATTTTCATAGCGTATTTCTAGCCTCAAGCCTGAGGTACGCTATGAAACTGTGTAAAAAATCAAAAATTGTTGTTTTCAATATTATCTTCAAAAAAAATTCTCCAACTATAAAATTTAGGTTCTCTGCATGTTATGAACCTCATCAAGCATATTCCATCTCAATTTTTGATTCTTTTGGCATTTCTTCTTCATTCACAATTAGTTGGCTAATGGGCTCTTCTACCACTTTCATCTTCAGTCCCTTCTTTTCCAACTCCACTTGAATCAAATTCAACTGCTCATGAATATCTTCCACTTGGTCTTTTAATGCCATGTTTCTAGATTTTAAGTGCAAGTTTATCATTTTGATTTGTTTGACCTCTCCTCTTAGTGGGTGAGTCCATTTTATCAACTTTTTGTATTATCGAAGGTTTTTGAAACACTTATGACTTTTTCTTCCCATATTTTCCTCATTTGTTAAAAATTAACTTTCTCAGCTCTGTGTTTCTTTTCCTCTTTCTTCAAAAATGATATCTCTTTACCTGCCTCCTTCAACTGCTCTTTAAGGGTTTCTTTTTTCTAATTTTTCAATAACTTTGTCTTTACCCTTTCTTTGCTTGATAACTAGTTCTTATTTTTCTAGTGAAGACGAATCTATAATGCTTGATGGCTGAGAAGCTTCATTTATTTTCTCATTCTATTTTATTTCCATGACCTTCCTTGCATGTTTGGTTAATGGTTTCCTAGGTTGAAAAATGAAACCAGCATCATCACCTACAAAATCAAGTTTTTTAGCATTCTTACCTTTTTTCAGCTTTCTTCCTCCATCTTCAATGTCTTTAGTTTGCATAATGGGTGAATCTTCAATGTCAATCACATGCAGGATGTCCTCCAAATTTCCCTTAGCCAATGTATGGCTCCTAGTGACTCTCTTGATGCCTTGTTTGCTGACTATTTGCTTCTGTTTTGCGGGTGCTATTTTAGGTGTGTCACTCTTCTGCAAAGGTTATGCTTCCATGCTCATTGGTTCTGGAGGAGATGATATATTTCCTTCTTCAAATTCCTCTGCCACAACTAGTGATGAAATGTTTCTAGGTTTGGAGGCTTTCTTAGGAGTGACAACACCAATTTCATAACCACTCATGAACAAGAAGGAAGTCCAATCTCTGTCTAACCTCCTCAATTCTTCTAACAACAACACCTTAATCAAACCATGATGAAAAAGAGAAGTTTCATTGCCCTCTTTTTTTATTTGAACCTTATCTGAAATTTTCCCTAGACTTCTGTATAAATAAAAAGGCAAGTCAAGTGACCTCTTACCCACAAAATGTAGAAGAATCCTGAAATGATAGGAGTAGACCATGTGAAACCTTCCTTCACAGGAAAATACTTCTGAATGACCATCAACTTCTCTGAATAATTTTCCTTCATGAAACTCCTAGGGATAGGATTTGTTAGATCAATTTCATTGTGTTCTTTCTTGATGCATTTAAACCACTGTTCCCCTCCTCTAGGGATTCCTGTTTCTAATGAAATGCTCTCTAGTTTCACTATAAGGTTCATAATTCCAACCTTTCAAGATGTTCCTATGAAGCTGGTAGCAAAATACTTGGAAACCTGTAGATGAAAGCCCTGCAACCTCTGATAGAATTGAAAGCAGCTAGTTCTTCTAAAAACCTCCATGGCAGTTGGGTCTTCATTGAGTAAATTCATGTCCAAGGGCTCATACCTGTGGCAATGACCACCTTTTTTTGTTTTCCTTCTTGCAGCCATGGGTGCTTTATAATCTTCACAGCCTCGCTTGCTTGATGACACCTGCAAAGTTCAAATCTGCTAGCAACCTTCTTGGCTCGATGAAGCAACTCTCCAGGTATCGACTTACATGCAAAGATAAAGCAAAATGTGAAAAAAGGCTAATTGAGGTAAGTTTTTATGGTTTAAATGTCATCTCATGCTTCAATCATGACACATACATGCCCAAAAAGGTAATGAATACATCAAACACGGCTATGTACCTTTGAATTTATCATAACAGACTTGAATGACCTCCACCTTAACTCCTCCAATCATAAAATGACACTACATAGTGAATCTGACAAGACAGGTTTTAAAACAGATTTTCGTAGCAAAGTTAGTTTAGCCTCTGAGAGATTTTCTACGAAACTATTAGGTAGTTTCATAGCGAAATCTGCTACTTTCCTGTGTAAAATTCTATGAAAATTTTTAAAATTGACAAATGCACCTTTTATTTTTTAAATGCATGGGAAATGAAAGCTGACACCATATGAGGACTGATTTGACATGAAATAACCTAAATGGAGGTGATCATGAAACTTAGGATAGGTTCAAAATGTAAAATTTTCCTACACCACCTTGAAATGGCTTAGGAGACCTTATCCATTTGATGAGTGACCTATATGATCCTATCTAAAATGCTTCACAATTTTATGAGTGATAATAGAATGTATGGCCTAATAGATGATAATGAAAATATTTTATGAGATCATCAAACCTTCTTGACAATCTTTGGATAAGTATGAGATCCCTATGTTCTTATGTGTAATTATGACCTGTAGATTACATGTTCATGATGTGTTTGACAAAATTTCTGTCGTGGTTAGGCCTTGCTAGGTGACGTTATTATCTAATTTTTGTATGGATGGATTGTATTTGTATATTTCATTGTTTTGGAAAGTTTCATCAAGTTCTGGGAAGTGACCTAGAGTCTATCTGTGAAAAGGTGGCACAAATATCATGGTAGCAAACACAGAACTATGGAATTGAGACTGCAGTCACTCCCTTGTAGGCCTATGCAAGTGACCAGAGGCTTTCAGTCGCATGGATGCAAGATTTTGCATGCGACTGGGAGTTCAAATCAGGGAAAATTAAAGTTATCTTAGGGTCAGGGCACCTAGAAGGGTGGTTTAGCTTTTGGGGTTCCTATAGCACATGAGGGAAGTCAATAAGGGTTTTTTTATCAATTCCACTTCCTTAACATGATCTAGGAGGTTGAATCATATCATAGTAAATATTTGGCACATATTTACCTTGGTAGACCGATGAACTTGGTTAAGTGTGGGACGAGGGTGTTACATTAATGTACAAAAAACTTGAAAGAAAAACAAGAAAAAGGGAAAGAGGCACACCAAAAGAAACAAAACTTTGTACATAAAGTTACAAATCACATGCTAGTGAGGTGCTAAGCATAGTACCTTTTTGGGTGGTTTCCCATCACAGTCCATAAGTTCATAGGCCCCTTTAGCAAGTATTCGAGTGACAATGTAAGGACTAAGGCCGATGGGTGGAAAGGTTCCTGCCCCAAGATATTGCCTAAGTTTCCTTCCAAGTATAACTTTTGAACAGGTGTGAAAGAGGAAGGAGCAATTTTATATTGATTAAGGGATATGATTTTCAATGGATTCATGTTTAGTGCATATGGAGACGTGACTGAGACACGAGGTTGGAACTCATCCCAAGGTGACTGAACTAGATACATGATCTCCTTAATAGCCTTATCATAGGGGAGGCTAGTGTTGAGAATATTAGTAGAGGAATTTTCAATGGGTTAGTGAAAAGGATCATGGGCCCCAAGTAAAGAAGAATGATACTCATATGTATATGGGATAGTGTGATAAGCTAGTTTCTCCTATGATAACAACATATGTTCTCCAAAAAAGTCACAAGTGGAAGGGGTTGAGACAATCCCTGGGTCCCTAGATCCCATAGGTAAAGCAGTGACCATAGAAATGGCTATAGGAATCTCAGGTGGTGGTAGAGAGAAATACCCAAGAAGAGGAGAGTCCATCAAAACACTAGTACCACTACCAGTGAAAGGTTCTAAAGTACCAACCACTAAAGGAAAATTGCTAGAAGTCATCAGTTGAAAGTTTAGGGTCTTGAAAGATAGCTGGTCCACTATCAAAATTTCTCCTATGTGATGAAAATAGATAAGTTAGAATACCGACGAGGCAATGGATATCATGGCAGATGTCCAAATATGCCCCAATATAAGGTTGTAATTGAGCAGGCAATCAACAACTTCAATATCAACCATAACCATTTTCGTTCCATGAGTTATGGGAAAACTAGAAATATATCCCTTATGGATGAAAGTATGGTCATCGAAAGCTTTAAGAGAGTTCGATAGTGGAACGAGAGTGGCTGAAACTAGGGTGAGCCAACAGGAAGTAGCCATCACACAAGTAGAAGCACATTTGCTAACAACAATGCAATGAATGGCTTTGTCATTCACATGAACCTGCACATGGAATTCAAGTTGATGGGAAAGGCAAGGTGCACTTTTATCTATGTCAAAGACAAATACACTGGAATCCTGAGGGTCAAATCCACCTATGTTTTTAAGAAATACTTTCATTGAATAGGAAAATTATGTAACACTTCGAGAGTAGACATAACACAAGGCACATGTGGAAGACCTTCTATAATATTTTAGTTTTATGTAGCATGAGCAGACAGACTGTGCATAGTAAAATAAAGTGTCCCTTTGGGGGGATGAATCATGTGGTATACAACGGTCCTATCGATATTTAAATCATTAGGATGATGTGGGGTGGAGCTCAACGAAGCGTCCAGGGAGTCAGAAATAGGAGTCCCATAATTCTTGGCCCAAGTTTTTGAATCAACTTCCTTAGAAGCATAAATAGTCGATATTCCTACTCTAGAAGTAGGGAGATAAAAATCATTGTTTCCACCTTGTGGGAGTGGAAGTGCATTCGCAACAAGGTGTTATTTTTATTGTTGTTCTTGGGCAGGTAAAGAGTTATTAAGGACAACAGGGGTCCTAAAATCCTCTTAAGAAAGGAGATATGTGGTGAACCCTAGTATTGCACCAATAGTGTTGCAACTCCCAGGGGCTGCCCTACATTACTTTATCAACCCGGGGTTCGTACAAACTTTGAGGTGATAGTGCTATATACATAGCAGATGCATTATGTTCATGTCATCCTCTTCTACTTTACGAAAGGGTGCTATTTCTTAAATTATGAGAACATCTGGAAAGTAAATTGCTGGAAGGAAATGACAGAAAGGAAACTGAACTAAATTGCTAGAAAGAAATGACAAGAATGAAGCTAATTGAATTTGTAGAAAAAAATAGGAGAAAGGAAACCAGTTCTAAACCACACTTAACTTGGCCAAACGGCTAACTGCACTCTACTTATCCTATTATCTATCTACCATTCTCTTATCCATGAAACTAAACTATCCATGACTTAATTCTAAGTAAAAGGAGTTAATTTGCAGCATGGAGGAAGAAAAATGGATAAAATGACGAATTGAGGGCTTAAATCATGAAACGGGGCTTAGAAATGGAAAGAAGGGGTTAAAAACTTATAAACCATTATAATATGGCAAAAATGGCTTTGGAGCGGAAATGAATGGAAGAGTGTAAGGGAGAAGTGGGATGGAGGACAAAAGTCGTGATGTGAGATGTCACAATTAAAACTTCGCAAGTTTAAATGGATAGAAGGAATTACTAGAATAAACTAAATTGTGCGAAGTGAAAAGTGCGACGAGTGACCTAGCAAGTCACGAATCGCAATATCGTAAGTTTAAATGGATAGCGGTAAGGACTTAACGGAATGAACTAAATTGTGCAAAGTGCGATTTGCGATGTGGTAAGTTCGGCGGGATGCGATTTAATATAGGATAATATCTATGGGATGTTATTTTTGATGGGGATGACGTGGTGGTGAAAAGAAAAAGGGTTGATTTTCAATTTTCGATATGCGATGTCACAATATCACAATTGCTAGAACGAGCGGTATGCGTTAAGGGAGAAAGGGAAATGGTGCAAAGTGCGATTTTCAATTTCGCAATATTGCAATTGCAAAGAAAAAGCGGTAAGTGTTAAAGGTAAAAGATAAATGTGGCGATTTTTGAAGTGTGACGTATGGTGGCTGGAGACTCGAGGAGTAAAGGCAGAGGTCAGGTTTTCGGTGGTTTAGAATGGTTTTTCACGTGTTTTTCATAAAATGGGTAGGGAGCTGTGAATGGAGGAAAAAAAAAAAATAAGGCTGAAGGGCTTAAGTGCGTTCGAAAAAAAAGGTAAGTGTAGCATTAAGGTGAGAAGGAAAGGATGGGAATGGAGGCGTAAGATCAGTGCTCAAATGTGAAGCACACCTACGGATTCATACATGAGAAACTGGAAGGAATGGGTGATGAAAAAATGAAATAGAGGCTTTGACTTGGTAATACAATTTCTTCCCAAAACTTCGAATAGAAAGCAATTTTGGGCTGTGGGAATGTCTACCCTACTCGAAATGTATTGACAGAGATGAGAGGGGGAGAATTGACCACATTTTTTTTGGAGTTTTCCGTCTATTTTACTACGCATAGGCAATTAAAACTACAACAACACAAAAACTAAAAAATAATGAAACTTATCAGAAGCAAGTCTAACTTAAATGGTAGAAGCAAAAATAGTTAAATAACAATAAGAAAAATATATTAAAATCAGAGAAGCTAAGGCACATGGATTGGGACCTAGCCCTATGAAACTTAAATAATTCTGCTCATTTCATAAAAGAATAACTTCATACATATCTGAGAGTTTGATCACTGAATAAAACAAAAAGCTTAATAGCTCGCAACAATAGTTCTGAATGGAATCAAGACTAGAATAAACTAACTAACCAACTCTTCCAAGCTCTATCTCTGCTCTATTTATTCTACATGGAAGCTAGCAACATCTCCCTAGAAAATGGTGATTGAGTCTACTTGAATCCCAGTGAACAAGGATTGGGTGCACTCTTCTTTGAGTTGCTTGGCTGCCTTTGGAATTTGAATTGCTGGAGAGAATACTTGGGGATCCTTTGGCTACTTTTGGAATTCAAATTGTTGGAGAGAATATTTTGGATCCTTTGACTGCCTTTGAGGGTGGAAAATCCTCCTATAATTCCTCTTTGTTGTCCCATCCGAGTCTTTATGATAAATACTTATAAAAATGATTAATAATTCATGATTTTCTACACTTAACCTTATATTTAGCACTTAGAGTATGTTAGCCTAAATCACCACCAGTACTATCATCATAAAACCAAATAATAATAAAAATCCAAGAAAAAGAGATCTAATAAGGAAAAAATGTGAATATTAGCCCCTCCAAATATGTCTAATGATGGAGCTCGTCATCACCCCCTTACTTAATGGTTGCTCATCCTCTGAGAAACTAATCCTCCTCCTGCATTTCCTTTAAGGCTCTGACATCCCCCCTGATTTCCCCAGGAAGAAGTGTGGGATTTTCCCCAAAGGGGTAAAAACCATTATTTTTTTTTGCATTCTCCCATTCTCTATCTTGTGCATCTGTGTCCTCTTCATCGGTCAGCCCCAACATCAAAGGTGGGTTGAGCTTTAGTCCCAACCATCGGATCTTTTTGGCCTGCATGGCCCTCTTGTATATTGGTGCCCTTTCCAATGCACCCATCAGTCTTTCTAGAGTATGTTACTCCCTATTATTGAGGCTATCAGGGAAGTTGTTCCATCTCCTCTGGTTGGCCATAATGCACTCCTCTTCTATCTATCTAGAAACATCATCAAAGTGTCCTAGCACATGGTTTTGATTCTGAAGGTAAATTTCCACCAGTGTAGGGTCGCTTTCAATCTCTTGATGGTTAAGGTTGACTCCTCTTGGGCTGAACACTTCTGGTCTAAGATATAAGGGTTATCTATTTCTTCTTCCCATGACCTTCCATATTTCTCGCTCTAGTGTTCTCATTTACCATCCAAGAAGCTAGATCCATTATCTACATATCCCCCATTTTAGGATCGGGGTCCCAAATCTCTAGATTTTTTAGCACAAAGTTATGCACCTAAAACTCTTCCATATTTGCCTGATCATCCATGTTAGCTTGTTTGTAGAACTTCATTAATTTCCTACAATCTAGGAAAGGGAGTGATCCATGGTAGGCTAGAGTTTTTATTTTAAATAGAATCCATCACTCTTTGAGGTATAGAACATATGAGTCAGAGGGGAATATGTGCTGAAGGGCTTCTATGCATAATTCTGCCATGGTGGCTACTTGCTCCTCTTTTTGCTGCAATTTCTCCTTCAGTGCTACATTATCTTCCTGTGCCTTCTGCAGCTGCTCTTCAGAATTATCTCTTTGATTCTTTCCTCCCCCCTTGGTTATTCTTCAATGATAATCAGGCTTATGGGAGTATTTTCTGGCTCTCTCTAATTCTTGTCAGCTCTGGAATACCTAGAGGTCTGTTTTTTCTCTTTGAAATCAGAGGAGCTATGGTGGAAACTATTTTTTGTATTAAGGGGATGTGGTGTTGTGTTTTGAGTCTATTTCTTGCCCACTTTCTACAATCTCGGTGACTTCTATGGCCATCTCTTCTATTTTTATTTGGCCCTTTGTCTCTTCCTTTTCTTATTCTGGTTATTCTTGTTTCTTCTGGTTCTTCCTCTTCCTCTTTAAGCGTTGCGTTCTTTCGTTAGTCTCTCTCCCTTTAAAAGTCTTAAATTTACTATTTTGGATCAGACAACTTCTCCTTTTATTAGATAGCGCAACTAATTTTGGAGTGCTTATGTTACTCGGCTCAACTCCCGTTCTATTGTAGACCATTGTTTCCTTCTCTTGTTAGTTCATGATGGACTGCATGTTTCCTCCCCTCATTCTCCTCTACTCCACTGATTTAAATTCTCTTCTTTTGCATGCCCAAGTAGTGTGTACTTCTAGTTTTATTCCAGCCATACCTCACGGTGGTGGCTGATTTAACTAGCCACCTTTCTGCCCCTTAAACTCTAAGTATACAAATTAATTATTTCTAGCTATTATGGATGCATAGCAAGGGGTGAGAAGCTATACCTCAGTTTACCTATTATTTCCAAGGCAGTTGCAGGAGCTGGAGGTTGGAAAAAATCATTTTAGATTTTGTGTTCCTTACCATATTCTTGTACTCTGAATGAGAAACTTGCTAAATGAGAAGCTTCTTGAGTGAGCTGCTAATATTTGCTTGTTGATTCTCTCTACTATGGATGTCGCGTGGGGTGCTTGAGATGCCATGGGTGGCATTATCGTTCTCCTAGAGTCTGTTATGAAACTTTCCTTCTTGTTATTCTTGGTATTCCATGAACAACTTTGTTTTTTTTTTTGAAGGAATTTCCTGATGTTTGTGGTAGTATGTTTGTGTGTTTCTTATTTTGCTACATTGTGCTCAGGAATGTAGGAGTGTGATGTATGGAGGTGATGGAGGAAGTTATGAATATGAATGGAGTGAATGATAGGATGGATGGTAAGATATAAGAGGGGAAAAGAAGATGAATGTTTCCCTGTGTTTCCAGAAACCATTAACGACCTACAAAACAAAAAAAAGCAAAAAACACAGAGATGCAAATGTATTTTTTTTGTTTTTGTTCTTTTTCTCTGTTTTTTTTTTTGAAAGAAAGTGGGCTGCCTCCATGGAGGTTTTCAACCCACAAAATTTCCTTGGGCGCCTTAGAGAGGTTTTCGCCCTTGGATATTTATTCTCCTTTTCTCTTTTTTTGTTTTAGCAAGTGAGATGCCTCCATCGAGTTTTTCAACCCACAATATTCTTCTTCTTACTATTATTATTCTTCTTCTTCTTTTCCAGGAGGTGTGGGAAACTAGGGAGTTTCCCATCACATACACCTCTCTTCTTGTTGAATTTATGAACTCTGCCTTTGACAAAGGCTTCTTGAAAATTTTAAGTCCATGACCATTGACAAGCAAGGGGATTCCTTCCTCATCTATGGTTTTGATATGAAATGCGCCATTATCAAAACATATTTCCACTATGTAAGGTCCTAACTATCTTGTCATCAGCTTGCCTTTAAAATATTTAAACCTTGAATCATACAACAATGCCCAATCTCCTTCTTGGAAGGTATTTTCTTGGATGTTCTTGTCAAGCCACACCTTCCTTTGTAGCTGAACTACCTCTGTGTGAAGAAGTGCTTGCATTTTGAACTCATCCAATCCATTTAGTTGCAGCAACCTCTCCTTTGTACAATTTTATAGATCTATATTTAATTCAACTGCCATTCTTAATGTATTGAATTCAAACTCAACTAAAAGTAGAGATTTCTTACCGTAGAATATTTCATAAGGAGTGAATCATGTTGTTGTCTTCCAAGTAGTGTTGTAGGCCCAAGTAGCTTCTACTAATCTATTTGCCCAATCTTTTCTGTTGCTACTCACAAACTTGGTGAGGATTCTCTCTAAAGCTCTGTTAGTTATTTCTACTTGGTCATTTTCCTGAGGGTGTGTTAGCACCAAATTGAAATTGATTGGATGCTCATCAATAAACTCAATGTAATTCTTTCAAACCACTTCTAACTGAAGATTAGCCTCTTAAGTTTAAGAGGGCTCTCTCAAAGGGGGATTTATGATTTTGAATAAATATAATACTAGATGGATAAATCTATAAAATTTAACTTGGTTTTGTCTGATTATAGGTTGAAAAATGAAGGCTTGCTACCATTGGGCTATGGAGTCAACATCGGTACTTTTAGTGACAATGGTTCTTCACATGGAAGTTGAGGCAGATAGAGGTTTTTAACAAAGATAATTCATACAAATAACATGGGAAAACACAGTAATTTCACCCCAAAAGGTAGTCAGAGAATATTATTATGAATTATGAGTAATCAGAGATAAAATCTACTGAAAGTGATTAAACATACAGATACATATCAATAACACATCAAAAACCTCATGATAATCTTAGGTCTGGAAGTAGAATGTCACCTTGTATTACTGATAATGGATAAAACATACAAGCAACAATTTGGTGCAATATTCTCCAACCCTTTGATATTGATGTTTAGTCTATAAATAGACATTTTTACAATGTATATGATATGTCTAGCTGGCTAGATCTTCCAATTCTACTCTTACACCTATCATAACTGAAACCACTAGCTTGAAACAAAAAAATGACAGTTACCCTTTAAAGAAAACAAACTCCTATTAGGACTCTATCTCCTATTTATTACATTCGTTTATCCTATCAGTGGAACAGTTACATAATGGTTACATAATTAATGTCACATGCTCGAAGGACAAATCACCATCCGTTTACATATTTAAGACATCCCTAGATCTATGGAACACAATCCTACTTTTTAGGAGTGGATAACCCTTCACTTTAATCATTGTTTTGATTGATGAGGTGGCTGTGTGGCACTCCTTTTCAGCCATGAATATTTTCTAGTATGGTCCACTGACATGCTGAAGGTATCCAACTGGAAAATGTGTTGTTGAGATTCTCAAAATTCTTCAAAATTTCCTCGCTATGAAATAGGGTTGTTTAGACAGTTTCGTAGCAATTTTTAGTCACGTATGAAAAATTTATTTTCCATCAATCTATTTGACTCCTTTGTTGTTCCAACACCTTTATTATGCCAAGAAAACTTGCAAACAGTCAATATCCCTTCATAAAACTTGACAAAACTAAGTTTTGAGGAAAAAATGCACCTCAGAAATTTTCATAGCGTATTTCTGGCCTCAAGCCTGAGGTACGCTACGAAACTGTCCACAAAACAAAAAATTGTTGTTTTCAAAAATTGTTCTCCAACTAAAAAATTTGGGTTCTCTGCATGTTATGAACCTCATCAAACATATTCCATCACAACTTTTTACTCCTGTGATGTTTCATCTTCATTACAATCAATTCGCTAATAGGTTCTTCTATCACTTTCATCTTCATCCCTTTCTTTTCCAACTCCACCTAAATTAAATCTAGCTTCTCCTAAAGATATTCCACTTGGTATTTTAATGTGCAGTTTTTGGATTTTAAGTGCAAGTTCATCCTCCTAACATGTTTAACCTCCCCTCTTAATGGATGAGTCCATTTCAAAAACTTTTCTGTATTGTCCAAGGTTTTTGAAACACTTGTGACTTGTTCTTCCCATATTTTCCTCCTTTGTTCAAATTGAACTTTCTCAACTCAATTTTTCTTTGCCTCTAGATCTAAAACTAATATCTCTTTACCTGCTTCTTTTAACTGCTCTTTGAGGGTCTCTATTTTTTATTTTTCAATCATTTTATCTTCGCCCTTTCTTTGCGTGATAACCAGTTCCTCCTTTGTTGGTGAAGATAGATCTATGATGCATGTTGGCTGGGAAGCTTCATTGATATTCTTAGTCTCTTTTCTTTCGATGATCTTCCTTGCATGTTTGGTCATTGGCTTCCTAGGTTGAAAAATGAAACCAACATCATCACTTGCAAAATCTAGTTTTTTAGCATTCTTACCTTTCTTTAGCTTTCTTCCTCCATCTTCAATGTCTTCAGCTTGCACAATGGGTGAATCTTCAATGTCAATTGCATGCAGGATATCCTCTAAATTTCCTTTAGCCAATGTCTGGCTTCTAGTGACTCTCTTGCTACCTTGATTTTTGGCTATCTACTTTTGTTTTGCAGGTGCTATTTGAGGTGTGTCAATATCCTGCAAAGGTTCTTCTTTCATGTTCACTGGTTCTATAGGGGATGATCTATTTTCTTCTTCAACTTCCTTTGCCACAGCTAGTGATGAAGTAGTTCTAGGTTTGGAGGCTTTCTTAGGAGGAACCACATCAATTTCATAGCCACTCATGAACAAGAAGGAAGTCCAATATCTTTCTAACCTCCTCAATTCCTATAACACTAAAAACCTCATTAAAACATGATGAAAAAGAGAAGTATCACTTCCTTCTGTCTTGATTTGAACCTTATCTAACATTTTCCCTAGAGTTCTGTATAAATAAAAATGTAATTCAAGTGACCTCTTACCCACAAAATGCAGAATAAGTCTAAGATGATAGGAGTAGACCATGTGAAACCTTCCTTCACAGGTAAAGTACTTTTGAATGACCATCAACAACTTTACATAATTATCCTTCATCAAACTCCTAGGGATAGCATTTGTCAAGTAAACTTCAATGTGTTATTTCTTGATGAACTCTTTGCAATCCCACATTGTGAATTTGATACCTTTAAACCATTGTTCACCTCCTCTAGGGATTCCTGTAGCTGATGAGATGCTCTCTGGTGTCATTGTAAGGTTTAGAATTCCAACATTTGAAGTTGTTCCTGTGAAGCTGGTGGAAAAATCGTTTGAAACTTGTAAATGAAAGCCCTGCAACCTTTGACAGAATTGTAAGCAACCAGTCCTTCTGAAAACCTCCATGGAAGTGGGGTCTTTATTGAGTAAATTCATGTCCATAGGCACATACTTGTGAAAATGGCCACCATTATTTGTTTTTCTTCTTGTAGCTAGGGATTTCCTATAGTCTTCATAGCCTTGCTTACTTGATGACACCTGCAACTTTCCAACTTGCCAGCCACCTGCTTGGCTCCATGAAGTAGCTCTCGAGAAATCGACTCACATGCAAGGATAAAACATAATATGACAAAAGGTTGATTGAGGTAAGGTTTTATGGTTTAACTAACATCTCAAGCTTTAATCATGACACATACAAGCCAAAAAAGGTAATGATGACATCAAAACACAACTATGCACATTTGAATTTATCATAACAATCCTGAATGGCCTCCACCCTAACTCCTCTAATCATAAAATGACACATCATGCAAATCTGACAAGATAGGTTAAAAAACAGATTTTCTTAGCAAAATTAGTTATGCCTCTGATAGATTCCTACGAAACTATTAGGCAACTTTGTAGCAAAAAATGTTGTTTTCCTGTGTAAAATGCTATGAAAATCTAAAAAAGTGACAGATGCACCCTTTTTTATTTTAAATTCATGGATAATGAAAACTTGCATGATAGGGGACTGATTTGACTGAAATGGCATAAATTAAGGTGATCCTAAAACTTAGGATAGGCTAAAAATGTAAAAATATTTCCTATACCACATTGAAATGGCTTAGGAGACCTTATCCATTGGGTGAGTGACCTATATGACCCTATCAAGAAATGTTTCACAACTTAATGAGTGATATCAGGGTGATATGTAGTAGAAGTTCTCTGCTTAATATTGTGCTTCCTCAAAAGATTCTCAATGAGGTGAGAGGTGAATTTTTCTCCCTGATCAGTGACTATTTCTATGGGGTATCCAAATTTGTAAAACACATTCTCCCTCAAAAATTCTTCTACTTTCTGCTCGGTTGCTATTTCATTGATTTTTCTTCAGCCCACTTTGTTAGGTAATCAATGCAGACTATGATATACTTCTTTTTTTCCGGATGGTGGATTGATAGGTCCAACAAAGTCCATGCCCCACTTATCAAATGACTCAAGAGCCACCTAAGGGTGTAAAGGCATTTCATCCCTTTGTGTGGGTTTCCCCATCCTTTGGCACTGGTCATACGTGCTATTGTATCTTCTGGAATATTGGTGAAGTGTAGGCCAATAGTATCCTCCCTGAAAAACTTTGTAAGAAGTTCTCTTCGTAGCAAACTAGCCTCCACATGGGTTGTCATGAAATTCAGAGAGGATATCAAAAAATTATTCCTCCCTCACACATCTCCTTATGATTTTATCAAGGCCTAGCTTGAAAATATTTCCCCCAATTCATGTGAAAGGGGCACTTTTTTTGATGATTTTTCTCCTCTCCCTGAATGAAATATTAGGAGTGAGTTTTGCAACAACCAAGTATTTGGCTATATCAGAAAACCATGGTGAGAGTTCTAGTATGTCAAAGAGGTGTTCATCTAGAAGTTGGTCATCTACCATTCCTTCTTCACATGCAAGGAGAACTAACTTGGACAAAAAATCTGCAACAACAATTTCCTTTCCAGGTTTATCAACAATAGTCAAATCAAATTACTGCAAAAGTAACAACCATCTAATTATCCTAGCATTTCAATCTGGTTTTTTCATTAAATAGTTGATGGTTGCATGGTAATTTTGAACAAACATCCGATATCCAGTTACATAATGCCTAAATTTGTTCAAAGCATGGACAATGGCTAACATCTCCTTCTCAGTAACAGTATAATTCAGCTTAGCCTTGGAAATGTTATTGCTGATGAATAAATGGCATAAAGGATTTTGTAATATAATTGTCCTAATGCTTCCCCTACAACTTTTTCAGATGCATCAATGTGGATGTGGAAAGGCGGAGTCCAATTTCGACCTCAGAGGATGGGGGCAGTAGTTAATTGTTTCTTAATGAGCTCGAAAGCCTCTTGACAAGGGCTGGGCCAAATAAACTCAAAATATTTGGCCAATAACACAAATAATGGCGAAGCCATATTGCTGAAATTTTTGATGAACCTTCTATAGTAACTAGCTAAGCCTAAGAAACTCCTAACATCTTTCAACTTTTGAGTATCATGTACCATTTTTATGATAGTGATTTTGTTCGGGTCTACCTGTATTCTTGCATGGGATATGGAGTGTCCTAATACAAACCCTGCTTTCTTCAGGAATTTACACTTTTCTAGGCTCGAGGAGAGATGCATCTCAATGCACCTTATTAGTACTTTACCGAAATTAGAGAGATCTTCCTAGAAGTCATCCCCATATGGTGTGAAATCATGCATGTAGAATTCGACAGATTCATGGACTAACTCAAAAAACATGCTCAGGACACCCCTTTGGAAGGTGTTGGGAATTGCATAACCCAAAGGGTAGGTGAAAGAAATCTTATCCTAGTCTTCAGGGCTGATTTGAATATGATTGTAGCCACTGAACCCATCTAAGAAGGAAAATAATTTCTTCCCTGCAAGGCCATCCAAGACTAGGTCTATAAAGGGAAAAGGGAAATGGTCTTTCTTGATGGATTTGTTAAGCTCTTGATTATCAACACAAATTTTCCACTTCCCTTTCTTCTTTGGGACTAGGAAAAGAGGAGATACCCACTCATTGTCAGATATAGGATATATGAACCCTACATCCAATAGTTTCTGCAGCTCTTCTTTGACTATGTCCTTCAGAGCCGGATTCATCTTTCTTTGGGGTTGTCTCACAGGCTTGCATCCTTCTTTTATGTAAATGTGATGTGTGCATACTGAAGGATGCACCCCTTTCATGTCCTTTTAATTCCAAGAAAATGCTTCAAGATTTTATTTCAAAAGTTGGATAATTGCTTCTCTTCTTCATTCGAGAGGTTTGGGTTGATTTTCAGAGATTTAGATGGGCCAAAATAAATATCCTTGGTGGTTTCAGAGGTTGTCGCAATTGAGTGCACTTCGATCCAAGGTTGGATTTCAAACTCCTTGACTAAGGTTTTGATAGGGGTGTTAGTGGAGGACTAGTTTTGAATGGCATGGTCGATGAGTTCATCTTCATCAAGAAACCCTCCTCTAATAATAGCATCTATGGTACATCTAGGGGAAGTGTTATATAACTCATATTCTTCATCCTATAAACATATTGGGAGATCATGATCAATGGAAGGTTGGGATGGAGAATATAACACTAGTTTTTTAGATAAAGGCCCATTTTTTATAGTCATGTTTCCAGCCCGACAACTAATATAAGCATTTGTAGTGGCTAACCAAGGTCTCCCTAAGATGAGAGGATAACCATTAAACTTGGTTTTTGGCTGCGAGACCGGGAAATATGTAGGATACTCCTAAGAGTCAATGGTAACCATAACATCCTCAAAAAATCCTTCCAGAGTTATTGTGGACCAATATGCAAGTTGTAGAAATGTTGTGGTTTTCCTCAAATTCCCTTGGAGATTAAGTTTCAACATAGTTTCCTTGGTCTTGATATTGATGGCAGCCCCTACATCAATCAGAGTGTTGGGGACTATGACACCACCTACATGCACATCAACAACTAGACTACCAGGGTCCAGGTATTTTGGAAATATCACCTTCCCCAACATTAGGTTAGATAGTTGTCCTACCACATTGATGGTGGGGGTATCTCTCTTCCTTCTCCCAGGTTTCTTGAAGAAATTTTATTTGATGAGCCTATTGTAGATAGGGACATCCTTAATGGCCTGGAGAAGTTGTATATTTACACACAAATTTTCTAATTATCCCAGGAACTCAGTCTCCTCTGGGGTGTGCTGACTAGGGTGGATCAAGCACTCGAGAAAAGGAGGTTGTTGGATCTGAGTGTTATCTTCTTCCTTTTCCTCCTCAACTTCTATTGAAGGAGATGGGGGTTGGTTGTCTTGGAGTACTCTTCTTGACTTGAGATTAACCTCCTGTATCTCCATAGCATAAGCTTGATGGGATGTTTTTCCATGGGAGCCTGTTGTGCCTATCTGTTGTTCAAGTTTGGACTAGGTTATGCAGGTATAGGTAGCCTAGGTGGAGCACCATGAGTAATATGAGGTTGACTTTGGGGTGGAGGCATTAGAGAACGTAGTTGATTTTTTTGAGGCCTCCACCATTGGGATGGATTGTTCCACTAAGGTTGTTGTGGAACATATTGTTGGAATGGATGGCTTACATGATGAGGATGATATGAAGGGTTGGAAGGCCAAGTAGGAGGTGTAGTCCAGGATGGAGGAGTGGGGGTGTACCAAGGTTGCATGGGTGCAATTTGATTGTTGTAATAGTAAGAGTAGGGTGCACCTTGCATACCTTGTTGATATGGTCGAGGGCCTTGAGGCCTTCTATGGTTGATGAAAAAGAGTTGCTATGGAATTATTTCCCCACCTTGATATACAGATTTAAGTCTAGGTAAGGAGGGACACTTGTCTATGGCATGATTCTCTTCATAGACTAAGAAACCCTCTATGACATTCAGTGGAATTTAATTTCTTGGGTGCTTCCTGGTACATCTAGGACAAAATATGGCCAGGGCTCTCTCTTATTCCTCTTGCTTCCTTTTGAACTACACTGTGTCCATTTGCAAAGAAAGGGTGTGTAGCATATCACTCTTGAAGTCCTCTAGCATGTTTCCAATCTCATGTTTTATGAAGGTGGAAGAGGAAGGGGTATTGGATGTACTTTAGCTAGCTCTTCCCTTCTTCCTAAATGCCCTAGAATGGCTCCGGAAGACAATTTTGATTATTTCATAGGGTTGTTGGTATATATCTCCTCCTAATAACATATTCAAGGTTTCTATCATCTCTTCATTGATCTCTCGAAAAAGTACAAATTTAAGTGAGTCAAGATCAAGAGTACAGTTCGCTCTCTTATAGTTCGACTAAAACCTCTCTTCATAATCCTTTAGGGGTTCATTAGGCCCTAGAGTCATCCTAAATATCTCATCCTTAGTTTCCTTGGACCTATAGTAGTATTTGTACTTGATGTCGAAGGTCTCTTCCATATTTTTCCAGGTAGTGATTCTATCCCCAGGTAAACCCATGAACCAACAGAAGGATGCATCCTTAAGGGTGGATGGGAATAGCTTCAACTTCTGCTCATCAAAGGTGTAGTCATAAGTCCTACAAACAACAAAAAATTCAAGCATGAATATGTCAGGGTCCTGAGAGGTAAGTCCATGGAAGTGTGGAAGAGATGAGGAGCTAATGTTTTTAATATTAGTTTCTCCATCTTCGTCTCTTATGGGAAAGGCTCTCTCGATCCAAGCCATGGTTAAGATAGGTGAAGTAGGTCCCTCCATTGAAACAAGGTCTTCTTCTTCTTCTTCTCCCCCAATAGGATACTCAAAATATTCAAAAGGCTCTCCTAGAGGGGGTTCAATCTCACTTCCACTAAAGAAGAGTGAAGGGTGGCTAGGAGGTGATGTGGGGGTTTTTGGTAAGATTTGTATTTGGTTATTTCAAGTCCTACAAGGCATGAAAATAATATCTCTTTGTATTTTTGAAATATTTCTAAAATTACATGAAAAGAAAGGAAAGCAAAAGAGAATGCTAAAACAAAATCAAAACATCTACTAGACACCTCCCCGGAAACAGAGCCAAAAAGTGGTGAGCCCTGGTATTGCACCAAAAGTTTTGCAACTCCCAAAGGCTGCCATACTTTACTTTATCAACCCGGGGTTCATACAAGCTTTGAGGGGACAGTGCTATATACACAACAAATTCATTATGTTAATGTCATCCTCTTCTTCTTTACGAAAGGGTTCTATTTCTTAAATTACAAGAAAAACTAGAAATTAAATTGCTGGAAGGAAATGACAGAAAGGAAACTGAACTAAATTGCTGGAAAGAAATGACGAGAATGAAGCTAATTGAATTTTTAGAAAATAAATAGTAGAAAGGAAACCAATTCTAAACCACACTTAACTTGGCCAAATGGCTAAATGCACTCTAATTATCATATGATCTATCTGTTAGCCACCCATAAATTCTGTCATATCAGGTGGTGGCTAAATGATGTTGGATAGCCTTCAAGAAACAATTTCATTACTAAAATTGTTGATGCTTAAAGTCTTTTGATAATATCCTATCCTTTGGATAATCGTCACTGCTGTTTCCCTTTAGAACTCAGAAATCCTGCTGATTTCCAAGCCAGAATACTGCTACAAGCACCATTTCCCTTTTCCCCTTTTCCAAAGCTAACCTCATTTCCTATCCCTCTATTTCCCATGAAAATCCCTCATTTTCATGTTTTTCCCATTTCCCCTTCATCAAAATCCCTTTTATAAGGTTTCAAGACTCCTTCTTTTCCTTATCAGAACCCCTCTAAACCATTGAAATGCATGTTTTTTATGTATTTTAGACTTCAGACCCTCCTTTGTTAACCCTGGTCGTATTGCCCTTCATATAACCCTCGGCCCCGCAGTCGGGCGCCAAGCCGCATCGTAAATTAATATAAACCTTTGGTTATGCTAATTTTCCGATTTTTATTATATCATAGTTTTTTCACCGGACCAAAATTCAAATAAATCCCCACCGTCGATCTGATCCACAGATCAATGGTGTGGAGCCCGTCACCCGGGTGGTCCCTGCCATCCACTAACCCATTCCAAAAACCGCGCGGTATGCATCACACCGCCTTTTGGCAACAACAGTTTTTTCCCGATTGCCAGTGATTCCACTCATCGGTTGACGCGTGGCCTGGGCACTGTTCATAAAACCATCGTCCATCATGCATTAACATTCAGACGTGGACCCCGCGTGATATCGCTATCCACCGTCCGATCTTGGTTGGGCCATCTGACGGCTATCGCTCACCGAAGGTGCCCGATGGTTAACCAGGCTACGGCGCGGTCATGGGAGCATCTCCGCCATCGATTTGATCTGCAGATCGACGGCCCACATTTCATCGCCCTGATTCGATCGCCTAGTCAACATGTTTCATTTGACTTTCCTTCCTCCGCTCCCAACTTTCAATCTTTTCGCGATCAACGACTCTGTTTTAAACAATTCTTCCACCTCTCCATCAAATCCCAACCGTTGGATGATGCCATCCAACGGCCACGCTCTCTCCACGTGCCTTCTGAAGTAGTAACCTATAAATGCATGGATTTTATAATTTTTGTTCGTATTTTGCAGGGTTAAAAGGTTTTTTCACTATGTCTGAAGAAAATTCGAAGGCAGAGGATGACGACCCTCCCACCTTCGATTTGTCAAAAGAAAACATTTGCAGGTGTTAATTCCAAGTTTCATCAATCATCCATGAAGCATTGATGCCATATAACACTGCGCAGCCCTGCATACCCGCAGAAAACCATGAATCGGGCACAGCCAGAGAGTATCAGTGACGAAGATAAAAATGAACCAGGATAGAGGATGGAAGACATATTTGCGGGGATCACGGCTAAAAATGTTTATCAAAAGCCTAATCCCCAATTAAAATACAGTTTAAAGACAATCTCAAGGGTTTTTTCAATAGGAAATCCTCCACCGCCACATCTGAGGAAAATTGATTCCTCCGAGCTGCTAAAATGCCACCTGTGCCTCAAAGGATTCAATCAGAATCCAAATTTATTGATCAGTATCAGAGATTTGTCTCAAAATGCAGCCAAAGAGTAAATTCTGCCAAGGAACTTAATGACAAAACATCTGCAGAGTTACTTCGATGCCACACAGAGCCTCAAAGGTAAAAAAAAGCTCCCACCGAGCTTAAATATTTATGTAAAACATTTAATACAGAGTACACCTATGTAAGTTTCTTCATTGAGCCCCCCAAAGGCCAAGAAGCCATTAAGTCTGTATTAATTGTAATTAGAGATCTTTTATCAGATCTCACCTCCTCATTCTTCTATATATACTTCTATAGAAGATGAGTGAGGGTTGGTTGTTGGTTGTTGTTTGATCAGTAGCTGTAATATTGGAACTCTTTGAAATAATACATAGTCTATTGAAGTTGAAGAAGAAATTGAAGTCTTGGAAGCCTTGATGATATTGTTGCATGCTGGTTACTGTGAAGGCTCTATCATTAGATCCATGAGCTTGGCTATTGGTGAAGTATTCTGAATTGTTTATTGTTTTCTCATGTTTTCATTCTATTCCAAAATTTCTTACTATAGTAGGATAGAAAGTATTAGGCTAATAAATGACTCCTGGAAGCACCTTAGACCTGTTCATCCTTCACTGTTTCATGTTTTCTTCTGCTGAAGTATTTTAGAGTCTTTAATCTCTCTCTTTAATCTTCATGCTTGTTTATTTCCTTAATATTTTGAACAGTTGGTTTCAACATGATTTATGGTTCTCCCTGCTTGTCTGCTACCACTTAAAAACTGTTATTGAAGTCTCCCTTTGAAGTTATTTGCTTACAGTGAATCAAAGAGGTCTGTTTTGATCTTGCCCTTTGTCCTCACTTAAACAGTTGGCTTAAAGGTCGTTATAATTATGATCATAGATGTTTTTAGGTGTTCCCTCTTCTAAGACTATAATTATCAGTAAATCTTTATTTTTCTAAGTCCTTTAAAAAATAAATCTTTGAGGAAATAGGGTGTTCCCCGAATCTTAGATTTCATTTTAAAAGTTGTTTTGAAATCATTATTTTCTTAAAGGTGTGATTTGTAGAATTTATGGTTAGCCCTGTCTATCAAAGAGCTCTTTATTGTTCAAATTATGCTTTCGAATTCCCTTTGTTGAGAATTAAACCTCTCTTCCCAAATCATTAATGTTCATCTCATTCCAAAAACAAAAGGATCATGTGGCCAAGTTGGATTTGCCCTTTGATATCCCATATCCATTGATGAGTTTGTTATGACCCCTTTTTGACTCCATTGCCCAATGAACCAGATATTTCTCTGTCCTATATATCTTTCCTAGGCCTTTCATGTTCTGTTGTATCATTTCAACCCAAGCAAACAAACAAACAAACACCTGCACTTAATAACTAGTCTAAAACCAATACTCAAAGCACACAAGATAAACCGTTGCAAACAAACTCTTGAGAGATCCCTCTCTGAGAACAGGAGGACTAGATCCTACAACTCTAAAGATTGGTTCTGATGTTTCCTTGTATTTTTATTTTCCAAACTATCAAAACACGAGACACCAACATAATGGCAATCACGGTGGGACATTGAGTAAAATCTTTTAAATTAAACACTCACTGTCTAGTATAACACAAGTAACCTCGCTTAAGCACTACCTAACAAATGGTGATCATGATAGGACTTAATTGAATTAGTGACAAACTAAGTAACCCTTAGGATTCTCATTAAAACCTTATCAAACCTTGAAGGAAGCAGTTACCAAGCCATAAGAGTGAACTATGTATGTTTTTACACCCTAGCTAAGTGTTAAGTCAGATTTATGACACTCTCATAACCTATAAGATCAAGAAACTCAGAAAAACCCAAAACATTTCAGTTTGGCTTCATAATAAGCATGGTGGTGGAACCATCCAATATCTCACCTTCATAAAAAACTAAAAGTTTCCACCTGGCGACTCCACTAGCCCCAGTAGGCCTATTACTCATCTAGGTTTCCAAATCTCTTTAGGACTGTGTTAACCAGCAGTGAAGAAGTTTAGAAGCCTAGTTCCATACTAGACAAAGCATCCTGAGAGGTGAAGCTTCCAAAAAATAGTCCCTAAAACCCACCCCCCCACCTCTCGCATTTTTGAAAAACAGTCTGGCTTCACATAGGATCAACACTAGATCCCATCCAGACCCAAATCCTCCTTTAATCATTGACAATCCTAAGAGAATTTTGTGGCAGACTTCTAATTCTGGAAAATCAACTGCTAATAGGAGCCTCCTAAGAACAAATTTTGTCCCTAAAAACCTTATTGTCTTAGAGGATTCACACTTTGATTTACATCATACAAAGAACATCTTTAGAACCAGATCTCAAGGTGACTTAAACCAAATTGACCTTGATATTGCAGATTTGCAACAAAGCTTCAGTAGAGAAGCCTCACCTTCCACTCCTCCTAATTCCCAGCTTCTTTATCACTTTAGCCTTTTTCATAACAAGTCTGATCAAAATCAGTTTGCTCGCCGAAGCTTTTCTTCCACTCCAAATCATACTACCATTGTGCAAAACACTCATGTTTAGCCCACTTTCACTACTGTAAATTCACCCTTATTTCCAGCCATGGAAACATGGTATGCCCCATTAGTGTTACCACAACCTCTACTTCCCTTACCAAATGATTACCAATCTAAAATCCCTCACTTCACTGGAAAAGAGTCTACAATAGCCCCACATCATGTAGATAAGATGGAAGATGCATTTGATTACATGGAGATAGAAGAAGAAACTGTGAAGATGAGGATCTTCGCCCAGAGTTTAGGAGGAGATGTAAAGAAATGGTTCAAAAAATTACCTCCTAATAGCATAAATGATCTCCCTGCCTTCAATCAAACATTTATCAAAAAATGGGAACTCAAAAAGAATCCTCTCCAAATACTAGTATAATATAACAGCCTCAAGAGAAATCAAGGAGAGAGTATTCCTGACTACTCCACTAGGTTTAATAGCATTTAAAATGATCTTCCACCTCACATGAAACCTCCTCAAGGCATGGCTTTAGTAAGATATGCCGAAGGCCTTGATTTTGACATGATGTATCAGTTAAGGGAGAGGGATTACTTAACCTTAGAAGACATGCAGAAAGGAGCTGTGAGCGTAGAAGCAAACATAATTGAGAAAAGAAATAGGTTGAGATCAGAGAAGAGGGTAACTTATAAATATGAAAATACACCCTCCACATCTAGCTCAAAGACAGAACAGATGTTGGAAGAGATCATGAAAAGGATGAGAATACTTGAGAGAACACAGCCAAGAGACAATCAGAACAACTCCCAAAATAGAAATAGAAATTAGAATTATAGAAGGGACAACAATCAAGATAAGCAAAAAGAAAGTGACCAACAGATTAGACCTCCCTTTCAACAGAACTATGTAGATCAATATGAAGAAGATAGGGAGTTGGAAAGGTTGGAAGAATCTCATGTAAACTTGATTGGATTAGACAGTGGGGATGATGTTTTCCTCACTAAGGAAGAACAAGATTTCTTCTCTTATGATCAAAATACAAATACCTATGAAGATTCTGATGACTATAGATTGGGTTTTGAAAATGCAATCATGGAGATACACAAACAGTATGATCTTAGGAGCAAGGGAAACATAGAT
The DNA here is from genome assembly GCA_034641835.2 of Pinus albicaulis. NCBI lineage: Eukaryota > Viridiplantae > Streptophyta > Pinopsida > Pinales > Pinaceae > Pinus > Pinus albicaulis. Next base: position 606,579,015 of record CM076579.1, read on the forward strand.
AATTCAAAGGATAAGAACACTAGCACTACTGTCAAGAAAAACGTAGAAAACCAACCAAAAAAGACAACAGAGAAAACCAACATTTTGGCTAAGAAACCAGACTTAAACAAAGATAAAGGTGTCCAGCCAAATTTTGAATAGAGTACCCCTAGCACTTCAGCTAGTGGTCCTAATAAAACTATCCCAATTACTAGTCCAAACAAGGTTTAGCAAATCAAAGTTGCTGAAAAGAATTCAATTGAAAAAACAGATGTAAATACAAACAAGTCAATTATTCCTTTCAGCCTTGAGGGAGAGATTGCTAAGATAAAAATTACCATCCCCCTAGCTGAACTAGTAACCCAAGACATGTACAAAAACCAAGTTTTGAAAGCTTTGAACTTAGGAAACGATACTGACACCTTAAACTTCACAGATGAAAAACCAGAGTTGTTGTTTGGTCCAGAAGTTGGAGGAAAATACCAAGAAGGGGTTGTCCCTCCCTTCTATATTAGCTTGAACATACATGAGAAAATTTTACACAATGCTATGTTAGACTCAGGAGCTTCACACAATCTAATTCCCAAAGTAGTGATGTAAAGCTTAGGCTTAGAAATTACTAAGCCATACAAATACTTGTATTCCTTTGACTCAAGTAGAGTCAAGTGTTTGGGTTTAATCAAAGATCTTTGTGTTAACTTAGCCCAAATCCCTACTAAGAGTTTAGTCATGGACATAGTTGTAGCTGACATTCCCCCTAAGTATGGCATGTTCTTATCCAGATCTTGGGGATACAAACTTCAGGGAAGCCTTCAAATGGACATGTCTTATGCCACCTTTCCCGTTTTTAACAAAAACAGAAGACTATATAGGGAATCCCACATGAAATACATGGTGAGAAACATAGAAAAACCAAACAAATCTCCAATCTATTCTATTCAATCAAGTTTAGATTCCTTTATCTTATGTAACAAAGATGAAATCACTCAGCCAGATAAGGAAAACATGGACCCAATCAGTTCACCTGAACAATCAAATATTCCCTTCAATCAAATTCAAAACATTACCAATCAACAACAACAAGAAAATTAAAATAGGGATGACATACTTTGGACCCTAAACTTTGATGGATCTTGTAATAAAACAAGTGCAGGAGTAGGTGTGTGGATTCAAAATACAAAACAAAGTTTTTCATACAAATTGGATCTCCCATGGACTAACAATATTGCTGAGTATGAAGCACTTCCCCTAGGATTACAACTGCTTAAACAGTGAGAAGCCCAGAGGATATCAATCTTAGGAGATTCTGAACTTATCATAAAACAAATCAAAGGAGAATACTCAGCTAAAAATCCAAGGCTTAGGGAATATTGAAACGCTGCCCTTCATCTATTGAAAACCTTTGAAAAGTATGAACTTATTTTCATTCCAAGAGAACTGAATCATCTAGCAAATGAACTTGCTTTCAATGCCAACAATTGCCAAATACCTGAAATAAATCAACTACTCAATGTAAAAGTAAAACACAGGCCTGCTGTACTTGATAACGAAGATCACTGGCAAGCGTTTGATTCTGACAAACACATAGATGATTTCTTGAAATTAGAAAATGATTTCAGCATACCAACATCAGAATCTAGCCATAATGAAAACTGTTTGTATATTGAACAAATCCCAGAAGCTGAAATGACATATACTGCTGATATAAATCATTATGAGAATCCTTTTTAAGCAGAGGTAATTGACAATGCAGACCAAGAAGACTTGGAAGTTTTACAATGCAAAAATGATAAAATTCCAAGAGGTCTAGCACCTTTAGAACACCTTTTTGACTTTAACAATGTATCCAAAGAACCAGGAATGGAGCCTGTGGAAACAAATGTAGAATAACATAACATAGGCAGTCTAATAGAACCCAAGATGATCAAGCTATCCAACACTCTCCTAGCTCACATAAAATTGCAGTACATAGAGTTGTTCAAAGAGTTTAAATATTTTTTTTCTTGGGGATACAAAGACCTAAAATCATATGATACCAACATCATCCAGCATAAAATTCCTTTGAAGGAAAATCAAAAGCCTTTTAAAAAAAACTAAGCTGAATAAACCCACTTTTACTCCCTTTAGTTAAGGCAGAAATTAAAAAAATGCATGCTGCTGGGATCATTGTACCAATTAGATATTCTAAGTGGGTATCAAACTTGGTTTTTGTTAGAAAGAAAATAGGGGAAATCAGGCTCTGTATTGACTTTAGAAACTTAAATAGAGATTCTTTAAAAGACAACTACCCCTTACCCAAGATGGACCATATACTTCAAAGGGTAGTTGGGTCAAAAAGGATATCCCTCTTAGATGGGTTCTCAGGTTACAACCAGGTGTTAGTGCTCCCAAGTGATCAAATCAAAACTGCCTTTACCACACCTTGGGGCACCTTTATGTATGTAAAAATTCCTTTCGGATTAATGAATGCAGGGGCCACTTTCCAAAGGGCCATGGACATAGCCTTTTCTGAAGACATTGGCTATTTCATAATCATTTACCTTGATGACATAACCATTTTCTCAAAAACTGATGAAGAACATTTGATTCACCTGATAAAAGTTTTTGAGAAGTGTAGGAAATTTGGCTTATCATTGAATCCCAAGAAGACACTCTTTGGTCTCCAAGAACGTAAACTTCTTGGCCATATAATTTCAAAAGAGGGAATCAAAATAGACCCTACAAGGATAGATGACATATTGCAGATTAGCCATCCAAGGAGCCTCGAAGAATTTCAATCTTTCATCGGAAAGATTAATTTTCTAAGGAGATTTATTCCTAATATTGCTGAGCTATTAAAAAACATTACAAACATGCTTAAGAAATATGTAGGTGTTAAATGGACTTTACCAGCTAAACAATCATTCGAACTGGTCAAACAAGCTCTTACTCAAACACCAATCCTGATTAGTCCAGATTTCACCAAAGACTTTTATATCTTTTCTTTTGCATCTGAGCATACAATAGTTGCATTATTACTTCAAAATAATGACTTGGGGCAATAACAACCAATATCTTTCTTTATTAGGGCCTTAAGAGATGCTCCTCTCAAATATAACATCATGGAGAAGCAAGCCTTAGCATTATTGAAAGCATTAAAAGATTTTAGGGTCTATATTTTACACTCTCACATAATTGCTTTTGTTCCACATACTGTTGTCAAGGACATTCTAAGTCAATACCCTGATGGTAAAAGGGGAAAATGGATTGCAACTATTATTGAATATGACTTAGAAATTAGGCCCACCAAACTAGTTAAAGGGCAGGGATTAGCAAAACTTATGGCTGAGTCTAACTTTCAAGCACTAGACATAAATATGGTAGATGTGTTGGAGGAAATAGAAGAATCTACTGCTCCTTTTATTGAAGAAAAATTTCTGAATTCTCCTTGGTATGCTGACATTATTTATGTGCTTTTATATTTAAACGCCCCTTCTTCTCTGTCTAAAACTAAAGCTAGATTTTTGAAACAAAAAGCTTTGAGTTTTTGCATATTAGATGGAGTATTAAATTGGAAAAATGCTGTTGGAATTTTGATTAAATGTTTACTTGAAGATGATGCAGGAAAAATCATGCTTGAATTGCATGATGGAGAATGTGGAGACACCTCTATTGGAAGGCCACAGCAAAAAAAAATCTTAGATCCGATTACTATTGGCCTACCCTTTTCCGAGACACTCAAAATTTGGTCATGTCTTGCCATAAGTGTCAAATATTTGATGGCAAAAGAAAACTTCTTCCCTTACCCTTACATCCTATCAGATTTGAGGCAACTTTTCAACAATGGGGTTTAGACTTCATTGGGGAAATTCACCCATCCTCCTCAGCTAAACATAAGTGGATCCTCACAGCTACTGACTTCTTTACCAAGTGGATAGAAGCTATACCTTCCAGAGATGCCAATGACTTTGTCATTATCAAGTTCCTTGAAACAAATATCCTATCCAGATTTGGTTGTCCCAGAAAAATCATAACAGACAATGCTGATGCTTTTAAATATAAAAAGATGGTTGATTTCTGTTACAAATACCACATAAACTTGGGCCATTCCACTTCTTACTATCCCCAAGGAAATGGATTAGCTGAATCTTCCAACAAGAGCCTCATCAATATCATTAAAAAGTTGTTGGAACAAAATCAGAAATCATGGCACAGTAAACTGGTTCATGCCTTATGGGATGATAGGTTGAATACAAAGAAATCAATAAATATGTCCCCCTATCAGTTAGTTTATGGCATGGATGAAGTCTTTTCCACCTCATTGGGAGTGCTAGTCATGAAGCTCCTTCAAGAAGTGAAAATTGAAGAGAATTATATGCAGAGAAGAATCAACCAAACAATCCATTTACATCAGACCAGAGAGGAAGTCTATGAAAGAACACAGTTAGTCCAAGAAAATATGAAGAAGCTATTTGATAAGAGGGCTAAGGCAAACAATTTCCAAGTTGGAAATGTTGTTCTTAAGTGGGATTCAAGAAAAGAAGAGAAGGGAAAACATGGCAAATTTGAGAACTTGTGGAAAGGGCCCTATATTATTCATGCTGAGAGGGGTCACAATGCATTTTTCTTGAAAGAATTGAATGGAGAAGACCTATATGGAGGTCATGTCAATGGCAGGATGCTCAAGCATTACTTCTGCCAAAAATCTTAAGTTTCAAAGCATTTTATTTTTCATTGTAAATATCATAGCCTGAAACATTGCATTCAAATTAATGAAAATCAAAAATACAAAAACAGAGAAAGAAAGAAAAGAGGGCAGATTCTGAAGACAAGAAATGTATAGCCCCATACCAAAAAGAGAAACAAATCTGAAAGTGTGCAAGATCAAATGCCACTCCTAAAAAACACACTTCTAGTTAGTCAAACAGTTTAATCTTGACTAATTAGCTTTAAATTTTCTGCTGATAGGATAGTGAATTCGATTTGCCAAATTGTTTAATCTTGGCTTATCAGTAGATATTTTAGGATAGAAATTAAAGGTTCAAACATGCTCAAAATCTGAACCTAAAGTTTCAAAGAGAAATGACTCAAATCTGTTTTCAAATTTTGAGTCAAAAGATGTAAAAATCTGGTTCTAATCAGATTAAAACCTGAACCAGAAGAAAAGAAAATATAGCTTAAAACAAAGATCAAAACAGAGTTGAAGAAAAGAGAAGGAAGTGCTTTGAATTTTCAGATTTTAAGCCTTCATCATTTTGATTTAATTTTCTGCAAATAATAATCTATGTGAAGCTTGTTTTTATGCCATAGATCAACATCAAGTTAGACTGTTCAATCCTGACTTGAATGCTTTTCAATTTCTGTTGTAGAATTTAGAGAATAAAAGTCTATTGGACAGTTTAATCCCAACAGATAATAGAATAGGTAGAGAAACATCTGAGCTCAACTGTTTAATCTGAGTTGAGGGAGAAATAAGGAGTAGAATTAAATTAGTTTTATGGTTTCAAAAGAATAAAATGTTGTGAAAAGAGTTTTCCAATCCAAGTGCACTCTAAAGAAGAAAAAATGTTAGATCAGTAGGATTGGGTAGGTAGACAGGTTGTATTGATTAAGTTCCATTGTTGATCCATGAATGCTAATATGTTTCAGAGCAAAAGAAGATCATCCACAGAAAGGAAGACAACCCAATGGAGGAGGCAACTGATCAGCCTCCCAGAGAATGCAAATCTGAAATTCTTGATGCCTTCAAAAACGCACCATCCCCAAGTGGAGCCACTATTAGCCACCCATAAATTCTGTCATATCAGGTGGTGGCTAAATGATGTTGGATAGCCTTCAAGAAACAATTTCATTACTAAAATTGCTGATGCTTAAAGTCTTTTGATAATATCTTATCCTTTGGATAATCTTCACTGTTGTTTCCCTTCAGAACTCAGAAATCATGCTGATTTCCAAGCTAGAATACTGCTGCAAGCACCATTTCCCTTTTCCCCTTTTCCAAATCTAACCTCATTTTCTATCCCTCTATTTCCCATGAAAATCCCTCATTTTCATGTTTTTCCCATTTCCCCTTCATCAAAATCCCTTTTATAAGGTTTAAAGACTCCTTTTTTGCCTTATCGAAACCCCTCTAAACCATTGAAATGCATGTTTTATATGTATTTTAGTCTTTAGCCCCTCCTTTTTTAACCTCGGTCGTATTTCCCTTCATATAACCCTCAGCCCCGCAGTCAAGCGCCAAGCCGCATCGTAAATTAATATAAACCTTTTGGTTATGTTAATTTTTTTATTTTTATTATATCATACTTTTTTTGCCGGTCTGAAATTCAAATCAATCTCCACCGTCGATCTGATCCGTAGATCGATGGTGCAGAGCCTGTCACCCCGGTGGTCCCCGCCATCCACTAACCCATTCCAAAAACTGTGCGGTATTCATCGCACCGCCTTTGGGCGATGGCGGTTTTTTCCCGATCGCCAGAGATTCCACTCATCGGTTGACGCGTGGCCTGGGCACTGTTCATAAAACCACCATCCATCACGCATTAACGTTCGGATGTGGATCCCGCGCGATATCGCTGTTCACCGTCCAATCTGGGGCAGACCATCCGACGGCTATCGCTCACCGAAGGTGCCCGATGGTTAACCAGGCTACGGCGCGGTCATGGGAGCATCTCTGTCGTCGATCTGATCTACAGATCGACGACCCACATTTCATCGCCCTGATTCAATCTCCCAGTCAACATGTTCTGTTTGACTTTCCTTCCTCCTCTCCTGACTGTCGATCTTTGCGTGATCAACGGCTCTGTTTTAAACAATTCTTCTGCCTCTCCATCAAATCTCGACCGTTGGATAATGCCAACCAACGGCCACGCTCTCTCCACGTTCCTTCTGAAGCAGTAACCTATAAATGCATGGATTTTATAATTTTTGTTCGTATTTTGTAGGGTTCAAAGGTTTTTTCACTATGTCTGAAGAAAATTCGAAGGCAGAGGATGACGATCCTCCCACCTTCGATTTGTCAAAAGAAAAAAATTGCAGGTGTTAAGTCCATGTTTCATCAATCATCCATGAAGCATTGATGCCATATAACACTGCGTAGCCCTGCATACCCGCAGAAAACCATGAATTGGGCACAGCCAGAGAGTATCAGTGACGAAGATAAAAATGAACCAGGATAGAGGATGGAAGACATATTTGCGGGGATCACGGCTAAATTTTTTTATCAAAAGCCTAATCCCCAATTAAAATACAGTTTAAAGACAATCTCAAGGGTTTTTTCAACAAGAAAGCCTCCACCACCACATCTGAGGCAAATTGATTCCTCCCAGCTGCTGAAATGCCACCTGTGCCTCAAAGGATTCAATCAGAAGCCGAATTTATTGATCAGGATTAGATATTTGTCTCAAAATGCAGCCAAAGAGTAAATTCTGCCAAGGAACTTAATGACAAAACATCTGCAGAGTTACTTTGACACCACACAGAGCCTCAAAGGTCAACAAAAGCTCCCACTGAGCTTAAATATTTATGTAAAATATTTAATACAGAGTACACCTATGTAAGTTTCTTCATTGAGCCCCCCAAAGGCCAAGAAGCCATTAAGTCTGTATTAATTGTAATTAGAGATCTTTTATCAGATCTCACCTCCTCATTCTTCTATATATACTTCTGTAGAATATGAGTGAGCGGTTGGTTGTTGGTTGTTGTTTGATCACTAGCTGTAATATTGGAACTCTTTGAAATAATACATAGTCTGTTGAAGTTGAAGAAGAAATTGAAGTCTTGGAAGCCTTGATGATATTGTTGCATGCTTGTTACTGTGAAGGCTCTATCATTGGATCGATGAGCTTGGCTGTTGGTGAAGTATTCTGAACTATTTATTGTTTTCTCCTGTCTTCATTCTGTTCCAAAATTTATTACTATAGTAGGATAGAAAGTATTAGGCTAAGAAATGACTCCTGGAAGTACCTTAGACCTGTTCATCCTTCACTGTTTTATGTTTTCTTCTGCTAAAGTATTTTAGAGTCTTTAATCTCTCTCTTTAATCTTCATGCTTGTTTATTTCCTTTATAGTTTGAACAGTTGGTTTCAACATGATTTATAGTTCTCCCTGCTTGTCTGCTGCCACTTAAAAACTGTTATTGAAGTCTCCCTTTGAAATTCTTTGCTTACAGTGAATCAAAGAGGTTTGTTTTGATCTTGCCCTTTTTCCTCACTTAAATAGTTGGCTTAAAGGTCGTTATAATTATGATCATAGATTTTTTTAGGTGTTCCCTCTTCTATGACTATAATTATCAGTAAATCTTTATGTTTCTAAGTCCTTTAAAATAAATCTTTGAGGAAATAGGGTGTTCCCTGAATCTTATATTTCATTTTAAAAGTTGTTTTGAAATCATTATTTGCTTAAAGGTGTGATTTGTAGAATTTATGGTTAGCCCTGTCTATCAAAGAGCTCTTTATTGTTCAAATTATGCTTCTGAATTCCCTTTGTTGAGAATTAAACCTCTTTTTCCAAATCATTAATGTTCATCTCATTCCAAAAACAAAAGGATCATGTGGCCAAGTTAGATTTTCCCTTTGATATCCCATATCCATTGATGAGTTTGTTATGACCTATTTTTGACTCCATTGCCCAATGAACCAGATATTTCTCTGTCCTATATATCTTTTCTAGGCCTTTCATGTTCTGCTGTATCATTTCAACCCAACTGTTACACTAAAAAATGTCACCTTGACATTCTGCTGACTATATGAGCTCATTAAACACTCATACATGCCTCCTCTGCAAGTCTTACAACCTTTGTTCCTCATTCCATGCCCTGAAAATGAAGGAAAAACCCTAAAAAGCTCAAAAAACCTTGGGTACGCAGTTAATATGAAGCCTACCTGCGTTTTTAGCTAGGGTCCGCATGTAATGTGAAGATAAACTGCGTTCTAGAACGCACTTTTCCAGTGTAATGCATGCGGTACCCATGTAAAGTAAAAAATGCGCGAAATTAAACCAAAAAAGTTGAATTTTGGTCAATTCTGGAAGGTTCTGGATGAGATTTTTTGGGGATGAGTACGCTTTGGTAAGGTGCATGTATCCCACACCTTAAGGAACTAATCCCTTGATGTGAGGATCCTATCCCTTTGAAGGAGGGTTCTATCCCTTTAATGGTGGAATCCTAACCTCCTCATCTGCTCTATAAAAGGAGGCATTGGGTAGCCTAAAGGGGGTTAAGTTTTTTGGAGAAGATTTTTGAGCTGAAGTGCTGTTGAGATTTAGATTTCCTTCTGCTGAGCTTTTGAGAGGAAAGATCACATACCTCTTTATGCTTCTGGAGGAAGAGTGCAAGACTTATCAAAGTAAAGGAGATTCCTACTTCGGACCCCGGGAAGGCCTTTCGAACATCAAGGCTAAGGTTGTAAGGTTCTTCTGTATATTTTAAGATTAATACAATCAAGTTCTGTTTTTCTCAATAAATTATCGTTCGATTGTTTATTTCAATAAGCTGTCGTTTGATCGTTTATTTCATAGATTCCTTGATCACTATGATAGGTATGTTTTATGATTATTTGTTATACAGGTGCTATTGATATTTTCTTGTTTGTGATTGCAGATCAACGAAAGATAATAATTTCTTGTGACAAAAGGGCCCTTGTTGCAATGAAGGATTATTGATGCAATGGAAGCACTGCGACTACAAATAAGCATTTGGATCTAAGGTAGGATCGACACCTTAATAAAATTTATTTGTAAAACGAATATATCTAGAGAAAGACAAACTTAGTTGTTCGTTTGTTGCTAGATTGTCTTCTGACACTAGGGAGATCGGTCTTGTCCGCAAGAACGATTTATCCGGCCAACAAATTGGCGACTCCACTGGGGAAAGAAACTTGTTGTTTTTGGTTCTCTTTTATTTTGATTTGAGGAAAAGTTTTTTCCTGGTTTTTGATTAATGGATATCTGCCTGGGTAGCTTAGGTTTTCTCTGTTTTTGAAAATTTTGAAGTTTTTTATGTTTTTCTTGAAGTTTTCAGGGGACCGCACTTTGTCTTCACACACAGTGCGGGCATCTCCGCACTTTTCTTAAGTAACCAGTGCAGGACCGCACCTGTTACTTCTGGGACCTGCGGACCTTGTTAAAAGTCTTGAAAAACTTAGATTTCTTCTTTCAGTTTAGTTTAGATTTAATTTAGGATTCTTAGCATCTACCCAGATCTGTATTTTTCTGTCAAAAATCTCTTGTTTCTGAATTTCTTTCAGCAATCTTCATCTCATCAATCTCCATTAAGTTAATTGGGTGTTTTGAATCTCTTTTTTGAGAAATTCTTAACTTGATTTCCTTTGGTCATTGCTTGGAGGTTTGTCTCAGTCTTTTCACAATTTTGCATCTTTTTGTTTTTGTTTATTGTGTATGAGTGTTAATCGCCTTTGAGTGTTTTTTGATCTTTGGAACTCTCACCTGATTTTCTTGACTTCCACTTGATTGGTTCTTAGATTACATTAGAATCATCTTGTGTTTGAGAATTCTCTTGCATAGATCACATTTGCATAATTAGAATTCTCATTTTCAGAATATGAATGAAAAATGTGCATAGATTACATTTGCATACTTTTCAAGTGAATTGTGCATAGATTACAATTGCATAGTTCACATTCTGAAAAATCAATTGTAGATTTAGATTTTTTATTTGATTTGAATTTAGATGTTTTTATGTTTGTTTTTTAAAAAAAAACACAAAAATAAAAAAAATTGGGATTGATTTGCATTAGTTTTTGTTGATAAAATTAGTGCATTAGAGAATTTGTTATATTTTCTCTTATTTATCAATCTTTGCATTGTTGGAAGTGAATGAAAACTCTCTCCTTACTTTAGGTAGGATTCATCGAATTGAAAATATTACATTATCATATTCGATTGCATTCAGTTTTGGTTCGGGTCATAACACCATTGGTTTCATATCCATTTACCCCTTTGAGTAATAACAGCCTAATTAACACAGTGCTTAATTAAAATTCATCTAGTAATTTTTACATTTTTAAGGCTATTTCCACCAAGATAGCTTAGGCTAGTGTCTTGGAATAGGTTCTCTCCAAGACAGTAAAACAAACAAGTAGTCGATCTTGCGGTAGGAAAAATTCTGATTGTTGCATGTATGCTATGGGAAGCTCCTCGTAAAGGATTCAAGCACAAGATCATATTCAAACCAGTGAGGTAATCAATCCTTCCTCATTGGGAACGATAGAAGATATACACGTATTAACGATGACCTCGGATAGACCATTGTCGAAGAGTACAGAATGTATGGTGGCTTAGATTGTCGAGGAGCTGAGGGATTGGCTTTGTTACTGCGCCGCACGTGTGTGTCGGATGTAGGCGTTTGAGCCTGTTGTTGCAATTGTGTAGAGGCCATAATCTTTAGGATTCTTTCCTAAGGTGACGGTGGAGGGAAGATCCCACTGTACCTGGAACAGACGTCGACTAGACTCACTTGGACTCTCTGGGGGGTTCTCTTCACTCGAGATGGTTTTGTGAAGAAACTTGTGCCAGTCTGTTTCATTAAGCAGGTTGTCGGGGTAACTGTTCCAATCGCCCTTTCTGTATTAAATTCTACGATGTTGGATTTCATCACCAACTAGTGTTTTTAGTATGGGAAGTTACTGTTTGTGTGTGGTTTGACTCCTAGATTTGATAGCGCGTGTTAATTTGTTTGTTTTTACTTTTAGAGACAATAGGTGTGAATTGTGAATTTTAATTGTTAGGTGTGAATTGTTAATTGTTAATTTTAGTTTTAAATTGTTAATAAAATTCACTGAAGTTGAATATAATGGCAAATGTTCCGGAATTTACCAACCAAGGAACCCCTCTTAATGAGAATCCTAGTACTTTTCCTTGCTTTGGAAATGTTGGTCATCCTTATATGGCTACATTGTCATTACCTGGATTTACAATAGGTTTACCTATATGGTTATTTTCAACTTCATTGGCCCCGAACACTCCATTTGTTCCACCTCAACCGGATGCTTCACAGAGTTCACCATCTCAACATCACCAACCTTCTGTTGACCCTTTACGTTCTTCGCCTAATTTATCTTCCTCCATTTCTTCCTCTTCGCTTGGTAAAAGCCTTGACGCTAGTAACCAGGTGGCTAAGAAGAAGAAGAAAGGGAAGAAGAAGAAGAAGAAGCGAGATAAGAAAGAAGTCAACCAACCAACCATGGCTGTAAATGTTAGTGGTGTTGAGGAAACCTCCAACATGCATCATAAACCCAAATACCCTTGCAGGCTTTGTAAGGGTGACCACTTCATTATCAATTTTCTGCGTAACAAGATGTGGAGGAATGATGGGCGGATACTGTCAGCTTTTATTGTTGATCATAATGAATGTCTAGTCGAGTTCTGGAAAAAATTAGCTCGGTTCTTATGGGTCTGCAAAAGGTGTCAAACTACGTTACCCTATGATGACCTCCATTGTGGGAAAACATGTGCATTACAACGAACTCCAATTGGTTACCGTAAACTTTCTCCCAACCTACCGTCAACTGACGGAGTGATTGATCTAATTTCAAGTACAGTCGATCCCATTCTTCCATTGGAGAGCGAAACTCATATCACTCAGGTTGCTGATCCATTAGTTGATCAAGTGGTCGATTCGATTTCACATTCGGTCGATCCCATTCTCCCTATAGAGAGTGAGCTTCATACCGCTCAGGTTCTTCTTGTTACATCAGATTCTTCTATGACAGGGGGCATTTCACCTGTTTCTACATAACCCCCTCCAAGTACTGAGGTCTTTTCCTTTGATTGGAATAGGCTGACAGAACCTCGTCTTCCTTCCTCTATCCCTTTCCAAATCGTTGTGAAGTTTGGTGGTAGGGACATACATCGCACACAAGTAGATGAAGGTGCTTCTGTTAGTATTTTATCCTCAAGTGCTTGGAAAGCTTTGGGTTCTCCTCAGCTTGTGCCTATTACGCAGAATCTGAAAGCTTTTAACAGAACCATTAGTGAACCTTTAGGGATCCTTCCTAAGTTTTCTATTACTTTGGAAGGTAAAACTGTCTGTATTGATCTTATGGTAGTTCGAGGCCCCTTGGATTTCAATTTAGTCCTTGGGTGAGACTATGTTTATGCAATGAAAGCTGACACTCTTTCGCGTGATGTCTTTCCCTCACAATGGGAATATTGTGACTGTAGACCAGCTTTCATTCCCTAGTCTTGTTTCGACTACCAATGATCCAACATCCCTAAATGTTCCTCATACGCAAGTGGTATCTACCCCGCCACGGGTTAATTATGTGGCAACTAGTCCCATGTTTTCAGTTACCGATGTAAACGAGCATCTCACTGTTAGCTCGTCTTATTTTGACTTAGATCCGGTAATTGACATGGAAAACTCTATGGGATTATTTGGACGTGATGTTCACATCCCTTTTGAGTCCCTTGACATGCATTCCTTCCATAGAACTATTCTTCCTTCTGATGAAGACCTCTTGGAAGCCATGATCAAGGTGTGTCCATTGACATGTGTCTCTTCCAGTTGGAAGCCATAATCAGTGAGTGAGGAGAGTTCCTTTTACTGTGTCAACCTCGTTAAAAAATGAATCAGTGAGAGTGAGGAGAGTTCCTTGTACTGTGTCAACCTCGTTAAAAAATGAAGCAGTGTGTCTGAGGATGGTTCCTGTTACTGAGTCAACCTCATTAAAAAATGAATTAGTATGGGTGAGGATAATTCCTTATACTGTGTCAACCTCGTTAAAAAATGAATCAGTGAGTGTGAGGACAGTTCTTTTCCTGTGTCAACCTCATTAAAAAATGAATCAGTGAGTCTGAGGAGAGTTCCTGTTACTGTGTCAACCTCGTTAAAAAATGAATCAGTGTGTCTGAGGATGGTTCTTTTCCTGTGTCAACCTCATTAAAAAATGAATCAGTTAGTCGAGAGCATAGTTCCTTTTCTTGTGTCAAGCTCGTTTAAAAAATGAAACAAGCTTCTGTGAGGATAGTTCCTTTTCCTGTGCCAACCTCATTAAAAAATGAAACAGGTGTCTGGAGCAGAGTTCTTGTCTTGTGTTAAGCTCCTTAAAAAATGAAACATGTAGGTATATTGTAGAGAGTAGATTGCTAGATTAGAAATAGGTAGTTTCTGAGGACAGTTCTTTTCCTGTGTCAACCTCGTTAAAAAATGAATCAGTTGATCCGAGGAGAGTTCATTTTACTGTGTCAACCTCGTTAAAAAATGAATCAGTCGGTATGAGGATAGTTCTTTTCCTGTGTCAACCTCGTTAAAAAATGAATCAGTTGGTCTGAGGATAGTTCCTGTTACTGAGTCAACCTCATTAAAAATGAATCGAGGTACGACGATACAAAATTTTCTGTGTCAACCTCATTAAAAAATGAATGAATAGGTTGTCTGTGATGGAACAGAAATAAGTAGTTGGGCGAGGATAGTTCCTTTTCTTTGTGTCAACCTCGTTAAAAAATGAAACATGTTGCCATGAGCATAGTTCTTTTCTGTGTCAAGCTCGTTAAAAAATGAAACAAATCCTCCCACAGTGAGTAGATACTTTGGATAGACCTCATAAATGTGGTAATATATTGCGATTCAGATTTTGAAGGTCAGGTCTTTCATATGATCTTGTAAATGAACCTTCATTCCATCCAGCTATTTATTACCAGTATACTTAGTTGAATGCAATGAATCTGGGGGGGCATGCGCTCTAGCAGTTACGCTTAGGGGGCATCAAGCACATTTTTCTCTCTGTTTCAAGCTTGTGCAAAAATGAAACCACTCTGAAGCATAGTTTTTCTCTTTTTCAAGCTTTTGTAAAAATGAAACCTATCTTGAGTCAATTTTGGTTATTTTCAAGACTCGTTAAACTCATGAAAATCCAGAGATTATTTTGCTATATTTCATTCTCGTAAAAAACATGAAATTGCTGAGTTCTTTCCGTCTTTTCCTGCTCGTTAATTAAATTGAAAGTCGGCCATAGGAGTACATTTTTATCCCTTTTTCGAACTCATTAAAACTTACGAAAAAGAGAAAACCATGAGTACATTTTTATCCCTTTTTCGAACTCGTTAGCTGCAGCTGAAACCTTGGGTTCTCTTTTAATCCTTTCAAAACTCTCTAAACATGAAAAATATTACCCAGTACTTGACTATTCGAACTCGTTAAAGGAAATGAACAGTCGTCCCTTCAGTATAAGTTTACCCCTTTTCTGGACTGAAATGGAATATTTACGAAAAAGGTATACGTTGAATAATCATGGTTAATAAAGTTCTCTCTTACATTATTTTATCCCTTTTCGGGCTTGAGAGACTAAATTTACGAAAAAGTACACCCACAAAGTTTTCTTAAGTTTTTCTTCCGACTCCCTAAAACTGAAAAACACTGAATTTCACCTGTATTGGACTCGTTAAAACTTAACAATAAAGGACCTGTCAATTATAAATAGGAACGAACCACTCCTTCTGAGGGTTCGAGATCGGACAAACTCTAGATTATGGACTCATCAGAGGACGGAAAACATAATCAAGCAAGAATGTTATCCTCCTCGAGCTTGTCAAAAATAAGGGTACTTGCCGAAATGGTGGGGGAAAAGAGAGAAAAACGAACATGACATTACGGCCCAGTTATTTGGAAAACTGGTGTCCTCCTTCAGACCGACACTTTTGTCCACCTGGGTTGGGAAATCCTTTGCCTAACAGTTAATCAAACCATATTGAAAGTCTTCAGCCGGTTTCTGGGTATTAGCTTTGGGTCAATTGCTACCAAGCCCATCTCGAGTATGTCATTATGTGTTCAAGAGGACAGACTCAAATGAACCATTCATCTGCAAAAATATCTCGTCATCCATTTTTTGACCATCCATGAGTCAGTCCTTGCCGATATATATTTTCAAAACTTGATATATGATTTCGTGTTGTAGGCTTTCCTACGACGGATCACTTTCTATCGACGACAGCTTATTATCTAGGAAGTTGATCCAGAAATCGTCAGTACCTTGAAATCTTCATGCCTCAATGGCAGGTTTCTCGCCTTCGACGACAGGTTGCATCATTGACCTTCGATCGAAAGATTCCGTGACATGTTCGACTTCATCTCATTCATTCACATTTCATGGATTGTACTGAGTACTTTGAGAGCCATTGATTTACTAGTGGTTTCTCTCACACTTGTTAACAGTTCACATCATTGACTGGTAATCAAGTGGTTTCTACCATGTTCGACTTCAACACATTTAATCGCATGGATAGAATCGTACTAGTTTAGGAAGCGGAAATCAAGACCCTGGATCTAGTTTCTACCATCTAGGCTGCGAGGAATTTTGTTATCATTCATACAATAGACTATTTATAAACAGATGGCTGCGTCCATGCTGTGTCGACATATGTCTATACTATGATGTATTCAAAATCATTCCTGTATCAGAACAATTTAGAGTTAGTTTCTAGTTAGTTTTGATCTGAGTATGGGAATGCCTACCTCAGCGATGATATGATTACATATATATATATTTTGCATTGAATGTTTTTGACAGGTTCCGACTGGGGTGTCCACAGGATGATCCTTGAAATGATAAAGTACTTCACTCTTCATATATGACAGACTTCATCTTCATCTATTCCAGACTTCGCACTTTAGGGGGCAATCTGTTACACTAAAAAATGTCACCTTGACATTCTGCTGACTGTATGAGCTCATTAAACACTCATACTTACCTCCTTTGCAAGTCTTACAACCTTTGTTCCTCATTCCATGCCCTGAAATTGGAGGAAAAACCCTTAAAACTAAAAAAAGCCTTGGGTACGCAGGTAACATGAAGCCTGCATGCGTTTTTAGCTAAGGTCCGCAGGTAATGTGAAGAGAAACTGCGTTCTAGAATGCACTTTTCCAATGTAATGCCTGCGGTACCCCTGTAAAGTCAAAAAAGCGCGAAATTAAACCAAAAAAGTTGAATTTTGGTCAATTCTGGAAGGTTCTAGATGAGATTTTTTGGGGATGAGTATGCTTTGATAAAGTGCATGTATCCCACACCTCAAGGAACTAATCCCTTGATGTGAGGAGCCTATCCCTTTGAAGGAGGGTTCTATCCCTTTAATGGTGGAATCCTAACCTCCTCATCTGCTCTATAAAAGGAGGCATTGGGTAGCCTTTTGGGTAAAAGTTTTGATGGAGATTTTGGAGATTGAGGATTAGAGGTTAAGTTTTTTGGAGAAGATTTTTGAGCTGAAGTGCTGTTGAGATTTAGATTTCCTTCTGCTAAGCTTTTGAGAGGAAAGATCACATACCTCTTTATGCTTCTGGAGGAAGAGTGCAAGACTTATCAAAGTAGAGGAGATTCCTGCTTCGGACCCCAGGAAGGCCTTTCGAACATCAAGGCAAAGGTTGTAAGGTTCTTCTGTATATTTTAAGATTAATACAATCAAGTTCTGTTTTTCTCAATAAATTGTCGTTCGATTGTTTTAAGGTGTCGTTTGATCATTTATTTCATAGATTCCTTGATCACTATGATAGGTATGTTTTATAATTATTTGTTATACAGGTGCTATTGATATTTTCTTGTTTGTGATTGCAGATCAATGGAAGATGATACTTTTTTGTGACAAAAGGGCCCTTGTTGCGATGAAGGATTATTGATGCAACGGAAGCACTGCGACCACAAATAAGCATTTGGATCTAAGGTAGGATCGACACCTTCATAACATTTATTTGTAAAACTAATATATCTAGAGAAAGACAAACGTAGTTGTTCGTTTGTTGCTAGATTGTCTTCTAACACTAGGGAGATCGGTCTTGTCCGCAAGAACGATTTATCCGGCCAACACCAACCAAACAAACAAACAAACACCTGCACTTAATAACTAGTCTAAAACCAATACTCAAAGCACACAAGATAAACCTTTGCAAACAAACTCTTGAGAGATCCCTCTCTGAGAATAGGAGGACTAGATCCTGCAACTCTAAAGATTGGTTCTGATGTTGCCTTGTCTTTTGATTTGCCAAACTATCAAAACACAGGACACCAACACTATATACCATGCTCTTATCCATGCAACTAAACTATCCATGAGTTAATTCTAACTAAAAAGAGCTAATTTTCAGCTTGGAGGAAGAAAAAATTCTAAAGTGACGAATTGAGGGCTTAGCACATGAACAGGGCTTAGAAATGGAAGGCGGGCGTTAAAACCTTATAATATGGAAGAAATGGCTTTGGAGCGGAAATGAATGGGAAAGTGCAAGGGTAGAGTGTGATGTCGTAATCACAACTTCGCAAATTTAGATGGATAGAAGTAAGGAATTAATGGATTAAACTAAATTATGTGAAGTGCGAAGTGCGACGAGTGACCTAGCTGGTCACAAATCGCAATATGGTAAGTTTAAATGGATAGCGGTAAGGTATTAACAGAATGAACTAAATTGTGCAAAGTGCGATTTGTGAAGTAGTAGGTTCAACGAGATGCGATTTGTGATAGGATAAGATCTGCAGGATGCGATTTGCGATGGGGATGATGTGGTAGTGAAAATAAAAAGGGAAAAGTTGTGATTTACGATATGCGATGTCGCAATATCACAATCGTAAGAACGAGTGGTAAGAGGTAAGGGAGAAATGGAAATGGTATGAAGTGTGATTTCGCAATATCACAATCGCAAAGAAAAAGCGGTAAGTGTTAAAGGTAAAAGGTAAATGTGGTGATTTGCGAAGTGCAATGTACGGTAGAGGGAGACTCGAGGAGAAAAGGTGGAGGTCGGGTTTTTTTTTGTTTGGAATGGGTTTTCATGTGTTTTTAGTAAAAAGGGTAGGCAGCCATGAATGGAGGAAAACAAAGAAATAAGCCTGAAGGGCTTAAGTGTATTAAAAAAAAAAGGTAAGTGCAGCGTGAAGGTGAGAAGAAAAGGAGGGGAATGGAGGCGTAAGAGTAGTGCTCAGAATTGAAGCACACCTTCATATTCATGAAAGAGAAACCGACATAAATGCATGATTAAACAATGAAAGAGAGGCTTTGACTTGGTAATACAATTTCTTCCCAAAACTTCGAACATAAAGCAATTTTGGCCTGTGGGAAAGTCTACCTTGCTCGAACTCTATTGATAGATATGAGAGGGGAGACTTGACCATAGTTTTTTGGAGTTTTCCCTCTATTTTACTACGTATAAGCAATTAAAACTATATTAGCAGAATAACTAAACAATAATGAAACTTATCAGAAGCAGATCTAAATTAAATGGTAGAAGCAAAACTAGCTAAATGACAAAAAGAAAAAGATAGTAACAAAATAGAAGCTAAGGCACATGGATTGAGCCCTAAACCACGAGCCTAGCCCTCTGAAACTTAAATCATTTGAATGAAATCAGTCTATTCATTTCATATAATAATAACTTCATAAATCTATGAGAATTTTATCACTGAATAAAACAAAAATCTCAATAGTTCACAATAATAGTTCTGGATGGAATTGAGACTATAATAGACTAACTGACCAACTCTTCGTAGCTCTATCTCTTCTCTATTGATTCTACAGGGTAGTTACCAATGGCTCCCTAGAAAATGGTGATTGAGTCTACTTGACTCACAGTGAACAAGGATTGGGTGCACTCTTCTTTGAGCTACTTGGCTGCCTTTGGAATTTAAATTTTTGGAGAGAATACTTAGGGATCCTTTGGCTACTTTTGGAATTCGAATTGCTAGAGAGAATATTTGGGATACTTCAGCTACCTTTGAGGGTGGAAAATCCTCCTATAATTCCTATTTTTTGTCCCCTCCGAGTCTTTATGATAAAATCCCTATAAAAATGATTAATAATTCATGATTTTATGCACTCAACCTTTTATTCAGCACTCAAAGTATGTTAGCCTAAATCACCACCTATACTATCATCATAAAACCAAATAATAAAAAAAATGAAAGAAAAAGAGATCTAAGAAGGTGAAAAGGTGACTATTAACCCCTCCAAATATGTCTAATGATGGAGCTCATCAATATGTGCATTCCTGTAAATGAGAAAATTTGTAGGTTAAATTATCCTCGATGAAAATCTTGTAGGAAAACTGTTGGACAGATTAGTCGTTCTTGCAGACAATACAGACCTCCAAAGTGTCCTACAGACAGCTAGCAGCAAACAGACAAACAAAGCTATATTTCTCTAGATATATTGCGATTTATAATTAAATGCTATAAAGGTTTAAAGATCCTACCTTTGATCCAACGCTTATTTGTAGTAATAGTCCTTCAATCGCTCGAAAGCGTTCTCCTCGAATATTTTGCAATCAAAAACAAGAAAACATAAAATAGCACCTACATAGCATATATTCATGAATCATATCCATTATGGTGATCAAGGAATCTATAAAATAAACCAATCAATTGACAACTTATTGAGAAAAACAAATTTATTTGTATTAATTTAAATAAAGAAGAGCCTTACAACCACGTTCACCTTGATGTTGTACTGGTCTTCCTGGGGTCTGGAATTAGGTGTTTCCTCTACTCAGATCAGCCTTGCACTCTTCCAACCAAGATACATATAGGTATGTGATCTTTCCCACATGAATCTCAGCTAAAAGGGTCTAAGTCTCAACAGCACTTTGTCTCCAACAATACCAAAACTTCAACTCAAATCTCTTCTAAAATCTTAACCCCTTTGAGGCTGCCCTATGCCTCTTTTTATAGTGAAAGAGAGGAGGTTACAGCGCCAAACAAGAAGGGATAGAATCATCCTTCAAAGGGATTAGTTCCTTACATCAAGGGGTTAGCTCCTTATTGGATGAGATGCATGAACATGAAAGGAGTGATCTTTCCACCGCAGGAATGTTTCTAGAAGTTTCCAAAAATGACTTTAACTGAGCTTCTATATTTTACTTGTTCATTTTTAATCTTTTACAGAGGTCTGCACTTTTAATAAACAAACAATGTGTTTGGCTCCACAGGATTTAGAGCCAAAAAGTGTGGGACTGGAGGAAAAACTAGGAGAAAGTGGTGTGCAGAGTTTCAAGGCTTTTATGAGCTTTTCTCTTAGTTTCAAGGCTTGAATTTCGGAATTATGATATTGTAGACTTCCGAGGAGTACTAAAATTTCATGGTGACAAATTTCAGTGTAACAAATTGCCCCCTAAAGTGCGAATCATAAGAATATTTGAAGAGTGAAGTGCTTTATCATTTCACGGATCAGCCTGTGGACACCCCAGTTGGAACCCTGTAAAAACATTAAACGCAACACACACACACACACACACACACATGCACACACACACACACATATATATATCATCGCTGAGGTAGGCATTCCCATACTCAGATCAAAAACTAACTAAACTTGTTCTGATACAGAAATGATTTTAGTATTACATCAATAATGTAGACATAGCATGGACGTAACCATCTGTAATGAATCATCTATTGCATAATGAATAATAAAACTCCTCACAGCCTGGATGGTGGAAACTAGATCTACGGTCTTGATTTCCGCCTCCCGAACTAGTACGATTCTATCCATGCGATAAAATATGTTGAAGTCGAACATGGTAGAAACCACTTGATTACCAGTCAATGATGTGAACTGTTAACAAGTGTGAGAGAAACCACCAATAATGAAAATGGCTCTTAAATTACTCAGTACAATCCATGAAATGCGAATAAGTGATCTAAAGTTGAAAATTTCACAGAATTATTTGATCGAAGGTCAATGATGCAACCAATCGTCGAAGGCGAGAAACCTGCCATTAAGGCATGCAGATTCCAAGGTACTGATGGATTCTAGATCAACTTCCTAGATGATGAGATGTCATCGATACAAAGTGATCCGTCATAAGCCAGCTCAGGACACGAAACCATAGATCAATTTTTGAAGAAATTGTTTGCAAGGACTGACTTAGGGATGGTCAATGCAAATGAAGACAAGTGTTTGCAGATGAATGGTTTATTTGACTGACCTCTTGAACACATAACGAAACTGCAGATGGTTTGGTGACAATTGTTCTAAGCTAATACCTAAAAACCAGCTGAAGACTTTCAATATGGTTTGATTAACTGATAGACAAAGGATTTTCCAACTTAGGTGTCAGTATGACAAAAAGTTTCATGTTCAAGAGTGTTGTAATTCTTTTACAAATCAAAGTGTGACAAATGAATCTATTTTTCTCTCTTTTCCCCCGCCATTTCTGGCAAGTACCTTTTTATTTTTTACAAGCTTGAGGAGGATAAAAAAATTTTGTTTATAATCTCATCCTTCAGATGAGTCCAACTTAGTTTAAAATCGAACCCTAAGGAGTGGTCCATTCCTATTTGTAATTGACAAGTCCTTTATTTTTAAATTTTAACGAGTCCAGTATAGGAGAAACTCAGTGTTTTTCATTTTTACAAAGTCAGAAGAAAAACTTAAGAAAACTCCATGGGTGTTATTTTTCGTAAATTTAGTCTCTCAGGCCCGAAAAAGGATAAAAATATGCAAGAGAGAACTCTATTGACCATGATTAGTCAACGTATACCTTTTTCGTAAAATGATCCATTTCGATCTGGAGAAGGGTAAACTTATCTTTGAAGGGTGGCTGGCTATTCACTTCAGTGATTTGAATAGCTTCAACTATTCAAGCGATCTTTCATTTTATAAGTGGAAAAGGGCTTAAAAGAGATAATGATTTAAGCCTTACAAAATAGGAAAATTTAAAACCCGAAAAAGTGAAAAAGAAGTTTCACTCTTTGTCAAAAATGACCATTGCTGAAAAGTCTGTTGATAACACAAACTCAGATAAACATACTTGTTTTAAATAATAAATATATTTACAGAAAAGATATTTTTGAAGTGAGAAAAATAAACAAATTTAAAATTAATCTATTGAAAAAACTTATAAAGAGTTTTCAGATTCATTTAAGTTGAAGTGGAGTGAATTTTTAGGGTCTGGGGAGAAAAAACAGAAGATGCAGGCAGAAACCAACATCCAAGATTGAAATATCATACCAGTAATCCACAACCTCCTTATCTTGCATTTCATCTGTTCAATTTTTTAATTTTGGATCAAAATTTCATTTTTGGGAGGAAAATATATCGAAAAATCCACCCTCGAGGGTCCGCACCTAATGCATTAGGTACCTGCGAACCTCGAATTTTTTCTACAACTAAAAATTGCGGGGCTCTACATTTTTAACATAGGGCCCGTGCGTATCTACGCACTGTCCCTGAGCGTAAAGTGCGGAGGCACCGTGGAAAATTTTTAAAAACATATTTTCTTCCTAAATTACCCAAATTTTTTGCTTGAAAATGATTCTAATCCTTCATTTAACTTGTTGTAGGATAACTACAATGCTCATTTAACGAGAATAGGAGCATGAAGAGGTAGATGAAGCAACAATGCTTCATAAACCAACTATGCAAGCTTTAAGAGCATGTGGGCTTTACAAATTTTGGGCTATCAGTGGCATGAGAGCTCAAGTGGATCTTCTTACTTGGCTGGTAAGTAAATGGGATGTGCAGGACCAATGTTTTGTGATAGGAGGTCATCGGCTCGAGATTGAGCTGGAAGACATCTATTTTTTGACTGGTTTTTCCAGGAGAGGCGCACCATTATCTCTATTTGGGGCTAGGCCAGGTGGTCATTCTATTGCCAGCCTCCAATTAAAGTTCTGCAACGATGAGGCCAATCCCAAGGACAAATGGATTGACATAAAAACTATCATCTGTTAAGAGATGAAAGTGATCGCTTTTACCATTGTCAAGTTGTGCGGAAGTGCAGCTTTGCATGTAGCCACAGGATCTCAGATGTGCATAGCAGTAGATTGCTTTCGAGGCACCATATTCAACTAGTGCGAGGTAGTGTTGGCAAATGTGAAAGGCCAACTTACCAGAGCAAAGAATGGGAAGCTAAAAAACTTTGGATATGGGTCCATTGTAGTCACCTTTGCTCTAGAGAGGATCTCCATGTTAGCCCCGTAGCACATTCCTGTCGATGTTGGTCGGCCTCGAGAGCCTAGGATGGTTCGTTGGGTTGCTTTGATGGCCCGCCATAGTGAGGGTGGGGAGATTGTGAGATTTCCCTCTACATATTTTCATTGGCTG
Source organism: Pinus albicaulis (assembly GCA_034641835.2). Lineage (NCBI taxonomy): Eukaryota > Viridiplantae > Streptophyta > Pinopsida > Pinales > Pinaceae > Pinus > Pinus albicaulis. Next base: position 606,603,007 of record CM076579.1, read on the forward strand.
GAATGCCAACTTTTTGTTATAGAGGATTTTCCTTATGATGGAATTGATTTTCATGGCGACTGGGAGATACCCCTCCCTCCAGGAGCTCAGTGGGATGAGTCAGGTAAAAAATATTTTTTGACATTCTCTAATTTCTAATTTTTATTTTGTTTTTTAATTGCCCAAAAGCGATAACAAAAATTTTCAAATGAAAATGTGGGTCCAACACGATCAGCCATTCTTCGCCCCTTTGACCGAAGGCAAAGGGATGCAGCAGCAGCACCACCAGCACCATAGGATCAAATTGCAGAGATCCTGACTGACTTAGAGCACCATCTGGAGTGGCTCACTATAGATATTTCTAAGACTGCTATAGATGATATCCTGCTCCACCTACAAAGATATGTCATAGGTTTTCCAGGTCCATTCAGGAGGTTTTTGACTAGGGTGGCACGAGCAGTGGTGTATTATCATGATCATCACCATGGATAGTGGCTGATTGACTTTGTAGACTCATTTTTGTATCACTTTTTTTCGATCATAAGGCGTTTTTGAGCCTATGATCGAAGACGATGTACTATTTTTTGAACACTACATTTATACTATGATATACTATTATTTCAGTTTACCTGTTCAATCATGTTATGGAATGTTTGATTTGTTACTTTTTTATCACAAATGTCTATTTATAACATTAGAAGAAATTTCATCTGCTAATGTATTTAAACTTCTTGAAATGTGTTGATATTCAATATAATTGAATTCTCGTTCCAAGAGACGAACCCTTAAAAATAATCTTAATAATACTAGATTTCTAATGGCATATACCCGGTTTAACTGTAATATAATGAGTTCAGAATATAACTTAACGATCAAACTCCGAATTCCAAATGAAATGGATTCCGATAATAATTCAATAACTGCACTATATTCAACAATATTGTTCGTCATTTGACTGAGACTTACCCCATGCATCGATACTAACTCGTTAGTGTGTGAGTAAATAACCCAAGCTACGGAAGAGATGTTCCGTGTACTACGACAAGCGCCATCAACAAAACCAATATACGTTTGAGAGGACGTCGACATCTACGATAAAAGTATCCAGATAAGCGGGAATAATAGTAAGAGCAAACTTACGCTAGGCACACATTTCTAATCTATAGCACACCAACTAAAAAGTAACTAATATACAGAGAAGATCTCCACACGAAGTCAAGCATAATATCTCTTCAGGTAAAGTTCATTTCTGGGTTTACCTAAAGAGACCCCGTCAAAATCAATCAATTAATAGGCCCCTTTTGCAAGATTTCGCTTAACAATGTAAGGACCATGCCACATGGGTTCAAATTTCCCAGCCCCTAGTTTATCGTTGGCTTTATCATAAATCAAAATTGGGTCTCCTTCTAAAAAATTACGAGGGGTAACACTTCTATCATACTGAGCTTTCATTCTTTTCGCATGAGCCTCGGTAGCTATTGCAGTGGTACGCCGATTCTCATATAATTGAGCCAAGTATAAAAAATGTTTCTCCTCTTCAGAAGTGTCTGGTAATAACTCTATGGCTAGTTGGAGTGACAGTATCTCGCATTCAATGGGTAATACCGCTTCTAAACCATAAACTAGTTGAAAAGGGGTAAAACCTGTCGATGTTTTTGTTGAGGTTAGATATGCCCAAAGCGCTGAAAAGAGCATGGTATGCCAATTCAACTTATGAATGCCAATGAATCGTTTGATCATGGTGACTAAAACTTTATTAATTTCTTCAACTAAACCATTGGCCTGTGGATAATATGGTGTAGAACTATCATGGCGCAGGCCAAGCTAGTCTGTTAACTCGGTCATCATGATATTTCAAAAATGGCTCCTGTGATTTGTAACTATCGCTTGGGGTACACCAAAACGAGAAATCACATGATTGAATACGAAAGTAGCTGTAGTTTTTCCATCTGCCACAAATGTAGGCATCGCCTCGGCCCATTTGGTAAAATAATCTACTGCTAGAATAATATACCCATGCCCCTCGCCTGAGTGAGGCTTATATGTAATGAAATCAATGCCCCATTTTGCAAAAGGACTGACAAAAATTATGGGGTGAAGAGGAGAAGGTGGTGCACGCATTTTTAGATCGAAGATTTGATAATTATGACATTTTCGAACCGCGTAAATACAATCTTTAAACATAGACGGCCATAAATAACCTGCACGCAATATATTTTGGGCTGTGGTGTACCCAGACATATGACCACCACATGCTCTGGAGTGACAGTCATTGAGAACATTTTTGTCTTCGTCATGAGTTAGACAACATCAAAAAACCGAATCCGCACCACGACGGTATAGTGTGTTGCCAACAATATGATATTGTTGAGACTGGAAATGAATTTTGCATCGTTGTGACCGTGAAAGCTCAGGCTGAAAAGATTTGGTCTGAATATACACAATAATATCTCCATACCATGGATCAACAACACTGATAAGAAACAAGGACTCATCTGCGATTGGTTGCTCCGCCACAGTTTCTATATCAGTATGTGGGAAATCACACATAAGTTCAACAAAAATCAGTGATTTCTTGGATTTGAATTTTTCAAATTCCAAATCGAACTCCTACAGAATAACAATCCATTTAGAGTATTTTCCCCCTAGAAATTTTTTAGTCAAGATGTAAATCATAGGGTTACAATCAAAGATCACTGTTGTTTTGTGTAAAACTATGTAGTGACGAAAACGTTGGAAAATTTGAACAGCTGCAAAGGCCAATTTCTCCACATGTGAATATTTGATCTCAGTTGGATGCAAATTCCAACTAAGATAATAAATCACACGTTCACTATGGAATTCATATTCCTGAGCTAAAACTATCCCTATCGTTGAATCGGAAGCGGCGAGGTACAAAAATTAATCTTGGTTGTAGTTGGGAGGATGCAGTAACGGTGCATGGGTCAACGAGTTTTTCAAAGAATCAAAAGATATATTAGCGACCTCGTCCCAAAAGAAAGGAATGTTCTATTTCAACAACCTAGAGAAAATTTTCGTTAACTCGGCATAGTTAGGAATGAATCGACGTAAAAAAATTTCTTTCCCTTGCAAACTTTGGAGTTGCCAAAGAGTAGAAGGAGGAGGTAACTTGATGATTGCCTCAACCTTCGATGGGTCGACACGAATGCATACTTTTGAGACAATAAATCCCAATAATTGTCTGGATTCTACACAAAAAACACACTTTTGAGGATTCAAATGAATCTTATAGTGCCTACATCACATAAAGATGGCTCGTAAATGAGTAATATGATCTGCTCTGCGTGTAGAGTGAGCAGGCAAATCATCGAGGTAGGGTTGCACAATGTGCTTAATGTCATGAAATGCATAAGACATGGCCCTTTGAAAAGTGGTGCTAGCATTCTCAAAGCCAAAAGGTAATTTGCGATAAGTGAAAGTGCCCCATGGACAAATGAAAGCTTTTTTAGGTTGACCTGCAGGGAGTATGTTTATTTGATTGTAACCGGAAAATCCATTCATGAATGAGAAAATTTCACTTCCAACACAATCGTGAATAATATGATCGATGTAAGGGGTTGGATAGTTGTCTTTTGGACAAGCTTGATTTATATCCCTAAAATCGATACATAATCTTATTGTTCCTTGTTTTTTAGTGACTGGAACAATATTAGATACCCAGTCCGTTAATGAGATTGGATAAATAAAACCTGCATGAAGTAATTTTTCAACTTCTGCTTTGATAGCTACAACTTTTCTCGGATGAATCTGACGTAATTTCTGTCTGACTGGTTTGGCATCCGGTTATGTCTTAATTTCAAGTACAACAACCGACGGATCGATTCCTAGCATTTCTTAATATGACCAGGAAAATATGTCACGAAATTCCTGAAACAGGGCCTTATATTCTTGAATTTCTTCAGGCGTACAAGAAGCACCTATGTGAATGTTTCAACAATTCCAGGTTTTACTGAAATATCAAGAGGAATCGTCGTAGAAATATTTTCTAAATTCATTTCAGAATCATCATGTGAGAGAGGATTTTAAGGTTCTTTGACGTAATCAGTGGTAAAAATAGAAGAGAAATCATTTTCAAAATGATCGAGATCAGGTAAAAACGAAGATCTATGATGAAGATCTTCCCATGGTAATTCATCTACCGACAAGAACTCATGAATATGCTCATCAGTATGGAAAACTTGTTGAGCAGGATCTAGAATTGGTGTCGAAGCTAAACTCGATATTTAAAATGATTCCTGATTGATCACATTCACTGGATCAAAATTGGTTGAATGAGTATCCGAAAAGAACTGTACTTGCTGATATGCTAACTCAAAAGGACTCAAAGACATCGGGCCCTCGAAAGAATCCAATTCTGATTCTAAAGGTACTATTCAAGGATCATCAAAGGAAATAGTACTTGATGTAATCATATTGATATTAGCAATAGGAGTTTGTACGTTAGGAGGAGGTAGGGAAAAAGTTCCCAGTAAACCTGAATCTTTAATCAAACCTACTCCGACATCCTTATAAGGGATAGTCGATTTTCCGATATGTTGGATACTATCAGTAGAGGCTGGGTCAGACGAATAATATGAAAGCTGATCTATCTTAACGATATTTCCTTTATGAGGAAACATGATGAGACGAAATATCGATGATACAACAGCAGTCATAGCGTAAGACCAACTGCGACCCAGGAGAAGGTTATAATCCAGAGGGGCATCAACCACTTCCACATCTAGATTAACCATTTTTCCTTCGACCTCTATTGGTAGATCTTGTAAAATACCATATGGTTGAAAACCTCTTCCATCAAATGCTTTGAGAATAGTTGGTGATTGGTTGATTTTTGGAAAACCAAGTGATTTCCAACATTTTATTGACATTATACACATAGAAGCCCCTTCATCAACAAAAGTATGAAAGATACGCATGTTCTTGATGATTACTGGAATTTGAAAAGCCATTTGATGAGGTAGGCATGGTGTAAAATTTTATAAATCAAAGATCATAAGGTTCGAATCTTGGATATCTACGGCTCCTAAAGCTTACAAAAGTAATTTTCTTTGGGCTGGACATAATTGCAATACTTCCAAAGCCGACATTGCCTAAGGGGAAATTGCCAAATCTTAAACAATGTTGTAATTCTGAGCAGCCCTCGCATGTGGATTGAAGGCTGATTTATGAAGTACACCTTTTGCAGGCGGTTTAATTACTAAGTCAGGATTTTGTTTCTCGATCTGTAATGGATCATAAACTGAAGGAGATATAGTTGATGTAGAATTGGATGTTTCTTCTTCCTTACTAGTATTTTTACTACCATAATCTTGCGATCGCATCGCAACCATTAAAATATCCTCAACCGGATTGGAGGAAGATCCAACCATGTTACTATCTTGAGTGGGAAATGGATCCTTCAAGACAGCAGGTATAGGTGAACGCTTAACAAATTTTGATACCTCGGCTCTATGCAGGCACTCTTTCGTAAAATTATCCTGGTCACAGATGAGACAAGGATATTGAGGTTTGCGTTTTTCGTAAGTCGGTTCAGTTTTATCATTTTTCTCTTTTGAATATTTCTTCTTCTTATTCTTACCACTGGTTTTGGATTTGGCTATAGATGTCTCTACAACATGGATATTGGCAGAAGTTTCTTGGGAATAATCTCCTTTGCGTGAATTGGGTAAAGTGATAATAGGAGAAGTAGTCTTGTAAGACTTCTTCTTAGTCTTACAAGTACTAACAGAACCAATTACACCATCAATGACATGAGAGCCAGAAGGAGTTGCAGTTAACTGAACATGTCTTGGTAGATCAGGGATTTTATCATACAGAGTACATGACTGAGTATAAACAAGGTCAAGGTACTGAGCCTGAGCAATAACTTGCTCTTCTGTAACAACACCTCCTTTGGCCACATCTTTAGTAATTTTGGGCAATAGTGATTTAAAAAACCATTCAGCCAAAATTTGATCAGGAATAAAGACTTTCACTAAACGCCTTCTACATCTCCATTCATGAATGTGATCAGATATTTACGTAGACGTAGACTGCTTTAATGAAGTCAGTAATTCTGTGCCATGGTTGTATCTGACAGGCAACTGAAAATGGGTTAAGAAAGTAGTAGCTAGTGCGTTAAAATTATTAAAAGAGCCGCATGGTGACTCAATGTACCATTTGGTAGCTAAACCAATGCGATTTCTCTCAAAAAGACATAATCGAATTGAATCATAAACTATTGAATTAGATGCGCACCAGAGGTGATAAGTCATAACGTGATTATATGGGTCCTCTCCTGAATTTCCTTCAAATTTTGGAATATCACTGGGCAACTTGTTAGGCATCGACGACCAATATGGAAGATAAAAAATGTGATCATTCGTAAGGTGCGACAGATCTGGTAAATCTAAAGTTACTATAAATGGTGATCGATGGCTAGGGTCTTGATAACCTTGAGTGATCAAACTAGTGCCAGGAGGAGGATAGCCAGGATATCCTGGAATCGAATATGCATTTTGAATCATGTAACCTCCTAGGTAACCAGGATTAACTGGACCATACTGTGGTTGTTGAGGTATTTGATAAGTATACCCAAGGTATGGTTTATACTGATATGCTAGATTTTGTGTAGCTTGACTAGTTTGATACTGTCCTTGGTACGGTTGATAAGTAAACTGAGGTTGACTAGAAATAATCGTACTTGTACCAGCTTGTCCTGTAGGCATCTGGGCCATATTCTGACTTGTAGGTCTCGATTTTTGTACAGAGGCTTGAGGAATTTGTACTGATGCAAGGATAAAAGAAACCAGAGCTACAGATACTCCAGAAATAGGTGTTGTAGGTTGAACAGAGGTTGCAGTAGTTGCAGCAGTTTGAGGCAGAGTTTGAGGTGTACTGGGCCCATGCTGTTGAACAGAACTAGGTGCAGGGATTTGAACAGTAGGCTGAACAGGTTGCTCGATTGGACCAGAAACTAAAGGTTGTCCAGTTTGATTAGGTAACTGCACATTAGGTTGCATAGTCTGTTGAACTTGCGATGGATTCCACACCATGTTCATTCCGGGGTATTTACCCATAGAAGGTTGTACATATGAAGGACCATAGTTTGGTTGAATGTAGGGTTGATAATTAAGTGGTAAATTTCCAGCTCCTTGTAAAAATGATTAACCAGAAGGTGGTTGGAAACCTTGAGTTGGGTACTGACCTTGAGGTTGATAACCCTGAGGCACGTACTAAATCTGGGGTTGATAAGGACCTTGAGCAATATACTGAGTCTGGGGTTGACCTTGGGGTATATACTGTCATTGAGGTTGATAACCTTGAGTTATGTACTATCCTTGAGGTTGTTTTCCAGGTAAATAATACTATCCTATAGTTTGTCCTGGTAGAAAATTACCTTGAGGTTTCCCCCCAGGTGGTAACTGGCTACTTTGAGGTTTCCCCCCGGGCAGTAACTGAATACCTTGAGGTTGAGGATTTGGAATATTACCATACATCATAAAAAATTTCTCTGCATTCGACGTTTCAGTTTTAGTACCATTTTTTCCAGATGATAACACTTGTTTAGTCGGTCGAAGATTTTCTCCGGAGAAAGTACCAGAGAGTGACTGGTACCCCGAAGGAACAAAAGGACCACCGTATAAATTTTTTTCTGCTGATTGCAAAAACATAGATGACTCACTTAACATATTTGATGAGGGATAATAACCTCTTGGTGTAGGATGAAAATGAATTCAGGATGGTGAAAAACTAAGACCCGGGTTCTCTAAAAAATCTTTCAATGATAGATACCAAGCATCACTTCTAAAAGGACTGTAGAAAATAGATTCACGCTCCCTAAAATCCAAAGTCTGTTGGGTTTCAGGAAGAGTTACTTCTTCGTCTGGACCGACAAGTTCTTCAATGGAAATGATGTCAGAAGGAAGATTTTTAGTAATGATATTTCTTACCCTAGGTGAACCAGGATCACTGGAAGTTGGAGTAATAAATCCTGAAGATGGTTGCAAAACAGCAGGTTCAGTGTCAGGTTCAGAAATTTCAGGTTCTTCAACAAATTCACTGGAAGGAGAAATACTACCAGTGACTTCAAAAACTAAAATCAGCTCTTGAATATGTTATGTTGTTTGTAACTGATAATCAGGATGAAAAACTATAGATGACTCTCCTACTTCTGTTGAACTAACTCTACTATCAGTAGTTGATACTAGAGCTCGCAGCCCTTCAAATTGACTTGGTGTATATTCAAGAGGTTTCCCCTGAAGTCTGCGCGATTGTCTCGGTAATTCAGCCACGATTAAAACTTTTTAATCACACGTAATCAAATGAGAATTTCAATGAAAACTACTAAAGTCACTAAGGAAACAAACAAATGAATCACATGCTTAAAAATCTAGGAGATCAAACCACACACAAACAGTAACTTCCCAGTCTAAAAACACTAGTTGGTGATGAAATCCAACGTCGTAGAATTTAATGCAGAAAGGGTGGCTAGAACAGTTACACTGACAACTTGCTTAATGAAATAGACCAGTGCAAGTTTCTCCACTTAAACCATCTCGAGTGAAGATAACCCTCCGGAGAGTCCAAGTGAGTCTAGTTAACGTCTGCTCCAGGTATAGTGGGATCTTTCCTCCACCATCCCCTTAAGAAAAAACCATAAGATTATGGTCACTATGGTTACCAACAGGAAATAACATACCTAGGGGAACAATCTACAGTCCTACATACATGTAAGGGCAGAGTAACAAAGCTCAATCCCCTTGAAGGCTCCTTGACATAATCCAAGGTATACCGACAAGTGACCCCATGCTCCTCGAAAATGGTCTATCCAAGGTTTACCGTTATTAATACGTGCAAATCTTCTATCGTTCCCAATGTGATAGAATTGATTATCCCACTGGTTCATATATGACCTCGTGCTTGACTCCTTTAAGAGGAGCTTCCCAGAGCATACAAGCAACTATTGGATTTTTTTCCTACCGCAATATTAACTACTTATTTGTTTTAACTGTCTTGGAGAGTTTATTACTCCCTACTCCAAGACACTAGCCTAAGCTATATTGGTGAAAAGAGCCCTAGAAATAAAAATTTGCTATTTTAATTTTAATTAAGCGTTGATGTTAAGAGTTTTTTCTTAAGATAATAGGTATGTAAGTGAAACGAATGATGTTTATTGATCTGACTCAAAACATACTAAAAATGCATCTAATAATGAGAAACAATCTGTTTTCTTTCAATGAATTCTAGCTAAGGAAGAGTTGAGAAATGCAATTTTCGAAAAACAAAACTTTCCTTTAAGCAAGAATAAATGAAAAGAAATTTAATTTCAATGAGAACTCAAAATAATCTATGCTCAATACAAAACCCTTTGTTTAAGATCGAAACTGCAAACTAAGCTTTTTCTTCAAAAGACACTACAATTCCTAAAAATCACACAAAGCTAAAAACACTATCTTGAGATCTAAAAATTCTAAGACTAAATGTGAATTAAAGACTAAATCTGAATTAAAACTTCAAATATTTTAAGGATGTCTTACTTAGCTTGTGATCTCACTAAGAAATTATTTACTTGAATTAGAAAGAACTCGAAAAAAAAAATCCAATTTTCGTTTTTAATTGAAATTCCAAACTTATTAACAAAAGTTTTTCAAAGATGTGCAAAGGAGAGAAATGGGATCTAAATCTCACAAAAAATTTCTACTAAAATTCCAAACTCAACAAGAAATCAAGGAAACACCAATGATCTAATGGTGTACCAAGGTTTCTAATCTTTGAGCAGGATAAAAACAAAGCAAAAATTATTAAAATATGCAAATCTTTCAGAAAATCAATCAAAACTAAAAGTGCTGAAATAAACTCTTAATAAAGGCTCCCTAGCAGAATATACAGGTCTGGGTAATCTCTGAGAACCTAAAAAAAGTAATCCAAAATAGAGGATTTTAATATTTTTTCAAACATTTGACAGCGTCTGCAGAATTTAGTATAATCCAGTGCGGTCCCGCACTGTGGGTACAGGAAAAGTGCGGTACTGCCTGTACTTTGTCAAAAGGGAAAGGGCAGACATAAGAAAACAAGAGAAAAAACCAAAAAGTTCTGAAGGATTTTACAGGGATTATCTAGCCAAGCCAATATAAATCAGTGAAAATCAGGAAACATAAGTTCATAAATCAAAAGTAAAATAAATCAAAGCTCAAAAAAATCCCCAGTGGAGTTTCCATTTTGTTGGACAGATTATACGTTCTTGCAGACAAGACAGACCTCCCAAGTGTCCTATGGACAACTAGCAACAAATGGACAAACAAATATATCTTTCTCTAGATATATTGCGATTTATAATTAAATGCTATAAAGGTTTAAAGATCCTACCCTTGATCCAACGCTTATTTGTAGTAATAGTCCTTCAATCGCTCGAAAGAGTTCTCCTCGAAGATTCTGCAATCAAAAACAAGAAAACATCAAATAACACCTGCATAGCATATATTCATGAATCATATCCATTATGGTGATCAAGGAATCCATAAAATAAACCAATCAATTGACAACTTATTGAGAAAAACAGATTTATTTGTATTAATTTAAATAAAGAAGAGCCTTACAACCACATTCGCCTTGATGTTGTACAGGTCTTCCTGGGGTCCGGAAGCAGGCGTTTCCTCTACTCAAATCAGCCTTGCACTCTGCCAACCAAGATACATACAGGTATGTGATCTTTCCCATGTGAAATCTCAGCTAAAAGGGTCTAAGTCTCAATAGCACTTTGTCTCCAACAATACCAAAACTTCAACTCAAATCTCTTCTAAAATCTTAACCCCTTTGAGGCTGCCCTATGCCTCTTTTTAAAGTGAAAGAGAGGAGGTTACAGCTCCAAACAAGAAGGGATAGAATCCTCCTTCAAAGGGATTATTTCCTTACATCAAGGGGTTAGCTCCTTATTGGATGAGATGCATGAACATGAAAGGAGCGATATTTCCACCACAGGAATGTTTCTGGAAGTTTCCAAAAATGACTTTAATTGAGCTTCTATATTTTACTTGCGCCTTTTTAATATTTTACAGAGGTCCGCAATTTTAATAAAAAAATAATGCATTTGGCTCTGCAGGTTTTAGAGCCAAAAAGTGTAGGACCGTAGGCAAAACTAGGAGAAAGTGTGGTACCAGAGTTTTAAGGATTTTATGAGCTTTTCTCTTAGTTTCAAGGCTTGGATTTGGGAATTATGATATTTTAGACTTCCAGGGAGTACTAAAATGTCATGGTGACAAATTTCAGTGTAACAAAAACTTAACCACTTTCTCTTTTCCTTTATCAGATTTTACAGCGACAAGGGCTTTCCAAGTTGGGGATTTTGACTAGTTTCCTGCTCCTCAGAAGGAGAAAATTTCTTCTCATTATTATTTTTCATATCGTTGGTTGACTACAGGGATTACAAAGAATTGATTGCATTGATTGGAGAGTAAGTTTGGTGATTGATTGTAGTTGAAGTGGGAGCCGCAGTAATGAATAACTAAACAAATTTCTCACTCAACTACTTTACAACCATTCTCGTCGTAGCACCAATGAGACCATTAGAGTGCAAACCTATTGTTTAGTGGTAGGATAATTCAAATTTCGGGGAGCATTAGGTATCAAGTAATAAAGTGTGTCTGATTGCGAATAGATAAGATAGATATTGTTAGATGAAAAGATCCTAATTTCCATAGTCTTCATTTTTAGTCTACATTTTGAGTCTAGAACAAGACTCATATTCATGAAAAAACTTGATAAGAAGAGAACAATGTAGGGTAAATATGTATTTACCCTACATTCTTCTCTTCTTATCATGTTTTTTCTTGATGATGAGTCTTGTTCTAGACTCGAAACATAGACCAAAAATGAATACTGTGGAAATTATGAGCTTCTCATCTCAAAATATACACCACATAAATCTTAAAACTATCATAAGATATAAATGTTGGGTCTAGTGAGATGGTATTCAGGGACTTCTCTGTACTTGGAAACGATCTTCACAATGGGAGGTAAAAGCGAATTTTAGAACCAATCAAAAAGTAAATAGTCTCGAATGGGTGCATTTACTAATCTTCATCATCTTCTCCATTAATGGATATGATTAGAGATATGTGTGGAAGTATTTTGGTGCAGAGTAGTTAGTAATTCCTTTTTGGTTTCATAATAGATTAGTAATTGAATTTTTTTAAGAAATTCCATGGTGAGGGTGTTAAAGTTGTTAATTGAGGTGTGTGGAAACTCAATGTACCACTTAGCTTCATTACTAGTCAAGGTACGAGGGAAGAGCCCGTGTCAGATATTATCATCAATAATAGAGTTCAAAACACACCAAAGATGGTATGTAGTGACATGTGTCACTAGTTCATCTCGTTACTTGCCTTCAAACTTTAGAATGTTGGTAGGAATTTTTTTTGAATCAAAGGCCACAACAAGTTATAATTTATGGGGTAGTTAGTTAACTTGTACAGATCTGGGATGTTGAGAGTAGCCAAAAATGACAATGGAGTAGGCGTTGTCGAATATGACAAGGGAAAACTAGGGTGACCTGAAGGACCAGAAGGTCGAACCATAAATTAGTTTCCAGAAGGGTACATGGGTGTAGCTGAATAATAATTCCCTTGTGGTGGAGGTGGATTTGTATAAAGTGGTGGGTCATATGGAATGCCCCTAGCCTTAGGGATGTTACTAGTATACTAGTTACACACAGAATAGAGGTTTCAACCAACATGTATTAACGGTTGAGTTGGAAGTCCCCAAGGAGATGAGACATGCCCATGATATGGGACATTGTTGGGCACATGTTGGCTTGAGGGGTCCTGACCCAAGTTCGACGTGCAAGGTTTTCCAAAAAACCCCTATACTAATAGCCCTTTCAAAAGTGACCTGCTTGCGCAAGTCAAAGTCTCACCCGAAGTAGTATGGGCGGGTGTTGGAACCAGGTTTCCGCACCCTGAGAAAGGAAGGGTAAGGCAAGAAGAGCTGTGCTAGATCATGTGATTCCCAGATTACCTTATTCTATGGAGAGTTAATCAAGTCTCTATTCACATCCACATGCACTATATCTATAGTTATATTCTTTTTATAACATTAACACAGCATTACATAAATAGAACATAACAGATCTAGATCCAAGAACGCAATACACAGATCTTTCGCAGCATAAAGAAAGAAAACGCACAATACATCAATTATCAGTAATTCACACAACAATACTCATAGATTCAGTTCTCTAACAATATTTCGCATTCATTCATTCATCAATTCTTCCTTACAATTCCCTTCCCAACCTGCACACACAACAACGGGATCTACACACAACTGGACTTAGATATCCGCACACACAGCCAACAGGAGTCCTTTCCCCAAAACCCAAACAGATATCTTAAACAATAGATCGCATCAATAGCTCCTCATTTCTTATCCTTTACAAGACAAAATGCATCTCTTTTTATAACAATATAGCCTCTAATTTCCTATGGTCCGCAACCCATGGTTTTCAGACCCCTAGTTTACCCTTTGACCCATTACAATGCGTTCGGGGCTTTGACCCACCCCAAAATCCCTACGCTAGACTAAATATAATAAAAAATATTCAAAATGGACCAGTTTCGTAACTTGTTAGGAGACCCCATTCCAACAGTCCCCCAACACAATCTTGTGACTCATCCTAAGTCACTGCAATGGTGTGGCTTCAATTTGTGCATGCAAGGTAGCTAGAGTGCAGAGGAGCAATGGGAGGACTTCCTTACTTTTGGTCGCATCTCGTTGCACAATGTTGACCAGTTTCAGGGAGGCAGGGCCATCTGGAGCCGTGGTAACTCGTTCTAATAGCTGGTGGAGGCGCGCAATGGCAAACTAAGCGTCTTCAAGGAGCTGGAGTGTGGTGTCGGCCCATGGTTTCAACCATTTTTAGATGACATACTTGTTGTGGCAAAGGTTCTCAATCCTGTCCAAGATGGCTAGATGTTGCACAGAGACAGTGGAGGGTGAGGAGGCTCTGACTTGGTCCAGAGCAGCTTCCTCCTGTTGTAATTCTGTTTGGATATGCTAAAGAGTGGAATGGTGCCGCACTGCTGTGCACAGTTGTGTAGCTATTTCGACCAATTATGTGCCCTGTGTCAACTGCTCCTGAATAATATGCGTTGCGTCTGTGACCACTGTAATCTGTTGGTCCCGTACTTTCGAAGGTATGTCATACTGCTGTTGCGTGGCCCGGTCATGATGGCGAACTTTGTGCAACACTCTGGTGTACAATCCTCATAGCTCTGTGCGAGATAGCTGCACTAAATATATTTGGATATCCCCAGTAGTTGGATTAGGGGTGTTGACTAGGGAAATGCGAGGGATTGAACACACATTGCTTCTGTTGGGTAGTGCTCTGGAGTTGCGGAGAAGTCGCAGCATGTCCCTGTATCGCAGCGTTCCTTCTGTGTGTGGCTCACAGACAATCCTTTCTGCCAGGATCCAACACTCACCTCTGTGACTACACTCATAATTACTAGACTCTCTTAAGACAATATCTGCAGGTATTGAGCAGCCTAAGACCGGGTCCTTCCGCAGGTTAGGGTCCATCTTAGCAATAAGAAAATGGGCATCCTAGAGAATGTTAATAAGCGCAAACAACTAGTACGCAGATAGCAGGAGGATGTTGTAGGGTGAATCAATAGCTAGGTGTGAATACTTCCAGCCATCTGCACACCGTCCGAAGCTATTTAATGGAGAGGTAGCTCGTTCGTGGCACGTACCATCGATCATTTGGATTGTTCTTACCATAAATGGCTGCATTGATGATCTGCCACTTGTTTTTCATATTTTTAAGGTTCTTTTCTTATCAAATCGGGATGTGCTGATGGTCATCCTTTGTGCTCGAGGTCGTGTCCACGGAATGTCAGATCATGGATGACGCCTATATGTCATTTGCGTACCCTGAATGAAGTTAAATCTGAGGTGTATTTGCAAGTTGGCCATCAGTATTTTAGAGCCCTTTACTTCGCCTGTGGGCGAGACATCCCTGTGCGATAGGGCCGTGTCACACATCCTCGTGCCATCTATTACTTGAGACGTTCGTAAATTCTCCCAGTTACACGTGGGTGTAGGCAGGTCCATAATCCAACGCATGCTTAGGTCAGTGGTACCCAGGCAAGTCTATCCGAGAAAGGTTTGATTGCACCCTTGAGTGTTATACGTCAACAAGTATTTGCGTAGGTCGACTGACCTCAGAGCCCATCTAGAAACTGGGGTCCCTATGCACATGATCACCCTACTCCAATACTTCCCCTGAGTGAAGAATACTGGTCCCTGCGTAGGTGCTCAGTGTAGGGTTAGTGGTAGTGCTCCTAGCCTGCGTTCCATGGGAATCTTAGGTTCAACAAGCTTCTGACTATCACTGGCATCCTCCTGGCAAGGTAGGTTTCTTTCTGTGGTAGAGATGCAATGAAAATTCCTGATGGTTGGAAGACATCGAAGCGCCGAGACCTTGTGTAACTGACCTTGTCAATTTTCCAGCTCCTCATCAGAGTCGAAAAAACATTCACTGTCCTTTTCCCAGCAAAGAATTCCTTTATCTGTGGGGTTAACCCGATCTTCATCCTGTGCAGTCAATTTATAAATGTGATCTAATTCCTCCTTCTCATAGGCTGGCTCTGTATACCACGCACCCTCTGATGGATCTAGTGGTACTATAACACGGGTACCTTTGTTTTCAAACACCATGCTGCACTTCTTGAGGTTGATGACACTTCCCATGTCTATTGCCCAGTCCAGTCCGAGGAGTGTAGGGTAGGGGTCCACGTCTTCCACAATTTCTATGAATTCAAAATCAGCTAAGACCCTTACCCCTGCAATGTCAACCATGACTTTTGGTAACCTACCCAGAGGGATGATCTTTTGTTGATTTTCCATTCGCAGTTGGATGGTGGACCATTCTAATTTTGGATCTCCAATTCATTGCCATGTCTGCTTTGGTAGGACGTTCGCATTTGATCCAAGATCCAAGATAACATAATCCATCTCATAGTCACCGATATGTGCAGTTAATTGCATCTCTCTTCCAGTGCATTTCTTATAGTTGTATAGTTTGTGTACATCCTTGGTTTCAGGGATCAAGTTGGGTCAAGCTGCATAGGTATTCATTAGTGCTTGGAGATTTCCTACAGCCTGTGGGTTTTGTAGAAGCTTCAGACATGCTTTTAAAAAGGGCTCAACTCCTTCCTCTATCTGAGGTTGCCTTGGCAGTTTCGCAGGGGCGACCAGTGGTGCTTGTTCCTTGAAGTGTAATCTTTCCTGAGAGGCAAGCCCCTCTTTCACTCCCTGGGTGACCAGACTGCTTTGTGTCATAACTTTTACACTTGGATCTGCCTTCCTCAGCTCGGTTTTAACTCTTTGTATGTTCTGCATCAGAGTGGGCTACTTTTCCTACATCTTGGCTATTAAAATTGGGCAGTCCTTCACCTCATGGTCCAGATGCCTACAATATTTGCACGATGGCCTGGTGGGATTTGGAAATTCTCTAGAAAAGTGCCTTATCTATCCACAATTATAACAGATTAGCTGCCCACATCCTCGTCCTGCGCTTCCTCCCTGACCTCCTCTGCCTCTGGCCGGTGATACTCCAAAGTGCGCATAAATTCTCGGCGATGCAGGGTCCGATTGTACCCTATATAAGTTCCCACGATCCATCATTAAGTCATAATTATGAAATTTATATTCATCATGTCCCATAGATCGGCAGAATCGGCACCATTGTTGCTTTAGTTCTGGGACATACGCACCTAGCCAAGGGAAATGGTTCGTATCATGTAGTCCTGCTACCCGAAAATCATCACACCATAGCATAGGTCCACTTGAACCTGGTCGTAATAGGATAGGTTCCCTACTTTCCCCTGGGCGTATCGGACTAGGTCCTCCTGCTTGCATGAAATCCGTCAGTAGAAGGCACTGATCCTTCATATGGCTAGACACCCGGCATCGTATGCACTAGAGATCTACATAGCTGTCCTTTCCTCGCTCTTTTCGCAGGTTCTGTATCTCCATATTCATAGCCCCAAGTTGTTCCTGGATTTTTTGTACCCCTACTTACGTATCCTCTTGGGGTGCATCTTCTAGTTTCAGAGCGACTTCCACAGCTTTATCTTGCGACTCAAAGGTCTGATGACTCATCAGCGTGCATAGGTGAGGTAACATCATAGTGATGAACCACTACGTATGTTGTCTATCATCATATTCGAACCCTCCTTCCCTGATCGCCTTCTTCAATCGCTGATCAGCCTCCCATACTGACTCAAACACATCTTTTTTGAAGTACTTTACTTCCACTACCAGCTGGGAATAATATTTGGCTTTTGGAATTGTTGATTCAAAGCATCTTTGATATCTTGAATGGATGCATTCTCGTTCTAGGAAATGTATCGCATATACCAGTCTAGGGCTCTGTCTTCGAATGCTAAAGACAACTGCGCCCTATTTATCGTGTCACTCGCCACATTATGCATAGTCCAGACGGAGTCTACCATGAACCAAAATCGATCCATATCTTCATCTCCTACCCCCTTCAAGGTAGGCAATTTCAGATGCGCAACCATATCGCTGTCCAAGGGAGGTGGTTGTATGGGTGAATTCTTACCTTTGTGCAGCCTAGGCGGCAGTGTAGCTGGGGGATCTTGCGCAGCCAGTTCTTGTAAGAGATTATAGGCAGATCTCCCTCTGTCAAGGTTGGTTCGATAGTATTTACCACTCTGCGTCGCACTCCCATCTAGATCCGAGGTCATTCAGTTAGTATGACTACACAATGCTCTTTTCACACAGTCGTTTCTTGATAAAAAATGGTAACGTCCTCAGAAATTTTCCCCGAAACCTTTTGAGAATCATCGTTCAGCCTCAAAGTACGATAAAAACTGATCAATGGAAAATTCTGTCAGAAATCCACCCAGCACACTATCCACCCAGTTATCCACCATGTGTGTGATAGTATTATTGGTTTTTTCCAGCTGTTTGAGAAACTCTGGGGTCCAATGAGTGAACCGCTCATCCTTCCATCACTTCTAGAATTATAAAAGTCTGGCCAACCACTCCTGGAGTTCAATCGCAAAATTCGCAAAGAATATTTCGTAGCTTTCAGTAAGGATGTACCTATTTTTCCACCTTTCCGTCGTTAGCTTCTCACTGCAATTTTCTTTTACTGCGAACTCCTGGATCTGTCTTTCAAACAAGTCTTTGATCTCTTTTCTTTCAGGCTTCCATTATTCTCTTCTCATTACCCAATTCCTGTCTCAAAATTCTTCTGATCCCGGCAATGGAACCATTTGTTGGCTTGAGGGGTCCTGACCCAGGTTCGGTGTGCAAGTTTTGCTAAAAAAACCCTATACTACTGGCCCTTTCGGCAGTGACCCACTTGCACAGGTTAAAGTCTCACCCGAAATAGTATGGGTGGGTACTAGAACCAGGTTTCCGCACCCTGAGAAAGGAAGGGTAAGGCAAGCAGAGCTGCGCTAGATCCTGTGATTCCCAGATTACCTTGTTCTGTGCAGAGTTAATCAAGTCTCTATTCGCATCCACGTGCACTAGATCTATAGTTATATGTTTTTTATAACATTAACACAACATTACATAAACAGAACATAACAGATCTAGATCCAAGAACACAATACACAAATCTTTCTCAGCGTAAAGACAGAAAACACACAATACAATAATTATCAGTAATTCACACAATAGTATTCACAAATTCAGTTCTCTAACAATATTTTTCATTCATTCATTCATCAATTCTTCCTTACAATTCCCTTCCCAACCTGTGCACACAGCAGCAAGGTTCGCACACACAGCCAACAGGAGTCCTTTCCCCAAAACCCAAACAGATAGCTTAAACAACAGATCGCATCAATAACTCCTCATTTCTTATCCTTTACAATACAAAATGCATATTTATTTATAACAATCTAGCCTCGACTTTCCTATGGTCCGCAACCCATGGTTTTCATACACCTAGTTTACCCTTTCACCCATTACAACGCGTTCGGGGCTTTGACCCACCCCAAAACCCCCGTGCTAGACTAAATATAATCAAAAATATTAAAAATGGACCAGTTTCGCAGCTTTTTAGGAGACAACGTTCCAACAGCACATAAGGCGAGTTAGGCATAGGACTACCACCTTTTACGATAATGGCACTAGCATTAACAAGATAATCACTAACAAGAATAGAATCTGTTATCACTCTGTAATTTTACTTGGGTTGTATCAACTAAAATATGGAGGTAACCATTTCAAACCTTCTTTGGGATTGAATTCTACCCCTTCAATCCAGAGGGGGCTCACTCTCAAATTTGCTTTTAGATATGTACAATAAATCTCGAACAAAGGCTAGATCTATGGTATTAGGACAATATGAGTGGTAAGAAAAAAAGAAACAGACCATTGGGCTATGGAGTCATGAATTTGAAGCTTGAGGAAGAACTTTAGTAACTAGTGATAGCACTCATGGAAACATAAGCAGTAGAGTTGATGTTTGTTCAAACAAAGATTGGTCATTGTAGTAATAGACAGAACAAGAAAGAAAGAAAAATAGAGAAGTTTTACATAGCACTTGAAGAAGTGAATTTTGTAACTCTTAAGGTCAGCAGTACATTACTAATTACAGAGCATGAAGGATGAATTTTGTAATTAGTTTGAAAAATAAAATGAGATGAAATCAGTAGTCAGCATATTTGGGATGAATCCAGTGCAAATTTCATAGTAAAGAGAGCAATTGTTTGATGTATGGAAGACAAAGCATATGTAATATGAATTTTGTGTAACATCAAACATTTATAGATTTTAAATAATAAAAATAAAAAATGAACCATGGCTTACTGAATCTCTAGTGTGAGAAAAAAAAATCTACACTGAAGAAGAACTTTCATTAATATCCATAAACATTGTACCCAGGCCTGCTACAAAGGAGTCAAACACTTTTTCAATCTAATAACACTAATATATATAAAGAGGCTTGCAAGCCTTCCTATCCTAATAAAAATTGAAAACTAAATCCTAATCTAATAGTTAACCTGACAGCTATTACATGAGAGTTCTATGAGCTTTCTCCACTTAAAGACATTCTAGACTAATTAAGATACAAGAAGCATCTTGCTGACATCTGGAATATTTATTCTGGAGAAATTTGAAGAAGAGTGAAATTCTTCGAATACGTTCAAGTAGAAGACTTCTACTTGGCTTAGAATTCTGTTTTTCATTGTTGTATCTGATTGAAAAACCTTTCTCATGCTTTTGAAGACTCATCCTTTTTCCTTTGAGTTGGCTAGGTTCTAGAACCTTTTTCCATGTCATCCCCTACCCTATCATTTTTCCACTCAAATTTGCTGAGTTGCTCTACTATCAAGTCCTTCTACTAATGGAAGTTTCTACTGAATTTCCTTAATGGAGAAAAGTAACCTGCTATGCCAGGTATTCTTCTTCGCTTTCAATGTGACTCCTCCTATGATTTTCTGCTGCTAAATAAGTGTATGCAATTGTGGAGTATAATGTCTTTGCATGGGCTCTTGTCTTTGAAGCCAATACATCAGACCTAAGAATTTGTTGAACAACTTGTTGTTGTAAAGAATCCTCTTGTTTTAAATCCATCCTAGGCTTCATCATTGGAGCCTGTTGCAGAAATTGATCATTATTTTAAAGTTTTGGAGTTATATAATTTCTACTTAGATACCTTATGACCTTGTCATTCTTAACACTGATAGTTGTGTGTAAATACAAAGCGCCAAACATATATTTTATGAGATATAATGATATGCAATATATTTCTTTGTAAACAAGAGCCTTCCTGTCAGAATTTCACCACGTATGTAACCTAGGTTTCAAATTTCAATGGCGGGAGTGTTCTTAGGGAAGAATGAACCACATAACTCAAGGGATCTATGTTTGCAAAGAAGTTTGAATCCTATATTCTTTATGTTCTCAAACATGAAATTTATATTGAGATATGTTGCAGGGGAGTTTGCTTCATTGACTGCATATAAATAGGAAAACATTGGTATTCAAGCCAATCCCACCTCCAATGTTTGTGACGATTTCATTATGATCTTTACAGAAGAAAATTGCTCAACTTGTTATAATTTCACTCATAATACTTTGCCCTGATTTATTTCCTGCAACCATCAATTTCTATAACTTATCTCTTGCCAATCAGAAGTTGTATAGATTTTGATATGTGCCATCATCAATGCAACCTACACATCTGCAATGAATGGATATAAATAAATCAAGTCACCAGCAAACTGTATTACAAGGCCTTGATCATTATAGGCGACACATTCCATTATATCATTGAACATGATGATGAATACTGTATGCCAAAGGGACTGTCCAACGTCTTCTGGGAATGGTTTCCTCTAAAAAATTCCTTTGTAACTCCATTTCTAGACCCTAAATGTTGTCCTCTTTTAATGCTTGGGTGAGTGTAATAAATTTCGTGGCTATTTCCTTGAAAATTGACTGATCCTTTGGTGTTATTTATAACCATAACACTTAGAAGAACCTTTCCTATGACTAGAAAAATCACCTTTATTGTAGACACGACCTCTATAAATCTAAAATCATGTGAATTTTTAACCACTCGGTGGCTTCATAATACTAACATTGGTTCACTCCTCCATTTATTTGGATCAACACATATAAATATGACCCTCAACACCTGGTGAGATTGACTCTCTCCTACTGGTGTAAATGTTTATATTTCTGCCCGGGCTATATCCCACATTCACTCGGGAAGAAAGGAAAGAGATGTTTATATATGTTGCTGGTTACATAGTATTTGAATGTGAGCAATCCTCTCGCCCCCCTTATGAACTCTGACTCAGTGCTTGGTGCTTGTGTGTTGGGCCTCTTAACTTGTGACTTAGATTTGGTGCTCAGTCTTGGTCATGTGGTTGGTCATCGGGCTTAATTATTTTGATGAAAAAAGTATAATAACCCTACTGTTGGAAATTAGCCCCTAGGGCTCACTTTTTTATAAAAATTTACAATAATATTGTTGTTAAAACCCCTCATTTCATATTTTTTTTGTGTTGTGTTGTTGGTGCTTAGTCTGGAGATTAGCCTTAAGGGCTAATAATTTTTTATGAATTTTGATGAAAAGTGCAAGGCACCAAAACCAATCCAAATTGGCGAATTTAGCCAAAATTGGAAAAATGAAACCAATTTCACATCTTAAACCAAATGAAAAGTATATCATATAATAACCATATTGGTAAACAATTTTACCAAGTGATAACAGAACCAATCAAAGAAATACCACGTTGTACCATGGGTTGCATGGGTGCAGGAATGTCCCCAACTATCGGATAAGTACCAAAAACGTTATCCCCACCTTGTAATGGAGGTGGGGTTGAACTTAGAAGTGGATTAAAACTTAATGTATAATTGAAGCTTAATGAAATATCCACACATAAGAGGGTGTGATTCGAAGGTCTAGGAGCTAACAAAAAAGGAGAAGGGGTGGCAGACACAAGAATTGTCGCCCACCACCCACAGTTGTCTTAGCTAAGGTTCCTAGATTAGACATAGTTTTCACATCAAGATAACTAAAGAATGGTGTAGAATATTAAAAATGGGGGGGTATATGATAGTGGACCAAAATTTTCCATGAAATCCCATGAGTCACCAGTAGTCATTGGAATATTCAGAGTGGAAACTAGAAAAGACATTATAATTCCAAGTGTTATCTGGATCAAAACAGACCCAAGAGGATTTTTCAGCAGAGAAATATAAGGAGATACTTGAACTTTAGTGAAAGTGTCGTTAAGAGAAGTATACTTTGGCTTAGTACATAATGATTCAAAAATAGAAACTGTAGACTAACTCCCCTAAGAAAAAGGAGAATCTGATTCACTTAGAAATTCCTCCATAGAAAGGGGAGTAAGACCCTGCAGTCATCGAGACTGACAATGAGGTCCGGTGGAATCCACAGTGAATGATACAGATTATTATTATTATTATTAATTGATGTTGTTATATCATCTCAGTAACCAAAATGGAACACTCCTAAAAAATAAAAAAACTCTACGAGATCTTCAAGAAATCAAACTTTTTTCTAATAGTCATAACTAGCTGGAGATGAAAACCAGTATTGAAGGACTATAAGAGAAAGTTTTCCAAAATGAGATGGTTACGATTAACCCTGAGCTTCACCCAAACCTTGGTAAGAAGGGTCCAGGTGCTCTTGTGAAGATGAGAGCTCTCCCAAAAAACCAAAAATAGAGTAGGTTTGTCTATCTAGGTACCAGGGGAACCCACCCTGGTTACCTTATGAAAGTCCCCAGTAATATGGCCACTAATTTCACCTCAAATCACAGACACCATCAAGGCAGACATGGTCATAGACAGTATGTTGTGTGGGTAGGATACCTGAATCCCAGACTTAGCTCTGATATCCCCGAAAGTATCTCGAATACAAAAAATACCCACAAAAATGAAATCGAAGGTATACTACCTTCTTTCACACTACGATGTTGTCTCACATTTAAATCCTGTGTTAGAGGAGTGGTCGGATATGATGCGAGTGTAGCAGTATTTACTCCCTTTAATGACACTAGTTTAGTTTTACAGCCTTGGGGAGTTGAATTTCATAGCCTAACCCAAGACCCTAACCTAAGTTAATGTGTGTTTTGCTAAAACAAAGAGTTACTGATTTCTTTTATTACATATTTTATTTTAAAGGAACTTTATTAGTGTCTTCAAAATGGTGTTGACATATGATGTTTGTGACACCTGACTCAAACCATGCGGAATTTTTTTTTTCAATTTAAATTTGATGAGAAAGAGTTTCTACAAGGAGAGAGTAAAAAAATATTTTATAAAGAAAATAGTCCTAATGTAGCTTATAATATTGCACAGCACATGAAAACATTCAAACTCAAGATAAAAAGCTCACTTTGCAGTTGATCAAAATAAACCAAACTGATAGAAAGTGATTTTTTTTCTTTTCTTTTAAGATGCAAGCTAAAATAACTTTCAAAATAAAAGTATGATTGCATCCATAATAACCATAATTCAAGTCAACAATAGCTTTAAGACACACACAAGTGTAAAAAAAAAGGAGTGGAAATCATAAGAAAAGTGACAAATCAAAGGTTTTAAGTAATATCCTAGGTAAACAGGCCAATACAATGTGTTATAGGTAAGGGTAACTCATGTATATAAAGGCGAATATGAGTTAGTAATGCTCTATGTCCACATAAGACCAATTTTATACAAGTTTTACTCAGAAAAAGAGGGTTTGGGTCCAATAAAACGGCCCAAATCAATTAGGCTATTAAGCATGCAAATAATGGATAGGAATTCAAGTAAAGGCAAGGTCAAAGAGAGGGAATTTGATAGAGGAAAAAAAAATGGGAAGAAGAATTCTCTCCAATGGAGTCACCAATTCTGCTATAGGTGTTTATACTTGGTTAGACAAATTGGAAAACCCTATTAGGTTTCCCCGAAACATATGATAGATAGAGCAAGGGATCCACTTTAATATGGCTAGATGTAGTAAAGAATCAAAGAGGTAAAGTGAAACTAAGTGGTGGCAAAGGAGAACCCACTTGTATTCTTGTGTAGATATGTTGGAGGATTCAACGTAGTTGAGAAGTGCTCCTAGCTAACTCCAAAGATTGATCTTGCAAACAAAGAAACACAAGTGAAACCTTCACAACATAATATATTGTCAATTCATAACACTAAAGAATAAACAATTGCATAACATTTAATATGTTATCAAGCAAACTTCCAAACTATCATTAAACAAATAAAATATACATAAATGATAGAGAACAATATGGAAGAAATAACAGTAGATCTATATATTAAGTAAGTGAAGGAAGATTACAACCGTAAGGTGTAGTTGCAGTTGCACCTCCTCCAACTCTTAGCTCATGAAACTCTCTCTCTCAATCAATATCTCGACAACATAACGATACAAGAATTCCCATCCCTTTCTTAATGGCCAAGCGTCCAATATATGGGAAAGTGGAAGGTATGAAGATTTCCAAATTCCTCTGTAGTTCAAATAGGGAAAAATATTTTGGGTGGGTGATGTTTCCTCATGTAAAAATGATTTTATCCACTTTTTAGATGTTTTAATGCCTAGGAAAACACTTCTTTGTGCTTTATAGCTCTTTCTCACTTTTATATTCTTTGTTTGTTTAGTAAAAGGTTGTATATGAGGATAAAGAGATCACATTCCACCATATGCCATTTCCTTAAGTGAACAAGAGTTTCAAAGTGATTTAACTCAAACTTTTTTCCTTATGACTGAATGAGAAATTGGTAACACAAGTTAGATGAAGAGAGAAAATGTTATAGACAAGGATAATTTGTCCTCATGGTACATAACATGCATCATAGCCTTAAATAGGCCAGAAAAAGGGGGTGTCAAGTGGTCTATTTCAACCAAAAACATAATAATATCCCCTGAGTTAATGAGGAGGTATTTTCATGGATAACAATCCCTAGAAAAATGTAGTTAGTAATAAATAATTTAACACTAAAAAAAAATATTACTTAACATGTGGAAGCTATAACATTACTTAATGTATGGAAATTATTGATGATACAATTGTGTTATAAAATTATAGTGTGTATCCATGGTAATATTTTCCCTCCAAACATCAGAGTTGTTAGTTATTTTTGGCTTTTTCTCCCAAAGCATAGTCTCCAACACCTTGATAGCACATTTATTCTTGAATATATGGCAATTTCATTGAGATTGTATCACTTCATGTTAAAAATATTGCTTGCATGTTGTATTTCTATGATATATTGGTGATCCTTCGTAATTATGGACTCTTTACTTAAATCATTTTCTCTCACAAACAAATAAGATGGTGTAACAATAATGGAGAGAGATCATGTTTGGAGTTAAGATGGATCTAAGCTCATACTCTTGCATTCCCTAAAGGATTCCCTCAAGCCTTAAATAGACTTCATCATAACGAATATCATAGACAAATACAATGAACTATGCAATACCATGGGTTTGTAAGCCTCCATCATAAACCCATCAAATGACTAACTCAAACTTATATATAATTATTATTTTTTAATTTTAATTTTATTTTAAATAATTTGACCAATCAACATAACATAACATTACATAATATTTTACAACATCAAATATTAAATTATAGTGTAAAACACCATTCTACGAAAAATGATAATTTAAAAATTAAAAGTCTATATATCTATAGATATATAATGATTATTAAAATTTATATCAATAAATTAATAACATTTATAGCATACTTTAATAACAAAAAAAACCACAAAACCTTTATCGGGTCTTTTCAATCTTTCAACTCCTCCTAAGTAGGGGAGTTGTAACTTGATTGAGAAATTTGCCACACTATTTATCAAAAGGTGTTTGAAAATGGGGTTGTTATTATCTTATCCACGGAGGACTATCAAATAATAGCAAGGTAAATATACTTATCATGAAAGTGTTCTCATGTTACCTATCGAGGAATATCTAACCATAATAATGTTAATAATTTTTGGAGAAATTTAAATGACAATGACGTTTGCAGGTTGACATTATAAATATTTATCTGTGTGTACTGGATTTTGATATTGTTCGTAATTTTTCTAAAATATCTTTAATCTAGCGTTATCATATTTATTAGGTGAAAATGAGATGTTTATATTCGTCAAATTATATATATGTTATGATATGGTAATTTATTAAAAATGGATATATATTTTAATGTAAATAACTATTGTGAATGGTAAAGATTGAGTTAAATAATAATTTGATATAGATATGTTATGATATGGTAATTTATTAAAAATGGATATATATTTTAATGTAAATAACTATTGTGAATGGTAAAGATTGAGTTAAATAATAATTTGATATAGATGTGTTATGATATGGTAATTTATTACTTATTATTTAGTTAATAAAAATTGATATATATTTTAATGTAAATAACCATTGTGAATTTTAAAGATTGATTTAAATAATAATGTGATAATTTTATTTTATAATTAAACTTTTATAATAATAATAATTTTGTTAAAATAAAATAAATTTTATATTATTATTTTCTTATGATTAAAAATAATAATATAAAATTTCTTTTATTTATGGTTTAAGTGATAATTATGAAAACCAAAAAAATAGTATTCAAGGAACATTACCCAATAGAACAAGTGCAAATATAATAGAGTAAGAGTATTTAAAAAACTTATTGAATTTATTGATAATGTAATAAATAAATAAATAAATAATACTATTAAAATGAAACAAATGCATTCAAAAGCATGATATTATTAAATATTAAAAATAATAATTTTTTATTTAATATGTTAAAGATGTTGTAATGTTTTGTTTTATTTTATAAACATTTTGATAAAGTAAAATTACATAAAAATAATATAAACAAAATTAATAAAATAAATAATAGAATTAATGATTAAAATAAAATAGAGGTAAAATAAAACAAAAATAAAAAAATAAAATAAACAATAAAATTAATAATTAAAATAAAATAGAGGTAAAATAAAACATAATTAATAAAATAAAATATGCAATAGAATTAATAATTAAAATAAAATAGAGGTAAAATAGTAAATTTACCGATCATGGTTTTGTTCATGGTATTCTTATTATATAAAAATAACTAGCAATTGCACCACATGTTGCAAAGTTAACACCATAAGGTAACGGCATAAGCATAGAAGAAAGAAGTAAAATTTGTATGCAATTTTGTCTTATTTACTAGCATTTTTATGAGAACTTAGCAAAATTGAACTACAACAGTTAAGAATAATATATATGGATATTTTTATATAGTTGGTGGTATCTTCCTGCAACAACCATCAATCCTTAACTATTTTATAATTGTAAAAGTTATCGAAAACTTAATTTTGTAATACTAAAGTTCTGGAAAACAATTTACCACTCCTTACATGTGACCCATAAAGGCATGTTGACTATAACACCAAAATGCCTGATTGACCACTTGGTGCAGTAAGAACCACATCCCGATCCACTTTTTCAGGTAGAAGAAGAAGGGGTGGCAGTTAAGGTAGAAGAAATAGATGGAGATGACGATAATGACGAAGATTCTCTTGGATTTCTCATTCAATATATTGATATTGATTTTCATATGAAGATCATCCCTCCATATTTTCTTCCCAACTTCTAGGGTATGAGGTCAGAAGATCCAAAACAATTTATCTTTGAATTTTAAATACTTTGTAGATCTTATGGTTACTTAATAAACACTCAAAAATTGATATTTTTTCTAGAAACATTGAGGGACGAAGCTCTTAAATGGTTCATGATTTTAGGGACTAATTCAATAATATCATTGAATGATATGCAAAGGATATTTCTAGAAAAAAATAAGGACCGTGATATTAAAGAGGAAATCCATAGAATGACTCAAAAATAAGATGAGATCCTTGAGGATCTAATCAATATATCCATGCATAGTGTTAAGAGGGAAAAATTTACATCATTTAGGATTTTACACACTAAAATCCCTCTTACTTAGAACAATTAGGGATGAGTGGATTGATCTCCATTATCTCATGAGTACAAGTGATGTATGCCAACTATAGTTTTAAGAAATTTATGAAATATGCAAGCGCATATCGAGAGGAAGGGCAAGAGTAAATAAATCTGCATCGATATCGAATCACATTGTACTAAATATTTCCCATCATTACCAAGGTTGAAGGAAGTTTACCATGAGGATGGTGGAGCAAGTCAATTGCCAAAGAAACTCTTTTATGTAGCTCCAAGAAGAACATGGAAGCCTAGTCAACCAGGAATGATGCAAGATCCTAATTCAAAATGTCAATGTCACGAACAAAAATCTCAAAGTAATTGGAGCAAACTTATTCTTTGGCAACCTTTTCTATCTCAACTCAAAAACCAATCATGATAACAAGGTTGGGAAGGACCTTATGGGATAAATCCATAATATCCTCAATATTTTCCTCAATATCCTCCATACCCAACTCCATGCCATCCATACCATCCACCTCCACCACAACCACAGCCTCAATCACATCCATATCAATGATCCACTTCCACTCAAATATATATAAAACCATTTCTGAACCTAAACAATAAATTAATTCAACTTAGTTGCCATGTTTAGGTACAACACATTCAAATAACTCCTCTTTATATAAATGGTATTCATCTTAGATCAGGAAGAGTATTGCGAAAAATATATTCTCCTTATGTCATTGAAGAACAACATCTAGAAGAAGAATATTACGTACTACATTTGATGGAGAGTAGCCATTGGAGCATGAGATTGAAGAATTTTTTCTATGCTTATCATCATATACTTTATATGTTCAAGGGAATAATCAAAAAATAGTAAAATATTTGAATTAGATGGAAGAATAAGGCATACATAATGATACAGATGAGGAAGTGAACCAAGGGCATCACATTTGTATTGAATTTAGGTTCCCGACAATCACTAAGTAGGAGCACCAATCTCTTCAACAATGTTTGGCATCATCAAAGTCAAAGTAGTCGGTATCTCATATTCAGGTACATGTCAAAGAAAATGTTTCGATCCTACACATGATTTTATCCATCATCTTGTTATGCACATGACTCCATTGGAATTATTCCTACACTTGAAATATATTTTCATTTTTTCAAGAAAAGTGGGATAGAGGAAAAAAAAGATAAAAAAGAGAAAAAATAAGAGGAAAAAAAATATAAGGTAAAAAACTCCTTTGAGGCACCTGAGATTGGATCACTGATTGAAAACCTCCATGACATGGTCAATGGGTTGGAAAAAAAGAGAATAAAAATAATATCCTAGGGGAAAACCTCATCTGAGGTGCCTAGGCAGACCTATTGGTTGAAAACCTCATTAAGGTAGCTAGTAAGATGATCCAGATTTATGCAGGAACGCAATAAAATATAGAAATAGACATAAACACAGAGATGTAGCAGAAATAATACTTCATTTCATTAATACGAAATAACAAAATATGCTTACAGACATAATGGAAATAAACTAGCTAGGGCGCTGGTAGCTTATCTCTGAGAAGATATGTGGCAACTACAGGCCTCTAAAATATGTTACAATGAGGCTCGAGGGCCTATTTATTATTGAGAAACAATGGAAAACTCTAAACATCCAAAAAATTAACCTTAGGAGATGAAGCACCAAAACTATGGGCCTCGTTTGGGTAAATTGGTGTTTCAACTTCCCGGATACGTAACTTTGGCATACAATCTATGTTTGATGTGAAACATACCTCATTAGAAATATCTATCTGAGCAGTAAAACTTTTGGTGTAAGCAACATCAGTCCATGGAATTATGTTTCTCCAAGTTTTCCCAAAAAATATCATTTAGGGCCTCAAAACGACCACGGAAGTTCAGGACTCGAAAAAATGCTAAAAATAGTAAGTTGTGTTGAAACTAAAAAACTGAAAGTGCTAATGGTGGCATTTCAAATGGAATAGGTTGGTGGACACCAATATCCCCTAGGATCATTAGGTCCCCAAAACAACTCCGGAAGTTCATGACCCAAAAACTTGCAAAAAATAGTAAGTTGTGCTGAAAGTGAAAAACTGAAAGAACCGATGGTGGGGGTCCAAATGGAATAGGTGGGTTGCCACCAATATCCACCTAGATCATTCCCCTCCCCCCCCCCCCCCCCCCTAGGAAGCAATGGTCCCCATTGCATTTATATACTGCATGAGATGAGGTAAATTATGTTGAAATGGGTATTAGATTTGTCGAAGATGTCATGGACTTGCGGGCGGACATGATGGATGCGTTCAGTAAATTTGGTTTCTTTATCAGCCTTAGACAATACATGTGTGGATTATATCTGTGTAGTCACATGAGGTATGACAACATCAGGTGGCGGTGCGTTGGGGGTGTTACGTGAATTAATCCCTCTTGCAGATAAGAGTGATCTCCCTAGTACTCCAACAAGTAACTAGAAACAAAGATCAATTTGAATACCTTTTCCTCTATATTAACTACATTTCAATATTATTATAATAGTAAAATAGAGAGGACATGACCCTACCTTGAAATGAAAATGTTTGATGTAGCCCTTTCCCCTATCACTCCAAAATAGTTCTCCAATGTGTAGAACCTGCAAAAAAAAAACAAGACAAATAATCAAAGCATCTGCAACATATAATAATTAAAAAATACTAATCCAACTTAGTGATCAAGGAGTATAAGTATTAACATTATTCCTATTAGCATAGAAAAAAATCAATGAGAAAAAGAGATCCATATGTATTATCTTGAATAGAAAGAGTAATCTTACGACCTGATGCCTTGATGTTGTACAGATTTTTCCCGGGGTCCTGAACAATCATTCTCCTCCAGTCTGATAATCCTTCCAATAACAACTCACTAATGTAGAAAGTATGCACTCTATGAACTCTCTTCAGCTTAGAAACTATATAGACCAGTTTCTATGATTCATAATCCACCCTTCAACCTGAAACTTGAGCTCAATTTATAGGGAAATGGAGGTAGTTTCAGTTCCATGAAGAGGGGGATGGATTCCTCCCATGAAGAGGTTTGAGTTCCATGGACCAAGGGATAAGATCCATGAGTGGAGGGATAAAGCTCGAACTGATCACGACTCTAGAGCTTCCAGTTGGGAGAATATTTTATGGCTTCTAGAATTTACTCTTTTCGTTTACTTTCATTTCATAGGGGTGTGTAGGTTTTAGTGGAAAAAAGTGCAGGAGTCGTCGTAGTTTATGGACAGAACATCAGTGCATGCGCAGGGAAAATATATAAAAACCGCGCATGTAGAATTTTAGGGTTTTACAGAGATTTTCTCCAATTTCCAAGACCTGATTCAGGAACATGAGTGTTTTTTACTTCTAAGGGTACATGATATGGATGGTGATAGACCCATATGAACAATAAACTTTCATGGTGATAAAATGATGTGTAATAGATTGCCCCCTAAAGTGTGAATTTTGAGAGTTATTCTTAAGAGTGAAGTGCTTTATCATTCTGAGGATTGGATTGGAGACACTGGTTGAAAACCTATAAAAACATTCAATGCAAATATATATATCATCACTGAGGTAGGAATTCCCATACTTAGATAAAAACAAACTAAATCTTCTGGTACATATATGGTTTCAATATTACATAAAAAGTAGACACAGTATGGACGCAGCCATCTGTCATAATTAGTCTACTGTATCATGAATAATAAAACTCCTCATAGCCTAGATGGTGGAAACTAGATCTAGGGTCTTGATTTCCATTTCTTGAACTAGTACGAATATATCCATGTGATTGATTGTGTCGAAGTCAAACATGGTAGAAACCACTTGATTACCAGTCAATGATGTGAACCGTTAACAAGCGTGAGAGAAACCACCAATAAACACAAGGGCTCTCAAAGTACTCCAATACAATATATGAAGTGTTAATGAATTATTTGCAGTCGAACAGTCATATAATTTTTCGATCAAAGGTCAATGATGTAACCTGTCGTCGAAGGTGAGAAACCTGCCATTAGGGCATGCAGATCCCAAGTACTGATAAGATTATAGATCAAATTTCTAGATAATGAGATGATGTCGATAGAAATTGATCCATCACAGGAAAGCCTACGAAACAAAACCATTAGATCAAGTTTTTAAGAAATATTTTGCAAGGGCTAACTCAAAGATGGTCAACGTGAATGAAGACAAATTTTTGAAATGAATGGTTTATTGAAATTTCTCTTGAACACATAACAACACTGTAGATGGTTTGGCAGCATTTGACCTAAAGCTAATACCCAGAAATTGGTTGAAGACTTTCAATGTGGTTCGATTAAATATTAGACAAAGAATTTCCCAACCCACGTATAAGTGTGACAAAGTGTTCTGTTCAAGAGTGTCATGCTACTTTGTAAATAAGGACGAAAACTAGATTCTTTTTCTCTCTTTTTCCCCCACCATTACTGGCAAGTACCTCTTTTTTTTTTCAAGCTTGAGGGGGATAACATTTTATTGTTTGTGTAAGTTCATCTTGCGAATGAGTCCATCTTAGTATTAAAATCAAACCCTAAGAAGGAGTGGTTCGGTCTTGTTGTGATCGACAGGTCCTTTATTGTTAAATTTTAACCAGTCCAGTATAGGAATAACTCATAGTTTTTCAATTTTAGGGAGTCAGAAGAAAAATATAAGTAAATTGCATGGTTGTTCTTTTTTGTAAATTTAGTCTCTCAGGCCCGAAAAAGGATAAAATAATGCAGGAGAGAACTCTATTGACCATTATTAGTAAACGTATACCTTTTTTGTAATTAGTTAAGTTTAGTCCGAAAAAGGGGTAAAATTATAATGAATGGATGACTGTTCATTTACTTTAACGATTTCGAATAATCAAGTACTCGGTGATCTTTTCATGTTTTGAGAGTCTGAAAAGGGCTTAAGAGAGGATTCCAGGGTTTCGCTTTCTCATATTTTTACATAGCCCAAAAAAGTTATAAAAATATACTTGATGTCAAAATAATTCTGTTCACCAAAAATCTTGTATATTGCACAAAAACTCAAAATATTACAAATATCTACTTTCACGAAGTAAAAATGTTTAGATTTGACCTTTTAAAAGTGAAAAATGAATAAAATAATAATATTTTATTCATTAAAAACTATTAAAAGGAGTTAAAATAAGTCATTTTCACCTTTTGTCTTCAGAATAGTGCATAGAGAGCTTTTGGCCAAAAACTTCCGAAGTTGATATCAAAAGAACTTAATATTCATTTCCCAAACCGTTAGAGCCAGGTAATCCACATCATCATTAGCTATGTTTTCATCTGTTTCATTTCTTGTTTTAAGTTTTTATTTCCATTTTTAGGAGAAAAATATGTTTCAAATTCCACCCTCGAGGGTGCATGGGTTCTCCATGTGATAACCATGCACCCCAACGATTTTTTTAAAAATAAAAATCGATGGGCTATCGCGGGTTCTGCGTGGAGCACATGTGGACGATCACACTGTCTACACACAGAAACTGCGCAGGCACTATGAGCTTTTTGAAAACATATATTTCTTCACAAAAAAAGGTTCAAGTTTCCTCCAACTGATATTAATTGTTAATTTATTGATTTATAGGCTTTTTAACCATATTAGAATGGCAGGAACGAGAACATGAGCTCATAGATAACGAAGCCATGGATGATCAAGAAAACATGTGTGCATTTAAAATTTGTGGGTTGTACAAGTTCTGGTCTATTTAGGGAATGAAGGCACAAGTTGAGCTAATGACTTGGCTTGTGAATGCATGGGACGTACAAGATCAACTTTTCATCATTGGTGACCACCAGCTTGAGATTGATCCATCAGACATATACTTCCTTACCATATTACCTCGAAGAGGGAGAAACATTTTCTTATTTGGGACTAGACAAGGAGGTCTTCCCACTACCAACTACAAGGCTCAGTATTGTAGTTATACTGCAGAGTTTAAGGATGGTCACATAGACATAAAAACCATCTTGCTACTGGAGCTTAAAATCATAGCATTCATAGTGACTAGGTTATGCAGGAGTGCAGCTCCTCATGTGGCTACCAAAGAACAAATTCAAACTTCAATTGAGTGTTTCAGAGGGACAATATTCAACTGGAGTGAGGGGGTACTGGCCAATTTACCAAAGAAAAAAATGGGATGTTGAAAAAATTCAGATATGGTGCCATTATTATCTCATTTTCTCTAGAGAGAATTCCACTTCTTGCTCCTCAACTGAAACCAGTAGTTCCTAGAACTCCTCAAGACACTCGGATGGTGCGATGGGTAGCACTGATGGCTCGCCATGGTGGCGAGGGTGGTTCACTAGTTTGGTTCACTCCAGCTTATTTCATGTGGCTCAGGAATCAGGTCTTCACCATTGAAGACTTTCCTTGTGCGGGAAGGGACTATAGAGGTGATACTAAAACATCCTTGCCACTAGGTGCATAGCGGGATGACACATGTTAGTGAATCATTTTGAAGTTTTTAATCTAGTTTTTATTTGATTTTTTATCTTCCAATACTGACAAAATTTTTAAATGCAGATGTCGGTCCAACACGACCAGTAGCACTTCGTCGCTTTGACAAGCCAGAGGCACAACCTGTAGCACCTCCAGAGGATAATGCAATAGAGATTCTAGCAAATATGGAGCACAACCTTGAGAGGTTGACCATTGATGTTCTTGAGACACGGACTGATGATATCCTTCTCAGGCTCTAGAGACACGTGACTAGTGTTCCAGGTCCACTCAGGAGATTTATGTGCAAGGCGGCGTGTGTTATATTTTATTATCATGACCATCATCATGGATAGTTGATGGTCAATGTTGATCAACATTTTTTTTTTATCAGTATCTTTTAGATCATAAGATGTTTGATCCTATGATCACAGACGATGTAATATTTTTTGGACACAAACTTATCTATCCTAATGATATTACTACTTTCGTTCTCCAATTATCTTGTTCAACATGGATTGAATGTTGTTTTGATTTACTTTGTTAATGTTGCAGATGTATATTTAAAACTTGATTAGCTAACGCATCAGCCAATATGTTTAAATTTCTTGAAATATGTTGATATTCGATATAATTAAATTGCCATTCCAAGATATGAACCTTCAAAAATAATCTTAACAAAACTGGATTTATAATTGCATAAACTATGTTTAAATGTAATACAATGAGTTTTGAATCCAACCTAATGATCAAATGTCGAATACCAAATTTAATGGCATCAGATAATAACTCAATAACTGCGCTATATTCTGTAATACTGTTTGTTGTTTGACCAAGGCATGTCCCATAAATAGAAACTAACTCATCGGTGGGTGAATAGATAACCCAAGTCGCAGAAGAGATATTCCATGTACTACGACATGCGCCATCAACAAAACCAATGTATCTTTGAAGGGATTTCAACATCTGCAATATTAAGAGTAATCAAGATAAGTAGCGATAGTAGTAACAACAAAAACTAATCTAGGCACACTTGTCTAATCTAAGGCACATTGTTCTAAAATGTAACTATTTTACAAGAGAGATATTCACACGAAAATTCAAGCATAATATCTCTTAAGATAAATACCATTTATGGGTTTATCTAAAGAGACCTCGTCATAATCAATTAATTTATAGGCTCCTTTTGTAAGCACACGCTTGACAATATAAGGACCATGCCACATCAGTTCGAATTTACCAGCACCTAGTTTTTCCTTAGCTTGATCATACATTAAAATTAGGTCACCTTCTGAATGAATGTGAGGGTTAACACTTTGATCATACTGAGCCTTCACATGTTTCTTCTGAGCTTTAGCATCTAATGCAGCGACACGCTAAGTCTCATCTAATTTTGCTAAGTATATAAAGTGTTTCTCCTCTCCAGATGTAGCTGGTAACAACTCAATGGATAATTTTAGTGACGGTATTTCACATTAAATGGGTAACACAACTTCTAAAACATAGACAAGTTGAAAAGAAGTGAACCCTGTAGAAGTTTTTGTAGAGTTACAGTATTTCCATAATGCAGAAAAAAGCATGGTATGTCAATTCGATTTATGAGTCCTAACAATTCGTTTAATCGTGGTGTTTAAAACCTTGTTGACAACCTCAAATTTACCATTAGCCTATGGGTAATACTGAGTAGAATTATCATGGAATAAGACAAGTTGATCAGAAATTTCATTCATTATGATATTAAAAAATGGCTCCCATGGTCCATAATAATATCTTGAGGGACACCAAATCGAGAAATCACATGACTGAATATGAAAATAGCTGCATTTTTTCCATCATCCACGAATGTAGGCATCACCTCGGCCCATTTGGTAAATTAATCTATGACGAGAATAATATACCCATGCCCCTCGGCCACGTGCAGGCTACATGTAATGAAATCAATGCCCCATTTCGCAAAAGGATCGACAACAATAATTGGGTGAAGAGGAGATGGAGGTGCACGCATATTTCGATAAAATATTTGGTAGTTGTGGCATTTTTGGACCATGATGACACAATCTTTGAATAAAGACGGCAAAAAATAACCAACACGCAATATCTTTTGGGCTGTGGCAAACCCAGACATATGAATACCACACGCTCTAGAGTGGAAATCATTCAAAACCCTTTCAGCCTCTTCGTGAGTTATACAACATCGAAAAACAAAATCCACACCATGATGATAAAGAGTGTCTCCAAAAATATTGTATTGTTGGGATTGGTATCAGATTCTTCGTCGATTTGATCATGAAAGATCTAGGTGAAATGTCTGGTTCTGAAGATATATAATTATATCTCCATACCAAGGGTCTAAAGTACTAATTAGAAACAAATATTGAGTCACGATAGGATTCTCTGCCATCGTTTGGGACTCATTATTGGGAAAGTCACATGTAAGTTTAGAAAACACTAGTGATTTCTTTGACTTGGACTTCTCGAACTCCAAATCAAACTCTTACAGGATGAACATACATTTGGAGTATTTTCCCCCAAGAAATTGTTTTTCCAATATGTATATCATTGGGTTGCAATTAGATATTATTGTTGTTTTACATAGCAATATTTAATAATGTGTTGTTAAACCAGCTCTAGAAATAGAATAAAAGAGATATCAATGCCTTAGAAATAAGCCACTTCGAGGGGGAAACCTCCAATACATTACATGAATGAACAATTCTTGGATGATAAAAATTAAAAAACCTCCTTTCTATATATATGAGTCCATAGGGCCACAATGTAATCCTAGTGGGGCCACAATGTAATCCTAGCCGACCTAACAATAATAATTTAAGGGCACAATAATAACAATATGGGGGTTACAAGGGTACATCAAAAACAATAAGGGGTTTACACTAACAACAATAAGGGACTATACTAGTAATATAGGGACCTAACATGCCCCTCTCCTTCAAAAAAGTGTTGTCCTAAATTCTTGAGTAGCTCTGCATGTTTTTGTAAAAAATTCTCATCCTCCCATGTAGAATCTTCAGTGGGTAATTTCTTCCACTTGATGAGATACTCTGAAATTGATCGATTCCATTGCTGTTGAGTTCTGGTTTCCATGACCACTTCAGGTTCCAATATGATTTTTCCTTCCTCATCAAGTTTTGACAATATTGTTTGAACTGGAATATTTTCACCTATAACCTTATTTATGCATGAAACATGGAAAACTAGATGCACTCGTGAAGAAGCAGGAAGCTCTAATTTGTATGCCATAGTACCAATATTTTGCAACACCTTGTAAGGACCATAGTACTTTGTCGATAATTTATTATCCTTCTTAGCTTGCTTGAGGGACATTTGTTTGTATGGTTGTAGCCGTAAAAATACCCAATCTCCTACATCAAAACTTCTCTCGCTGCGATGTTGATCTGCCTGTTGTTTCATTCGATTTTGTGCCAAATTCGGGTTATCCTTTAAGAGTTGGAGAACTTCTTGCTGATGCTCGATGTGATCTTCCACTGCTTGAACCTTCGAATTTTCCCTTAAAGATGATGTGATGGATGGTGGATGATATCCATAAGGTGCCATAAATGGGGT
Organism: Pinus albicaulis; assembly: GCA_034641835.2. Taxonomy (NCBI): domain Eukaryota; kingdom Viridiplantae; phylum Streptophyta; class Pinopsida; order Pinales; family Pinaceae; genus Pinus; species Pinus albicaulis. The sequence goes on from CM076579.1 coordinate 606,641,536, forward strand.
CATTTTTGCTGCAGTATGGAAGGAAGTGTTATACCACCATTCAGCGAGAGGTAACCACTTGACCCATTGTGTTTGTTTATCAGATACAAAACAACGAAGATATCCTTCCAAACATTTATTTACTATCTTATTTTGACCATCAGATTGAGGATGATAAGATGAGCTATGAGCTAATTGAGTACCCAAACAAGAAAATAACTCCGTCCAAAAATTTCCAGTAAAAATGGGATCTCTGTAGCTCACAATAACCCTTGGGCTTCCATGTAGCTTTTGAATTCTGTCCATAAATGTAGTAGCAACTGTACTTGCTTTAAATGGATGAGATAATGCACAAAAGTGTGCATACTTGGTAAGTCTACCAACTACCACCATGATGACACTCTTTCCTTCGGACTTAGGTAAACCTGTGATAAAATCCATTGAAATCTCCTCCCAACGTTGACTTGGAATGGATAAAGGTTGTAGAAGTCCTGGGGTCTTAATTGTTTCCACTTTATTCTGCTGGCAAACCAAACATTACGCCACAAACTTTCGAATATCAGATTTAAGGCCATCCCAAAAAAATTCTTTCTTCACCCTGTGGTAAGTTTTTAAAAATCCTGAGTGTCCTCCTAAAGGAGAAGTGTGCAATTCCAGAAGAATCTTTTGTTTTAGTTGAGAATTCTTACAAAGATATAAGCGATCTTTGTACATAAGGAATCATTTTTCCAACTAAATGTATCAGATGTACTAGGATCTTGCTGCAACTTTTGAATGAGTGTCCATACATCTTTGTCCTTCTTCCATTCATCTCTTGCTTCGGTTATCCAATCTGGTTGGATAATAGAAATGGCACAAAGCAATGCTTCCACCTCTTAATTCTTTCTTGAGAGTGCATCTGCAACAACATTCAGCTTTCCTTTTTTGTAGATTATTTCAAAGTCGTAACCCAACATCTTTGTGACCCATTTTTGTTGTTCTTCTGACGATAGTCTTTGTTCCAAAAAGTGTTTAACACTATCATGATCAGTTTTTACCTTGAAGTGTCTTCCCATTAGGTAAGTTCGCCATTTCTTTAGTGCATGTAGTATTGCTAACATTTCCTTCTCATAAATAGGCTTCTGTAAATACTTTCCTTTGATTGGACGACTTTCAAAAGCAATGGGTCTTCCTTCCTGCATTAAAACTGCACCAATTCCATTTCCTGAGGCATCACATCCCACAATAAAGGTTTTTGTGAAGTCTGGCGTAGCTAAGACCGGTGCTAGGCACATTGCCTCTTTAAGATGTTCAAAGGCCTTAGTTGCTTCAGGAGTCCATGAAAATGCATCTTTCTTCAATAATGTTGTTAGAGGTGCTGCTATTCTCCCATAATTCTTAACAAACTTGTGATAATACCCCGTTAACCCGAGAAATCCTCGCAACTTCTTTATGGTTGTGGGGACTTTCCATTTCTTAATGGCTTTAATTTTGTTAGGGTCTACTTTAACACCCTCGTGAGATACAATATGACCCAGATATTCCACCTCTTGTACTCCAAAGAAACATTTGGATTTTTTGCATATAATTGTTTCTCCTGCAATAGTTTGAGCACCCTGTCAACATGTTCAACATGATCCTTCCAAGACCTGCTGTAGATTAGTATATCATCAAAAAATACTAGCACAAATTTTCTAAGGAAGGGCTTGAAAATGGAATTCATGAACCCTTGAAATGTAGAAGGTGCATTGGTAAGGCCAAAAGGCATGACCAAAAATTCATAATGACCCTCATGAGTTCGAAATGCTGTTTTTGGAATATCTTCAGTCTTCATTCTAATTTGATGATATCCTGAACAAAGATCCAACTTGGTAAAATAAATTTCTCCATGTAATTCATCCAATAATTCATCAATCATAGGAATGGGAAATTTATCTTTAATGGTGAGCTTATTGAGCTCCCTATAATTGGGACACATGCGCCATGATCCATCCTTCTTGTGTACCAATACTACAGGAGCAGAGAAAGAACCTTGACTAGGTTGAATTATACCAGCCTCTAACATTTCTGCAATCATACGTTCAATTTCGCTCTTTTGGACATAAGGATATCTATAAGGCCTGATGTTTGGAGGAACACTTCCTCGAATCAAATGAATAGCATGATCATGATCACGAATAGGTGGGAGTCCTTTGGGAGTTTCAAACACCTTGGAATGATTGTCCAAGACTTGTTGGAGATCTGCAGAAATAGATGATTTTGATGTCGGAACTTCTAGTGAGCATAATTGTGCAATTACGCCTCGTTGTTCTTTCTTTAGAAGCTTTGTCATGACGTTAGAGCTTATTATCCTTCCCGGCTTCCCTTCAATACCACGTAATTTGACTTCCTTCCCTTCTGAAAAAAAATTCAAGAAAAGTTCTTGAAAATTAAAAGCTACCGTCCCCAAAGATTGTAACCATTGTACTCCTAGTACAACATCAGCACCTCCCATAGGAATGGAAAGCATTGGACTAGTCAATACATATTCCCCCATGGTTATCATGATATTATGAAATTTTCCAGAGCAATTTATAGTTCCTCCATTTGCAACCATCACTTGACATTCTGGTGCTGGGTATAGGAAACAATTTAATTCCTTGGCTACCTTACAATGAATAAAATTATGGGTGCTACCTGAATCAATCAACACTATTACCTTTTTCTTCTTGGTTTGTCCTGCTATCTTGAGAGTTTGAGGAGTGGTAATTCCTGCCAGTGCATTACACGATATGGTCGGATTCATTTCTTCCTCTTCTAGGGCTGGTTCCTGGTGTATATCCTCTTCTTGCTCATTTTCTTCTTCCTCTTCACAATCTATGTAAAATAATTTCTTCTCAGCACACTTATGACCTTTAGTGTATTTTCTATCACAACTGTAGCAAAGCCCTTTTGCTCTTTTTTCTTCCAATTGTTGTGGTGTCAACCTTGTATGTTGTGGAAATCTAGGAGTAGCAACACTTCCCTCTTTATAGAAGTGAGTGGTAGGCTTCCTTGTCACCATAATTTTACATTCAATTTTTCTTGCCAACCTGAATGCCTTCTCCAATGAATCAGGTTCCAAAATGCGAACTTCATGTTGGATGTTATCCTTTAAAGTAATTATGAAGAGATAAATAATGTGTTCCTCTAGAATATCAGTTACCCTTATATTCAATTTTGGAAGTCCTCAATGTGCTTCCCCACTAAACCCTTTTGTTTGATATTTATCAATTGGCTAAAGAAGGTGTTGCTCTTTGCATCCTCATAATGTGCTATCATTTCCTCTGTAAAAATTGACCAAGTGAAATTTTTTTTACGGGAGCAAAGCCATCGATACCATACAAATATATTTTGTTCTAGATGTAAAGTTGCAAAGCATAAATTTTGTGTGTTTTACACATTATTAAGATCAAAATATTGCTCCATTTGTAGTATCCATGTTACAAGATCCTTACCATCAAACTTCCTCATATCCATATTTGGAATATGGTGGTTCTTCTGGCCAACATTAGAGTTTATGAAGTTATTATTATCATTTATTTTTTTCTCATCATTAGTTTCCTCTACTATCTTTTCACCATTAGGAAACATTTGTTGTATCAACTTTGTCAAACCTTCCATGTCTGCTTTTAGATCATTCTTCATGTTTTCCATTTTAGCTTCCATGTCATCCATCTTAGCTTCCATTCCAACTTCCATGCCATCCATATTAGCTTCCAAACCATTCATCTTAGCTTCCACTCCTTTCTTCAAACCATCCATTTCATTTTTTGTTGCTCTTTGCGATAACGAAATTTGGTGCACTTGCTCATGGACTTTTGATATCTCATGTTGCATTTTTTCGTCTTCATGAGTCATAGTAGAGCCTTCTGAAGGCTTAATGGGTGTTGAATTATTTTTAGGAGGAGTTTTAGAACCCAATACTGATATTTATGCTCAATAGGCCTTTGGAATCAACTAGAACTGATTTTTTAAACAAGACTTATGCAATTTGAAAAAAAAAATACACATCTTTTTCTTGATTTTGAGGAGCTCGATATTGAAACTGAATTATCTCTATGATTTCGGATCCTAAATATCTGAAATTTGGCCCTGAATTCACACTATGAATCTTCTTTCAAATGCCATAGGTCTGACCTAATTTGGATTCTTCAAGGCCAAGTTATGTCCAATCTTCCACAATGACCCAATTATGCACTGGTTCAGTATAGCACACTTGTACAACTTTCCACGTGTCATTGTTTCGTCCTTTAGATTTAAAATTGATAGAAAAGAAACTACAGTCCATTTTTTTGTTGAAACTTTTTACATAATTCCAATCCGATGCTCAGAGAGAGAGTTATGAATGTTTTCCCACGATAACCTCTTTGCGATGAAATTCGGGAGCCTGAAAAAGACCTAACTTCCACAGATAATATCTCTGAAAATATTGTGAACCAAGATTTGAAATTTTGTGATGATGTTCCTCAGGATTTCGGCTTCGCTCTCTAAAAATTTCAGCTTTTGAAACTTCGTAGAACAAAATTTATAGCGCAAATTCCTCGATGACCTGTTTAGGTTAAATTCAGGAGCCTGCAAAAATCCCTAACTTCCACAGATCATATCTCCAAAAATATTTCGAACAAAGATCTGAAATTCTGTGACGATGTTCCTTAGGATTTTGGATTCACACTCACAAAATTTCAGCTTCTGAATCTTCGTAGAAAAATTTTATAGCAAAAATGCCAGGATGACCTATTTGGGGCAGCGAAACCCTAGAATCCAAAGCTCTGATATGAAATGTTGTGAAACCAGCTCCAAAAATAGAAGAAAAGATATATCAACGCCTTAGAAATAAGCCACTTTGAAGGGGAAACCTCCAATACATTACATGAATGAACAATTCTTGGATGATACAAATTACAAAACCTCCTTTCTATATATAGGAGTCGATAGGGCCACAATGTAATCCTAGTGGGGCCACAATGTAATCCTAGCTAACCTAACAATAATAATTTAATGGCACAATAATAACAATATGGGCGTTACAAGGGTACAATAATAACAATAAGGGGGTTACACTAACAACAATAAGGGACTATACTAGTAATATAGGGACCTAACATAACGGAATCGTTGGACAACTTGAACTGCTACCAATACCAATTTCTCCACATGCAAATACTTGATTTCCATCGGGTTGAGATTCCGACTTCGGTAATAGATCACATGTTCATTGTGAGATTCATCCTCTTGAACCAAAACCATTCCAATTGTGGAATCAAGGGCAACTAAGTATAAAATTAATTGTGGTGGTAATTTGGTGGATGCAATAACGGTGCATGGATCAACATGTTTTTAAGTGCATCAAAAGATTTATCGGCAATATCATCCCAAATAAAAGGAACACTTTGTTTCAACAATCAGGTAAAACCTTTTGTTATCTCAGCATAGTTCAAGATAAACCTACGTAAAAAAATTTCTTTCCCCTGCAAACTTTGGAGTTGGCGAAGAGTGGAAGGAGGAGGTAAATTAATGATAGCCCGGACCTTCAATGGATTGACACGAATGCCATATTTCGAAATGATTAAGCCAAGTAATCATCCTGGATGTATGCAAAGAACACATTTTTGTGGATTCAAACGAATTTTTTAATGCCTACATCTCATGAAGATAGGTCATAAGTGTATAGGATGATCTTCTCTGCGTAAATAATGAGCAGGTAATTCGTCCAGGTAAGGTTGTACAATATGCTTGATATCATGAAAAGAATAAGACATAGCTCTTTTAAAAGTTGCACCAACATTTTTTAGTCTAAAAGGTAGCTTGTAATAATAAAATGTGCCCCAAGGACATATAAACATTGTTTTAGGTTCATCGGCAGGGAGTACGTTGATTTTATTATAGCGAGAAAATCCATCCATAAATGAGAATATTTCGTTTATGGCACAATCATCAACAATTTGATCGATATAGGGCATAGGATAGTTGTATTTTAGACATGCCTTATTAATATCTCGATAATAAACACATACTATTATATTCCCTTGTTTCTTCGTAATGGGAATCATGTTAGACACCCAATCTGTCAAAGGAATTGGATAAATAAATCATGCTCGTAATAGCTTCTCAACTTCAGCTTTAATTGTTACTGGTTTCTGTGGATGTATTGGACGTAATATCTATCTAATAGGCTTAGCATGCATGTATGTCTTAATTTCATGAATTACAATCTTAGGATCAATACCTGGCCTCTCTTCGTAAGACTAGGAAAAAATGTCTCGGAATTATTGAAATAGGGATTTGTAAGTCTTAATCTCTTCCATTGAACAAGAAGCACCTAAATGAATGTTTTCAATAATTCCATGTTTAATTGATATGTCAATAAGAACTGTTATAGAAATATTTCCCAAATTTGTCTCAGAATCTAAATGTGTAATCGATGTGGGATTCTATGGTTCTTTGACATAATAAATTGTAAAAATAGATGAAAAATCATTTTCAAGCTTATCAAGATTAGGAAAAAAAGAAGATCTATGATGTAGATCATCCCATGGTAATTCATCTAACGACAAAATTTCTTGAATACTTTCATCAGTTTCAAATACATGTTGAAATGGATTCGAAAATGGTGTCAAGGTTGAGCTCGATAGAGAAGATTATTATTCACTGATCACATTCATTTGATCAGGAATAATTGATGGGGCATCAGAATACGATTGCACTACTACATATGCCAATTAAAAAGGACTCAAAGGCATCTCATTGTTGAAAGAGTCCAATTCTGATTTTTAAGGCACAGTCCATGTGTCATCAAATGGTATTTTTCTTCGTGAGATCATATTGATATTGGAAATTGTTTGTGGTACATTGGGTGGCAGAAAACCATAATGAAAGGTAATCCTATTCCCAAATTTTCAAGTAGAACTAGTCCTAACCATCCCCTGGTACTCTATCATCCACCTAATAAGTTATTTATTAAGTTACAGGAGTTTAGCAAGTTGAGTAATACCAAATCCATAGTACAAATATCTACTAGAAATAGTGCTGGTAGTGGAATCTCTTAGCCAGGAAGAAGAGGTTTTTTTTTAGTACCACCAATGCAAGGAAAGATGGCAGAATCATTCACTCGATACCTAGAATTCTCTGGAAAATGTAACGACGAGGTATAACAGCACTGGTATCGCTGTGAAGCAATTTGGAGAGCTCGACAGACACCAGATGCAGTCAATTTAATTGAGTTTCAAACCACATTAAGGGAAATATCTTTGTGTTGGTTCATCAAATGGTCAGAATCACACCAGAACCCAGCAATATATGATGTTAAGAAGGAATTTTTCCAGGAATTCAAGCTGCCTCAGATGAATTAGAAAGGATTTTCTGAGTTATGGGAAATCGAACAGCGAGAAGGAGAAACAGCATGGGATTTGATGAGAATATTTAAAGACACGATTGGAAATCTAAGTTACCCAATCGTTCCAAATCACCAGTGGGACTAGTTCATCAAAGCACTCCTACCGTTGACAAGGACACCATTGACACAACAAAATATTGATACCCTTCAATATGCTCTCGAGCAAGTAATGAAAATAGAAGCAATGGAGGGATAGGAGGGGCAGCGATACAAGATCCATCCATACTAGGACTACAACATCAAATAGACAGTTTGATTGAGAAACTGAAAGATATTTAACTGGTACTATCTGCAAGGCCCAACGTGTGGTGCACACACTTCTTGATGGAAGGGCACGTAGCCACAAAATATCTGAGGTTGCGGGGAGAAAATGTTGGAACTTCGGTGGCTAGAAAACATGGGGCCCCACAAGTCAGTGGATTTTCATAGTTAAATACTCAAGGGATATACCAACCGTAACCCCACTTCCCTGTGTTCCCCAATCAACAAAATTAAACAGCAGCAAAATGCTACGAAATATGTAAAGGTATTGGTCATCTGCCATGACTGTGTCCAATTATGAAAAAATACTCAAATGTTCCTAAATATGTTTACTGTGAATTATGTGCCTCTACAACTCATAATATATAGCAATGCAGAGCCCTTGATGCATTGGCATAAAAATTATACATGCCATCCTATAGAGTAAATGAGACTCCAAGGGGGCAAGGAGGATGAATGAGAGGTAACAGAACTAGAGGAAGAGGACCGGTGAGGTGTTATAACTATGTTCAGGAAGGTCATGTAGTGAGAGAATGTCTGCTACCCAGGAGACCATGGTGCTCTTAATGCAAAGTCAATGCACATGCTACTGAAGACTTCCTAGAGCTGATTAAGAGGTGGGAAGAGAGAGCCAGACAAAGGGGAGCTAACCTGGTTAATGCAGAACCAAGGATAGTAGAGACTCAGCCTCTGCAAAGTGTAGCTATATTCACAGGAGGAGGGAAGAAGATAGGAGAGGATGCACGAGACATGGACCCGATAAATCTAATCAAACCTGCATCCCCAAAGTAAGCTTTCAGCCCAGACTGACATAAGCAATACTTTAAAGAAGCACTAGAAATATTCTCACATATAGGAAGACATCCAAGTACGGAACTTCCGCAACAATATAGCGAGGGAGGAAAGATAATCCATACAAGCACACCTATAGAAGAGTGGTTTCGACTGTTCCTAAAAAATTTAAACAATGGAAAGATGCTGGAACAATTAAAGCAAAATCTAGAAATGGTCATGCAAGGAGGAATAGGACCTGGAGATTCAGGTAACTCAACTGAAAAATATATAAGAAGAGTAAAAAGAAATAAGAGGAGTGGAAAGAAGGTCCGCATAAACAATCAATTTACGGGATTCCAAATCAAATACACAATGCTAGATCTCGGGTCAAATGTCAACATTCTACCATGAGAGACACGGGAAACACTGGGAAAACCAAAGTTTTCATACTCACCAATACAGGTCAAAATGGAAAATCAATACTTCATTGTACCAATAGGAAGGCTGGAAGAATTTGAGGTTTATGTTGCGAGATTAAATACCTATACAAGCTTTGAAGTAATAGATATCATGGGTGACAAGGATCCCTTTCCTACCTTGTTGGTGATATATTGGGCCTTTGAAAACTATGCAGTCACTAATTTAAAGAAGGAATTAATGATATTTGTAGATGGTGAAGTCAGAGTGGTTCAGCCATTGGACCCGTATCAAGGACCCCGATACACAGAGAATGTTTACAACAGAGAAGACGCATAGCTTCTATATCAACTCTACCAAATGACGACAGAAACGAGAGAAGATTACATTAATCCTACATTAGGAGGAACAGTAAGATGGAAAAGTGTTCAAAGTTTTGACCTAGGATCAGAAGTAGCTTGGGATGATTGGAAGCAAGGAGGATATGAAATCAACAACAGAAGATGCACCAACATTCGTGGAGTCAACTGGATTGGTACAGAGGTAAGAGAATACCCAACTCTTTCAAATATGCAAGTTGTGAATAAATTTATTACCAAAGTGGAAGACAAAGTACCAATAGAACATAGAGTCCCTCTCATGGACGTAGCATTACAATCGACTTCATCAAGGTGGTGGGAAACCCATCGCAACTCTCTTTCACAATGGGAGGATATTTCTAGAGCATTAAGAACAAGACTTTGTGTGGCTTCAGGACTGCAACTGGGAGAAAAGTACTGAGGGAATGTTGATCCCTTAGCACATATAGATAGTTGCGAGTATAAGTGGAATAAATAGGGATATCCAAAATATTTATGGGCACACAAATTCATACATTCACTGTACACCATTAAACAAGCTTGGTACCCGAAAAAAGAGAGGAAGGGAGGAACAAGTACCTAGGAAACAGTTGCAGAGAAATTTACGCAATATTTTTCTTTCAAGGGAGGCACATAACAAGTTACAGCTACCCTTCAAGCAATTAATAGAATATTGTTCTTCCAAGAGCTTCAGGAGAGTGAAGAAATATCTTTATCAGAGCAGAAAGCCAAGGATTTAGTAGCATGTAAAACGATAGATTGGGAGATAGACGATGATGATGTAGAGAAGCTTCGACATATATACTTTGAAGAAAAGGAAGGGGAATGGGAGATACAAGAAGAACCAACTATTGAGAGATTATACCTTTTACCCTTGAAGACAAAGAAGAAAAATATTGGAAGCACAAAGAAGCCCAAAATTGCATCCATTGGAGATTATTGGGACATAGAGACAATAAAAGAAATCTTTGACCTATTGTAAGAGTATGAAGACTTATTCCCATCTTCAGTGTCAGAGCTCAAAGGAATCAAAGGAGATCTGGGGGATATGCACATAGTCATAAAACCAGATGCAAGGTCAGTAAAACGTAGATCTTATCGCCTTAATCTGAGAGTAAAAGAAAAGGTTAAAGCAGAGATAGACAAAATGTTGAATGCAACCTTGATTTTTATGGCTGAGCAAGCAGAATGGGTCAGTGCAATTGTGATACAAATTAAAAAGGAGAAATAAAAAATTAGAGTATGTGTGGACTACAGAAGTATAAATAACACATGCATTCATGATCTGTTTCCAACTCCATATAGCGACGAATTTCTTGACAATGTAGCAGGAAATGAAGCATACTGGTTCACAGATGGCTTCACAAGATATCATCAGGTGAGAATAGAAAAATAAGACAAAATAAAAACTACTTTCACAACAGAATGGGGATCATATGCCTATCATGTCATGCCTTCGGGCTAAATAATGCTCCAGCTGTGTTTTCACAGATAGTAATAGCAGCATTCAAAGACTATATCCATAAGTTCCTAGAAGTATACATGGATGATTTGACATTGTATTGACTACTAAAGAACCACACAACTCTGCTTAGGATAATGTTTGATAGGTGCAGATAGCTTCAAATTTATCTGAATCTCAAAAAGTGCATATTTGCAGTACCTTTTGGAATGCTTTTGGGACATGTTGTTTGCAAGCAAGGTTTATGTGTGGACCCTATAAAGGTGGAAGTAATTGTGAACATGGAAGAAACAGAGAATGTAAAACAATTGAGGTCACTACTGGGACACAACAGATACAACAGGAGGTTCATTCAAAACTATGCAAAAATCACAGCATCACTAAAAAAGTTGTTGTAGAAGTCAGAACAATTCATATGGAACGATGAATGCACTCAGGCATTGGACACATTGAAAGAGAAACTAGCAAGTGCACCCATATTGGCCCATTCCAATTGGGATAAATAGTTTTATGTCGACATTGACACTTCAAGTATTGATTTGGGAGCGGTGATAGCTCAACCAAGAGAAACCTCCATATATCATCTAGTATACTTCGCAAGCAGGAATTTGTCAACAGCAGAAAGGAATTACACAACAATGGAAAGAGAGGCTCTTTCTATGGTATACTCTATACATAAATTTCACCAGTACTTATTGGGAGGCACATTCAAGTTCTTTACAGATCACTCAACACTAAAATATCTAGTAAACAAACCTATACTGGAAGGTAGAATTTGTAGAAGGCTCCTACTATTCCAGGAATTCACTTTTGAAGTAATAGTAAAAACCGGGAAGGCTAAATGTTGGCCCTGACCATTTGTCAATATTGGAGAACAGGGAAAATGGGGGACCTCTTGATGACCAGCTGTCGGATGTTGATCTCTTCCGAGTAGAAGCCATCCTAGATTATCTAGAAAAAATAGTGACATATTTATCCATAGGACAATGCCCATCATAATACACAACAACCCAAAAAATAAATCTAGTAGTTAAAGCGGTTGAATATAAACTCATAGAAGGGAAGTTATATAAAATGGGCCTGGATCATATCCTATGAAGATTTGTCTTAGATCACGAAAGAGCATACATCTTGCAGGAGTGTCACAGTGGAGTTGTGGGAGGCCATTTCGGCACAAAACCCTCTACAAGGAAAATACTACATGCAGGATTATCGTGGCCCACCATGCACAAATATAGCAAGAAATATGTGAAGAAAAGCAATATCTGCCAAAGAACAAGGTGACCATCACATTGTGATGAGTTTCCCCTGCAACCCATGAGGGTTATGAAGGCATTTGAGAAATTTGTTGTCGACTTCATAGGACCAATTGTACCAATGACACGACACTCGCAAACAAGATATATAATCACCCCAACTGAATACCTCACAAGATGGGAAGAGGCGGCACCATTAAGGGACCATACAACAAAAAAAATAGCCAAATTAATTTTTTAGAACATCATTAGCAGGTTTGGTTGTCCAAGGAGCCTAACAAGTGATCAAGGCACACATTTCATTAATGCTACAATTAAATCACTATTGGACAAATTTATGATACAACACCACAAAAGCAGCCTGTACCACCGTCAAGCGAATGGAACCGTCGAGGATTTAAACAAAATCATGGAGAAAGGGATAAAAAATATATGCAATGCTAACCATGATGACTGGGATGAAAGAATACCAGCCATGGTGTGGGCATACATGACAATCATAAAGAAACTATATAATCAAACTCCATTCTAGTTGGTATACAGGAAAGAGGCAATAATACCAACTGATTTTATCATATTGAGCCTCTTAATTTCTTCAACAAAAAACATGATAGAGGAAGACTCCATCTCTGCATGCCTTCATGAATTGCAGGAGCTTGAAGAAGATAAATTTCTGGTGGATTTTCATCAATCAGTCCAGAAATAGTGACAAAAAGCCTGGCATGACTGCCACATCAAACATAAAACATTCACTATTGGTGGAAAGGTATTTATCTATGACAGAAAATTCCAGAAGTTCCCGAGGAAGCTCAAAATGCACTGGATGGGACTGTATTACGTCATATATATAAGAGACTCATGCATGGTCAGACTAGCACAACTAGATGGAGAGATACTTCAAGGATTGGTGAATGGCGCATGCCTAAAACCCTATCATCAGTAAGAACCAAAATACTTTTAATTTTAATAACTCTTGGACCCGAGAGCAGTCAGTAGATTAGAGTCAATAACTCTCTCACAACCGAGACAATCCATGCAATAGTGTATGTTTTAATATTTTCATTCCATTAGAGTAGGAATCCTCAATAAGAAACCCGCAAAGCCACGCAAAAACATGACCCTATTGCGATGTGGATACCACAATGCAACCAATTGTGGTGGGGGGAGAGTCTACAGTGTTACATAGCCTAAGCATGTCAACCATCATTCACTCATAATGATCCATCATATCGTTTTCAGTCCATAAGATCATTTGAATTTGAAAAATAACTTCCACAATTAGTAACCCCCATACCGTAATAAAGTTTCCATAATAAGCCATAATTATTACCCATCATGTCTACCCAAATTCCAAATCCAGCATCAACAATGTTAGAATACACCTCACCCCATTAAGTAATCACACGATTATAGCCGTGGGGAAACACAACAAGAATTTATTAGTTATGGCATTGCATCAACATCATTTGTGCCAGTAATACTACTTAACCCACATGAAGGAGGGAAACAACAAAATGCCGGAATATTCTGAGTTATCAGAGAAAGAAACGGCTATAACGATAAGTTCGATTCCAACATCAAAAGTTCAGAGTAATAAAATAGTAGTAGTAGTTCGAGTATACAACAAAGGGAAGAAAATGACGAAGATGGCTACCTCAGTGGTTGAGCCTGAGCTTGATGGAATAATTCAAAGGGTGGAGTCACTTATAGGGAAATATGACAATGCCTCATTGATAGATACTGAATTCACAAACTCATACCAGTTCCCATCAATGAAAAGGCAAGTGTACATTGAAAATCATGCGAAGGAGGGAGGAGGTGAAGCAGTGAAGGTGCACCGAGATTTTAGACGTATCTAGAGGTCAACAATCCTGCACCTCAGAAGCCTTTCGGTATTCGGGACGTTGGGAGTAGCAATGTAGTGCACCAAGTTCTTAATTAGCAGAGTTCAGAATGGATAATTATGGCTTGGGATGGACATCCCAATTCATGCAGAAGAAATACACAGACTCACAGGGTTATTAGCTACAGGAAACGACATCTCATCATCCTTTTAAAATACATCTAAGAGAGCTAAGAAGATAGGATATTGCAACTACTATTGAAAGTATGAAACAAGGAGAGGGGGAAAGGGAGAAAAAATTGATCTCATCAACAACCCAGCAGTAAAATTTGCTTGCTACTTGATTGTTGGGATAACGATGATGCATTACACCAAGGGGGAATGCACCCTTGACACAATCTCAGTCGCGGAGCATTGCATTCAAGGAGCATATTTGAATTAGTGCACATTCTTGTTACATGAGCTGTTTAAGGCTTGTGATGACAACTAAAAGTGAGCCATAGGATTTATATATGGTTATCTGATCATGGTTCTCGCAATGTGGAAGTGGAGTCCACCTAGAATCAGACCACTTGCGGAGATTACCCAATACCAACCGATGGCACTAAGGTTCACGCCATGGAAAATATCAAGGGACTCAAGCACTGAAGAGGTCAATGAAGAAGCTTTTGTAGCCTGGTATAGACAGATGCTCGACGTAGTTATAAGTCAAAAAATAATTCGAAGAAGCCTATTGGATAGATACTCCCCACAGATTTGGTTTTGGGTGACTCATAACCAAACCTATTTCCAAACAAGTTGCATTGATGAAAATACCTTCCATAAGAAGCCATTGAAGTTCCAAATAATGGAAGAGGCCTTCCACATAGAAGTTTCTTTATGGCTAGGAGCATAAATGGAGATTAGAAGCGGGATCCTAGTTTACTCGTTTGATGCAATGCTCCCTAAAGCACTTTCGAGGGAGACAACAAAAGAAACAGTGTAGAGGATCTCCCAATTAAAACTCTGGCCACTGTTGGACCAGCTAGACACATGGTTCAAAGGATTCAATAAGGTAATATAAACTCTCAGCATCACATTTATTGTATTTCCCACTTTTTCTGAATTTCAGACGTTGAATTCTGCATCTCCGTCCACTGCCACCCCCATACTAACTACACTACCATATACCACATTCCACTCCCCTTCGCTACCCACTGTCGCTTCACTCCGCAAAACCAAACCAACTAAACCCCTAGTACCATCACCTAAAGGGAAAGAGCCTGAACCATGGGACCTGAGCAAGTGGTCAACCTCACCAGAGAAGACCAACCCCAGCCAATAGTGACAAGAATGTTAATTCAATAAGAGCCAGAGGTTGCCACCCAGACCACCTCTACATTACCAGTATTTGATCCATCATCAATTCTTAACATACAAATCTCATCGCCACTCCATACGCAGAATTCATCACCGCACACCTCATTCAATTCCAAGGACCACCCCGCCCACACTCTGTCCACCTCTACAACCATTTCAGATCCAATACCACCAGGGACTCTAAGGAATATGGTTATCAAGGAAAAATTTAACTCAGGTACATCTGGTGTACTTGAAGTTGAACAAAACATAGCAAGACAGGGCACCTTTTTAGAGTTATTAATCTAGGAAGGGTACTTCATTTTCGATACAACACCCACCACACCAGAGCCAAACCCATTCCAAGAATCCAATTTATTTTTGCAACAGTTCATGCCATCTACTAGTCTACACATTCCTGAACCCTAGCCGCCGTAGTGAAGTCAACCAACATCTCCACAGGGACATTCTGAAAGATTAATTTCCAGCGGGAAACCGCTCAGGGAGTGACATCTAAGCCAAGATATGTTGAGCAATGGGAATATGCAAAGCTGGGGACCTAGCCAACTTTTCAGTTTCATCTAGATGGTAGCATGAAAAGTAGAAGGTCTACACAATGACCTCCTACAGATATTTGAGCAGAAACTAAAACAATTTATTGCACTTACTTATGAGCGCAATCAACTCCAAGGCAAGAAGGATAGCCTAGAGCAACAGCTAGACCAAGTAACATAGGTCTTTAAGCACCTATGGCCGACCGTCACTTCCCTAGATAGCACAAAACACGCAGATATTGTGCCATCCTCAATGGTATAAATATCCATTCAAGACAAAATGGCATGTACGAGCCTGGATCGAGAAAACTAGGAGTTGAAAGAGGCGCTTGCTGTAAGCTTAGCATTACTAGATCCCTTTACAGTATATTTTGAGAAAGTAGCGAAGAGGCAGAGAGAGATGCAGAACATAAAGGAAATACTTGAAACGACAGTCATGGAAGCATGTAACATGTTGAAGAAACTACATGAGTGCTCAAATTCACTAACAATGAAGGCATAACTGGTTTCAGACCAACTGTAAAATATTGTCCTTGAAATTAGGGGGACCATAGATCCGGTCAGTAGAACTCAACTGTATGACCAATCGGACTTACTTGAAACAAAAATTTAGTCCATCAAGGAACACTTAGCAACAACAAAGAAACTTCTTAGGGACCTCTCGAAACCTGTGAAGAAAAAGGTAGAGGCAATTTAGCAAGTAGCGGCTAAAGCCGAACCCAAAATCCAGGAAGTGTTCAACAAACTGACATAGGTAATGGACATGACTCAGGGCGACAAAATCATAAATCAAATAGAACCTGTCATTAAGGCATGGCATTAAGCCATAAATGAGTTCACAAAGCTTTGAACAGAAATAATGAGCAAGGTTCTGGAGTTGGGGCCTTTGTTGGAACAGGGAAAACCAAAAAAATAAAAGATAGAGATGGAAGCAACAGGAGAAACTAGGCCAGCACTGAAAGCCAACAGACCACCAGAAGCCACAACAGTAGGAAAATATTGACTCAGGATGAGTCAAAACCATGTGGTTGTGGCCTATTGGGGCCTTTATTTTGGACAAGACATTTTTGGAGTTGCGGAGAACTAGAAGACAGGTGTCGGAGCGTAATAAAGATAAGCAAGGAGCTGTCATGGTTGCGGAAAACCTAGAGGTAGGTGGCGGTGCATAGACAATTAATAGAATAAATGCCAGATATGGGAGACAAGGAACAAATAGTAGAACTCCCAGTGATGAACAAGAAATATAAGGAATCGGAGCGCAAGGGAACAGATGAGTGCAAAAGGGGAAAATACTGACAGTGTTAGTGGACAAGAACAAATAGGCAGGAAAGAAGTGACTCCGGAGGGATTTAGTTAGTTAGAGAGAGAGACTGATAGGAGAGTAGATCCTAGGGAGAGCTCTACAAATGATTTTGTATTGAACTAAACTGTAATAGAATCTATAGAGTATGTTTATGTTGTTTTGAGTCAACTTAATGGAATCAGACTATTGTTGTGTTGTATATTATGAATTGGTTGATGCTTGATTGCTTATGGTCAATGTATGCCTATTTTAAATTTTTAATTTGGTACTCTGAACATGTAGTGATGAATGATAGCTTACTTCTTAGATTTGAGATACATATATGTCTTTTGTATGGTCATAAATATTATTGGTGTTAGTAATATTTCCTCGATGTCAATTATCTAGGCTCTAATCTTAGTAAGTTCGCGGCACGTCTCAGGTGAGACTCCTTGCTTCCTCGAGTAGGGTGAAATGCCAAATTTCTCCTAGAATATAGTGGAAATCTTGTTGGACTCAAGCCTGAACCTGGAAATTTCCCAAAGGCCCCATTTTTTTCCAACAGTAATCAATAGGGGCATCAACAAATTCCACCTATATATTAACGGTTTTTCCTTCTACTTATATAGGCAGAACCTAGAGTATTTTGTATGGATGGAAACCTCTTCCACAAAAGGCTTTAAGGATAGTTAGTGATTGGTTGAGTGCTAGAGAACCAAGGGTTTTCCAAAAATTTAACGAAATTATACACGTATATGCCCCCTCATCAATTACAGTACAAAAACGTGTATTGATTTGACTAATACGGGAATTTGAAAAGCCATCTGATGAAGGAGTCTAGGTACAAAATTTTCGAGATCAAAGACCATTAGGTTTGAGTCCTGAGGATCAATAGCTCCAATAGTTGGTAATATTAATTTCCTTTGTGATAGACATGATTGTAGCACTTCTAAGGCCGACATTGCTGAAGGGGATATTTCCAAATCTTCAACAATGTTATAATTCTGAGTAACTCTCGCATGTGGATTGAAAGCTGAATTTTTAACTACACCTTTAGTAGGCGGTTTAATCACTAGATCAGGATTAGGTTTCTCAATTTGAAGTGTTTTAGAAAATGAAGGAGGTATGGCTTGTGTTTTACTAGAAGTTTTAGTCTCTTTACCAGTTACAAGAGTCTTAGTTCCATAGTCTTGAGATCGTGTCGCGACCATGACCTGAGACATCATTAAAATATCTGTAAATGAATTGGAATAAGATCTGTTCATTTTACTATCTTGAGTGGGAAAATGATCATTCAAGACATCATGTGTGGGTGAACCTTTAACAAATTTGGATACCTCAGACTGATGTGCACACTCTTTAGTATAGTGATCCTGGTCACAGATAGGACAAGGATAATGAGGTTTCCGCTTTTCATCAGCTGGTTCATTTTTCTCCGTTTTCTCTTTAGGAGATGTATTTTGTTTATTTATTATTTCCTTTATTATTATTTCCGGTTTTATCTTTATTCATGGATGAATCTACAACATGAATGTCAGTAGAAGTTTCTAGGGAATAATATCCTTTAGGTGAATCTGGTAAAGTTATTATGGGAGAAGTAGGTTTGGATGACTTCTTCTTACTCTTATTAGCATTAATTGTACCAATTACACCATCTGCAGAATGAGAACTAGAAGGAGTTGCAGTAATTTTACCTGGGCATGGAAAGTCAGGATTTTTTTCATATAAAGTACCAGACTGTGTATATAAAAGGTCTAAGTACTGTGCTTGAGCTATGACTTGTTATTTTATAACAACACCTCCCTTAGCTACGTCTTTAGTGATCTTTGGAAGTAATGATTTGATGAAACATTCTGCCAATATTTGATCCAGAATAAAAACTTTCACTAAACGTCATCTACGTCTCCATTCATGTATGTGATCTGAAATGTATGTAGACATACTATGTTTTAATGAAGTTATGAGTTTCGTGCCATTGTCATAACGAACTGGAAATTGAAAGTGAGTTAGGAAATTTGTTACTAATGTGTTGAGATTATTGAAAGAGCCATATGGTAGTTCAATATACCACTTTGCAGTGAAGCCTATCAATGTTCTTTGAAAAATTCTCAATCAAATTAAATAATCAATTAAGGAGTTGGATGCGCACCAAAGATGATAATTCGTCACATGATTTGAGGGGTCTTCTCCTAATTTTCCTTAAAACTTAGGTATGTCACTAGGCAACTTATTTGGCATTGGCGACCAAAACAGAAGATAATAAATTGGATCATTCATGAGGTGTGACAAATTTGGCAAGTCTAAAGTTGCAATGAATGGTAACTGACAGTTACGATCTTGCTGAGCAAACTCATAACCTTGAGGAACGATACCAGTACCCAGAGGAGGATATCCAAGATAAACTAGAATATCCTATGTCAATGGGATTGGAATACCTCCAGGGTACCCATGGTTAGCCATACCAAACTGAGATTGAGCTGGTATTTGATATGTATAACCAGGGTATGATTGACCTTGGTAGACTATATTTTGTACTGTTGGTCCATATTGAAACTGCCCTTGAAACAATTGATTCACAAAATGACCTACAAAAGGTTCGCTTGCAGGAATTGTGGCTGCACCAGGTTTTCCTATAGAGGTTTGAACAATAGACTAAACTAGAGGTCTAGTTTGATGAGTAGTGACTTAGGGGATAGACTGCGTTGATGCCATTGTTTGAAGGGTTGTAGCAACAAAGACGTGGGAAACTCCAGGGATAGGTGTACTTGGTTGTTGAATAGAAGTTTTCACAATAGAATGGATATGAGTTCTCAGGGTACTCGAACCAGCTTGTTTAGTACTAGGTACAGATACCTGAGGTGAAATTTGAAATGTAGGTTGGGTAGGTTACTAGACTTGGGTATAACCAAATTGACTAGTTGCATGACCAGGTTGATTATAAGGTACTTGCACAGTAGGTTGAAAATTTTATTAGTTCAACGATGGGTTCCAAACTGTATTAACGCCAGGTTAAGGAACTCCAATTAAAGGTTGTGGTGCATAAGGTTGTCTATAACCAGTTTGAGGCATCATAACATAATTTTGATATTTTTCTAGATAATTTCCAGTAAAGGGTTGTCCTCCTTGAAAGGACAGTTGTTGTTGATAAAAAGGTTGCATTTGAGGAGGTGTTTTTCCTTGAAAGGGATGTGGTCCTAGTATAGGGTACTTCCCTTGAACATGTTGTCCTTTAATAGGTTTTCCTTGAGGATTATATTGCCCCCGAGGCGTTAAATTGCTATCTTGAGGGTCAGGTGAAGGAATATTCCGAGACAGCATATAGACTTTTTCCATTGTCAAATTTTCGGTATCAGATTCATTAAGACTAGTTGATTGTGTAAGTTTTTCAGAAGAGGGAGATGCTCGTGAGAAAGTACCAGAGAGCGACTGGTATCCAGTAGGAACTAATGGACCACCATACAAAAAAAAAATTGGCAATGAAGAAAACATGGATGAATCACCTGACATGCTTGATGAAGACATATAACTACCTCTGGGTATGGAGTAAAAAGGAATGTGGCATGGTGAATAATTAAGACTAGTATTATGTAGAAAATTGGTTAATTAATGATACCAAGGGTCAAATTTAAAAGGATTGTAAGGTTAAATCAGTTCATTGTACTTTATATCTAAATATTCTTGATGCGAAGGAATTGCGATCTCTTTTTCCATGTCAGTAATCTCTTTGATACTATTTAGGCCAGGAGGAAGGTTCTCAATAATACAAAGCTTCACTCGAGGTGAATGAGGACGACCAGGGGTTTGGGCTATGAAATCCGAATTTCACTCAGATGAAGTAGATTCAGTTTCAGGCTCATATATTCCGGGTTCAATAAGTTGAGTATCTGATATTTCACCAGTTGCAGACTCAACTATGCTTAATTTTGAAATTTATGGTTGTTCTTGCTTTCTTCCTACTGTCTTAGGTCGATTTAATTTGTAATAGAGATGTATTATTACTGATGTTTCCTCTTTTTTAGTAGATTCGATTCCTGGTTGTGTTAGTCATCCATAATTTTCACTATCTGAAGATGACTAAGTATCGGTTCTAGATTTCTAGAAACAAAGTTCATGAACATTGTGAGTTCTAGAAATCTCACTACCTTTGTTATCCTTAAGATAATTTTTTCACTATTTCATCATCCCATCATGTCAATGCTTAGCTCACCCATCCCAGAATACCCATCATGGGCTCATGTCACTCATTTTTTCTTTGTTGTGTCACCTTTGGCCTCAGCCCTCTATTTTGTTTTGCCTAACTCCTCCATTGTCCATCTAGGGCTTTTAAGGGAATTTTTTCTTGATTTCACCACCTTCATGGTTAAAAATCAACAAGGCTTGTATCTTGATGCTCTTACACCTCCTCCTATCCTTAATATACCTTCATAAACACTTCCCATCACTCCTATTCCTCAAATTCATCATTTTTCTACAAAACCTAGTCTATTGCCACAATTTGACACTTTTTAAGACTAGGCCTGTGTTTTTCCCTTATGGAACCCTTCCCCTCACTCAATCATTTAAATTAAACTTTCCCCTACTCCCTAACGTCTATCCCTACCCCCAAAAATTTCTCCAAGAATTTAGACAACCCTTAACCCTTCATTCCCTGTAATATCCCAAAACAGGGATTTTCTACAACAATAAGAATACATTAAGGTATTTCAAAGTTAGAGATGCAACAATGTAAGAACACATATGGAGTAACAACGTTATATTAATGCATAAAATTTCAAAATATCTCAATAGCCATCATATTTATCATAGTATAAAAATATATACAAGATCTTGAGGAAAGAGTCAACCAAGATTTACAATACAAGCCTCAATAGATTGTGTACATAAAATGTGAACCATACTGCTACCCTGAGAATGCCCTAGGCTATGATTGCGCAGTTTATAGGAGACATTGCAACATGCTGAATGATAATAAAAATATATAACAATATATAGCTCAATAAATGTGGGGGAGAAAACTCTCTACCCCTAGAAACAATAATGCAACAATCCTTAGAAGGATTGGCGGAGATATATACAAAATGACAAAAGTACAGAAATGCTGGAGTTGCAGGGTAGAAGCTGCAACTCAGAAAATGGATGGATATGGCTGAAGATGATGCACAATATGAAATATACCTCCTCCACTAGATCTCGCAAGTGATATTTTGATCCTAACACTGAAGATCTCACCCTCCAAAATAGTGGTGCAAACCCCCACTGGAGATACACACTAAAATAACGCAATCAAGGAGAGGGATTGTGCTGTAGTAGA
The DNA here is from genome assembly GCA_034641835.2 of Pinus albicaulis. Classification (NCBI taxonomy): domain Eukaryota; kingdom Viridiplantae; phylum Streptophyta; class Pinopsida; order Pinales; family Pinaceae; genus Pinus; species Pinus albicaulis. Next base: position 606,663,765 of record CM076579.1, read on the forward strand.
TGGGAGATGCTTGGCCTGATGCCAAGATATAAAAATCAGCTCTAAGACCTCCCTTAATAACCTCCTAGAGGAATAGAAGCTCCCTCCTCTAAAAGATGATCCAAGGAAATGGTGTTATGGAACCCTCCACTGCAACACCCTGCAACACAACATTATACTTCAGCAAAAAGAACGTTGTAGATGAAGGCGGAGGCTTGGCCTTGAGCCTAGTTGTGGAGAAATAAAGTAAAATACTTCAAGAGGCCTCTCAAGAAGGATAAGGAATCCTAAATAGGAATTCCACTGAAACTCTGCTAAACAGCCCTAGAATGCAAAGATTCTACACAGACCAAAATCAGATACTCAAAACATCCTCCTCTATGGTTGCCTCTTCCTCCATTTATGAAAATGAAAACCTTCTTGCCTTGTACCCCACACATTATATTTTCCTCCACCAAGTGATCTTCCTCCCATTCAAACTGTGATGTCTTCCCAAGCAATCCACACCCTCTTTGGCAGCATTGTTGACTTGGTCAAACTTGACCTTGTCCTCATGCATTTTCCCCTTTTCACACTGGAAGGTGTAAAATAAAGCTACTCTATTGATCCCCTTCTAAACAGGCAGGGATTTTGACTTAAATGTACGATGGGTCTCCTCGCCCATTGTATTCACCTCCTAGATGACATAAGAAAAATCAATGTTCCAATTAGCTTCATGCTAATTTTGGGAACATTACATTCCCCTCCCTCTACAAGGCAGGCCTAAATCCACTACACCAAACCCTAATTTCCTCTTCCAACTAAGCTAGGGTTTGATATGAAAAGGAGGCACAAGAGAAAGGATTCATTTGATAGATCATTTGAGCAAGCATAACTCCATACCAACTCATAAACATCATGCCTCCATCATTTCCCAAGAATTCATTCCAAGAGACAAGCCATGTGTCATGCCTAGGGCCAGTTTTTATTCAAATTGTGTTTATGACCAGACAAAGATGAATTTGACAAACGTGAGAGAGGTTTTTGTCCATCATAGGGCCAAGAAGAAAACATCCTTCCATTTTTACACAGGTATCATGGTTTGGGATAAATATCGAAAACACAGGTGTCCAAAAAGAATTTCTGCACTCGTAGAACGACCTTGGGAAAATAAGGTTTTCTCATAGCTGGAGTGTCCAAATGACTTGTTTGATGAGTCAAAAGACAAATATACTTGAATATATTTCCAATGTGCTATATTGATCTCAATTTGGAGTTAAGGAAGGCCTCCAAAAGTTGTATGCACCAGCACTCTGCATTTCTGCACCATCATTCAACACTTTTCGACCAATGTTGGGAAAATCAGCTTTTGGACAAGTAATTGGACACCCAATGGAAAAAAAAAAAAGTATTGGAAATTAGACTCAACATTCTTTCCAACGAGCTATCACAGAGCTCATTCCGAAATTGGGAAGGCCTCCAAATCGCCTCTAAAAATTGGTGTTGTGCACAAATGGAGTGGCGCTACACACAGAGGAGATTTGGCCAGGGTTTCCAAAAATTTGCCAAAATTCATCTTTTTGCTCCTCAAAGTTTGCCCCAAGCTCCTGCACAAGTTGAAAAGGGTTGGTGGTCACTTTTATTTTCTCTCCAAGTGTTCTTGGGAAGATGTATCAAAAGGATCAAATGAATATTATAAGTCCTCCTTCATAAACAAGTAGATGGCATTCAAAGAACACCCAAGGTACCTTTTAGGGTTTGTCAAAGCAGCATCACTTCACCTTACCAAAAAGAAAAAATGACAAAGAGTATCAGCACAAAGGCTAGAAGTTTCAAAGGTACAACTAGAGGTCTTAATAAAGGACCAAAATAAGGCAAAGCATGAGGTGAAATCACCCAAAAAGGTAATTATGATAAGCATGGGTTCACTGTTGAAGAAAGGAGGTGTTAAAATCCAAAAAGATAGTGATCTAAGGTAGAAGTTGTGTAGGCACCTGCAAAAGCAGAAGTGGCCAAGAGGAAGACAAAAAATGGTTTAAATTTCTCACCTTCCCCCACCAGAGATATATCATTGTCAAACTGGTTCGAGCCACAAACATATGATTGGTATAAAAAGCATAGAAGCCTCCAAAATGGTTTCCTTATCAAAGGTATATTCTGCAAGAGATATATTAGCCATAAATGACTCTTCTGTAGAACTATCAAATTGGTTACCTACAGGAAAATTGGTAAGGACAGACAAACCTCATCTTTCTCACAATGATGGCAACTAAAGGGGTTGTTGATGTTTGCTGCTAGGGTTTGTACACCAAAAAGGTCTCCACTGCTTCATAGTGAAAAACATGATAGAATGGTAGTTAGAGGAAGAGGAAAATTTCTCCTTCCAGCCTATCCACCAAGAAAATTAAAGGCATAAAGAATATGTGACTGAAGACTCCAAGAAAAGTGCCAAATGGTCACAAGCTTACCGTTTACAAGTTTTGAAGTTCATGAGAAGAAAAAAGTGAAGGAAGACTTTCAAAAAATACTAATTTCATTGTCTTCCCTTTTCTCAAAAATTTTCCAAAAGACCTTTGCTTTTCAAGGATTGTTTCATTTTTCCAAAATATGGGTAAAAGGCAAAGATTGAGCTTGATGAAAGGTTTGTGAATACAAAAGGAGAAAATAAAGATGCTACTAGTGAAGGAAAAAATCCATTTTTTCCTATGTTCCTGCCACTTACAAGACAAAAAGGGCCAAAAAGATAGTGAAAAGGTGAAGAGAAATAAACATTATCAAAGTGGTTTTTGTCATGAAATTATTTTTCAAAAGGGTATAACGGCCTCCTTTCCCTCTTCCCTCAACTCATTTTTGTCTTTGCAAAAGAAAGGAAAGCCGTTGAAGAAGCTTTTAGGGTTTTCTGCAACTGTGGTTGAAAATTTCCAGGCACTATGCACCGACAGAGGCGCTACACACTGGGTCGTCAGCACTGTGCACAGAGGAGACAGTTGTAGTGTTAAACTACACTGCGCTGTGCACCAGAGGGCAAGCGTTACGCATTGGTGAAGGAGTTGCGCACAAGCCCAAGTTCGGCCTGATTCACCCGAAAACTCTCCGGCGTTGCGCACACACCGGTCAAACAACTAGACCCGACCCAACACTACGCATAGAGGGCCCAACCTGAATGGCCAGTTGGCTGCCACTATGCACCAGTGATTTTTGGTCAAAATTGCTCAAAAATGGCCTAAATTCAAACTTTTTTCCTCTAAAGCTCCTACATCAGTCAAGCAAGGTTGGTGGTATTTCTTCCTTGCCCTCCAAGTGATATTTTTCATAATCTAAGAAGGTATTTAAAAACTAATGTGACCAAACCCTAACCTACATGAAAATCAAATTATTGACCTTCTAGGGCAGGGTTTGCAAATTTGAGAGTTGTCATTTGTGTCAAGGCACTCAATCCCAACAGCCCTCCTTCAAAACTCTGAAACTCTCCTAGACCTACTTCATTTTTCCCTCATTTTCTAAAAAACTGCCCTCACATCACGCATTTGTCCTCCCTAGACCTAAAGCTCTCACCAAGCTAAAAACCTTTCTATTCTAAAATACACAAAGCAGTAAGCACTTGGATGAAGACAGTGATGGTGACTATACAAATGAATCACTTCCAATTACAGAAATAGGTATTGCTGATGAGCAAGATGAAATCCAAGAAGTTAGTGAATACAATGATGAGGATGATAGTTAGCAAAGAAGATAAGCATGACAGTCAAGAGGGAAATGTGCATAAACATGAAAATAAGCTTAGTCATAGTGCAAACAGTGAAAATATAGTGATAGTGTAGGAAATGATAAAGAATAGGACATAAGTGAAGGACAAGGTCAAAGTCAAGCAGATGCGGAGGCTAATGATCAACTCCAAGACCAAGGTAACAGTACTGAAGATAGCAAGAAGGGTGACAATGATGAAAGTGTTGAAGGCAGTAGTAAGGCTCACAGCTTTCCCAATGGGTAGGATAATGATGCACAAAGTAATGGGAGATCTAGCAGTAATGGTAATGACAGAGTTTGAAGAAGGAGGCATTAGTACAGAGGATGACCATGATAGTACAGCAAGTAAAAGACAAGGCGGCCAAGAAGACAGTCATCACATTAGTCATCCTCCTAATGATAAATGAAGATACCCCTTTCATTAAAATTTGAGCACTCAAAGAAGGTAAATACCAAGAAAAATGTAGATACATGGCTCAAGATTTTCCACAGGTATCCAAGACCTCTTGAGGGACCTCTCCACTAATTTTGGGAGAAAATAAACAAAATTTTGTTTTTTTTGAAATTTTGAGCCCTTTGTGTGCAACACCCTAGGTGCTATGCAAAACATTGGTGCATCCTCAGCTCACAAAATTTTCATTTTTGGATTCCTCACATCACTAGTAGTCTTCTCATCAAATTTCAAATCATTTGGAGCATTTTTGACCCCCCCAAAAGTAAAAAAACATCAAAATTTTGACCTTTCTGCCCCATTCTCAGACGAGGCACTGCACACAGAGAAATGCTGGGAAAATTGGTTTTTGAATAGGTAAATGGCACCCACTCAGCATAGATCAAGAATTTCTAGAAATTAGACTCATCAGGCTTTCCAACGCTCCATCACAGAGCCAAATCCGGTATCGAGAAGGGGTCCAAAACTCAGCCACAAGAGACCCTATTTTCTACTGAAGTGGCACTGCGCATAGAGGTTGCCTAGTGTGTTTTGGACCAAAAGTCGAAAAAACACACTCATTTATTGCAAATAGATATTTTTGAGTTTTTTGAGGCAAATTAATCTAGAATTAGGTGAAAATAGTTATATTGGCATTTATTTCTTAGGATATTATGTGCCTTGGGCCTTGCATGGTCTCTTGGACATAAATGACATTTACGGTTATATTTGACATTTTCCTACCATATTTAGGGTTTTAGTCCTCCTTTGCTCCATAAATAGAGCATGAGGCCCCTATGTATTTTGTTGGAATTTGAAGAGCTTGAATAGCAATATACATGGTTTTATGAGCTTGGAGAATAAATTCGTTTTGTGAAGTGGATGAATGGCTTGTTTGGCTTGATGATGGAGAAGCTTGTTTGCAGGATTCCTTAGCTTGGTGAATGGTGATGTATTATTAACTTGTTAATTTTTTCTTGTTCTCATTATTTTTCATGCTTCTTGGTTGCTATAAATTAGAATAGTATATGTTGAGACATGCTCTTTGAGGCACCTCAGTCCTCCTGTCTGTTATAGCTTTGATGTTTTCCTCTTTTGGCCATCTTAAGGAATTCTTGATTGCTCCTTAGGTCCACCAAAAGTTGTTTTTGTTTCATGTATGGTTAGTATGCTAGTTTACAAGTACGATTCATGGTATGCCCTACTTTTTGACAAGTGTTGGGAAAATCAATTTTTGGATAGGTAAAGGGACACCAAATGGAAAACCAAAAGCAGTATTGGAAATTAGACTCAACAAGATTTCCAACGAGCTATCATGGAGCTCATTCCGACACCATGAAGGCCTCCAAATTCCCTCTGTAAATTGGCACTGTGCACAGATGGAGTGGCGCTGCGCACAGAGGAGATTTGGTCAGGGTTGCCAAAAAGTGGCCAAAATTTAGTTTTTTGCTTCTCAAAGTTTGTCCCAAGCTCCTACACAAGTTGAAAAGGGTTGGTGGTCACTTTTATTTTCCCTCCAACTGTGCTTGGGAATATGGATCGAAAGGATCAAATGAAGATGATAATTCCTCCTTCATAAACAAGTAGATGGCATTCAAAGAACACCCAAGGTACCCTTTAGGGTTTTTCAAAGTGGCACCACTTCACCTCACTAAAAAGAAAAAATGACAAAGAGTATTAGCACAAAGGCCAGAAGTTTCAAAGGTACAACCAGAGGTATTAATAAAGGATCAAAAGAAGGAAAAGCATGAGGTGAAATTTTCCAAAAAGGTAATTATGATAAGCATGGGTTCACTGTTGAAGAAAGGAGGTGTTAAAATCCAAAAAGACAATGATCTAAGGTAGAAGTTGTGTAGGCACCTGCAAAAACAGAAGTGGCCAAGAGGAAGAAAAAAATGGTTTAAATTTCTCACCTTCCCCCACCAGACGTATATCATTGTCAAACTGGTCAGAGGAACAAACATATGATTGGTCTAAAAAGCAAAGAAGCCTCCAAAATGCTTTCCTTATCAAAGGTATATTCTGTAAGAGATATATTAGCCATAAATGACTCTTCTGCAGGACTGTCAAATTGGTTACCTACAGGAAAATTGGTAAGGACAAACAAACCTCATATTTCTCACAATGATGGCACACATGAAGACTAAAGGGTTTGATGATGTTTTCTGCTAGGTTTTGTACACCAAAAAGGTCTCCACTACCTCACAGTGAAAAACATGACAAAATGGTAGTTAGAAGAAGAGGCAAAATTCTCCTTTCAGTCTATCCACCTAGCAAATTAAAGGCATAAAGAATATGTGACTGAAGACTCCATGAAAGTGCCAAATGGTCATAAGCTTACTATTTACAAGTTTTGAAGTTCATGAGAAGGAAAAAGTGAAGGAAGACTTTAAAAAAAAACTAATTTCACACTCTGCCTTTTTCCTCAAATCTTTGCCAAAAGACCTTTTCTTTTCAATGATTGTTTCATTTCTCCAAAATATGGTTAAAAGGAAAATATTGAGCTTAATGAAAGGTTTGTGAATACAAAAGGAGAACATCAAGATGCTACCGGTGAAGGAAAAAAGCCATATTTTCCTATGTTCCTGCCACCTATAGGACAAAAAGGGCCAAAAAGACAGTGAAAAGGTGAAGAGAAATAAAAATTATCAAAGTTGGTTTTGTCATGAAATTATTTTTCAAAAGGGTATAAAGGCTTCCTTTCCCTCTTCCCTCAACTCATTTGTGTCTTTGAAGAAGAAAGGAAAGTCATTGAAGAAGTTTTTAGGGTTTTCTGCAACTGTGGTTGAAACTTTCTAGGCGCTACGCACCGATGGAGGCGCTATGCCCCGAGTCGTCGGTGCTACAAATAGAGAAGGCAGCTGCAGTGTTCAAATCCACTGCATTGCACACTGAAGGGCAGGCACTGTGCACAGGCCTAGATTCGGCCCGATTCACCCGAAAAATCTTCGGCACTATGCACAGACCAGTCAAACAACCCGACCCGACCCGACATTACGCATAGAGGGCCCGACCTGAACGGTTAGCCGAGTGGCACTACACATCAGTGATTTTTGGTCAAAATTTCTCAAAAATGTCCTAAATTCAAATTTTTTCCCTCCAAAGCTCCTGCATTAGTCAAGAAAGGTTGGTGGTCTTTCTTCCTTGCCCTCCAAGTGATATTTTTGATAATATAAGAAGATATTTAAAACCTAATGTGACCAAACCCTAACCTGCATGAAAATCAAATTATTGACCTTCTAGGGTAGGGTTTGCAAATTTGAGAGTTGTCATTTGTGTCAAGACACTCAGTACCAACAAACCTCCTTCTCAAATTTTGAAACTTTCCTAGACCTACTTCATTTTTCCCTCATTTGCTAAAAAACTGCCCTCACATCACACATTTGTCCTCCCTATATCTAAAGCTCTCACCAAGCTAAAAACCTTTATATTCTAAAATAGATAAGGAAGAGAGAACTTGGATGAAGACAATGATGGTGATGATACAAACGAATCACTTCCAAGTACAGAACTAGGTATTGCTAATGAGCAATATGAAAGCCAAGAATTTAGTGAAGACAATGATGAGGATGACAACCAACAAAGAAGATAAACATGACAGTCAAGAGGGAAATGTGCATAAAAGTGAAATAAAGCCTAGTCATAGTGCAAATAGTGACAATATAGTGACAGTGCAGGAAATGATAAATAAGAGTACATAAATGAAGGACAAGGCCAAAGTCAAGCATATGTAGAGGCTTATGATGAACTACAAGACCAAGGTAACAATACTGAAGATAGAAAAAAGGGTGACAATGATGAAAGTGTTGAAGGAATTAGTAAGGCTCACAACTTTCCCAATGGGTAAGATAATGATGCAGAAAGTAATGGGAGATCTAGCAATAATGGTAATGAAATATTTTGAAGAAGGAGGCATTAGTACAGAGGATGACCATGATATTACAGCAAGTAAAAGACAAGGCAGCCAAGAAGAGAGTCATGACATTAATCATCCTCCTAATGATAAATGAAGATACCATTTTCATTGAAATTTGAGCACTCAAAGAAGGTAAATACCAAGAAAAATGTAGAGACGTCACTCAAGTTTTTCCATAGGTAACCAAGACCTATTGAGGGACCTCTTCACCAATTTTGGGAGAAAATAAACAAAATTTTGTTTTTTTTTTTGAAATTTTGAGCCCTCTATGCGCAACACCTTATGCGCTATGCACAAAATTGGTGCATCCTCAGCTCCCAAAAATTGCATTTTTGGATTCCTCACATCACCATCAGTCTTCTCATCAAATTTCAGATAATTGGGAGCATTTTTGACCCCCCAAAAGGTCAAAAAAATCAAAATTTTGACCTTTCTGCCTCATTTTCAGACCAGGTGCTGCACACATATAAGTGTTGGGAAAATTGGTTTTTGAATAGGTAAATGGAACCCACCCAGCAAAAATCAATTATTTCTGGAAATTAGACTCATCCAACTTTCCAACGAGCCATCACGGAACCAAATTTGATATCGGGAAGGGGTCCAAAACTCAGCCACAAGAGACCCTATTTTCTACTGAAGTGGCGCTGCGCACAGAAGCTGCCTAGTGTGTTTTGGACCAAAAGTTAACAAAACACACTCATTTATTGAAAATAGATATTTTTAAGTTTTTTGAGGCAAATTACTCTAGAATTAGGTGCAAATAGTTATTTTGGCCTTTATTTCTTAGGATATTATGTGCTTTGGGCCTTGCATGGTCCCTTGGCCATAAATGACATTTATGGTTATATTTGACATTTTCCTACCACATTTTGGGTTTTATTCCTCCTTTTCTCCATAACTAGAGCATGAGGCCCCTATGTATTTTTTTGGAATTTGATGAGTTTGAAGAGAAATATACATGGTTTTATGAGTTTGGAGAAGAAATTGCTTTTGTGAAGTGGATGAATGGCTTGTTTGGCTTGATGATGGAGAAGCTTGTTTGCAGGATTCGTTAGCTTGGTGAATGGTGATGTCTTCTTAAATTGTTAATGTTTTCTTGTTCTCATTATGTTTCATGCTTCTTGGTTGCTATAAATCATAAAATTATAGGTTGAGACATGCTCTTTGAGGCACCTTAGTCCTCCTGTTTGTTATAGCTTTGATGTTTTCCTCGTTTGGCCATCTTAAGGAATCCTTGATTGCTCCTTAGGTCCACCAAAACTTGTTTTTGTTTCATGTATGGTTATTATTCTAGTTTCCAAGTATTATTCACGGTATGCCCTGCTTATTTGAAGTTTTCAAAACCCTATCTTGAAGCCTTTCTGTGGAATATTGATTACTATGTTGAGTCAAAGAGGTCTCGTTCGATCTTGCCCTTTTTCCATGCTTACCAGCTTGTTATAGAGTTCTCAATAGCTTGATATATGATTTTTATGAGTTCCATCTTCATAAATTGAGTTATTTTTTTTATCTTATATTTTTTCCCAAACCCTGAAGGTGAATTTCTAAAGTTAGAAGCTCTTATGTTTTCTATGTTTCACTGGAATGTTTATCTTGGATATTTACTAGTTTAAGTATTTTTCATTGAGCTTAATGGTTTTCCCTACCTCATGAGTTGTAGCTTTTAACTATAGGTATTTAAGACCTCCTTGTTTTCCCCAAACTTGATGTTCACTACACCTCATAAATCACCTTAAGGATCCATTAACCTTGCTAAATTGACCCTGCAACACACTCTGTTTCATCATTTAGACACCCTTCACTTCATTTGACTCCATATCCCAATGGCTTTAATAAAATCTCACACCACCTATTCCACTTGACCATCTTACCCAACCAAAACAATCAACAAACCCTACACTTAACAACTAGCTTAAAATCAAAACCCTAGATCAAAAAGAACACATCCTTTACACCCAATAGAGATATCCATCTTTGAGTCTAGGAAGGCTAGGTCCTAAGACTCTAAAGACTGGTTCCATGTTACCCTGTCATTTGGTCTACCAATCTGCGAAATCACGGGACACTAACAGATTGTTGAGTCTTTCAAATTTAGGCTTTTATAATTGACTTAGTGTATACTCAGGGGGTTCCCCCCTGCATTCTACGAGAGTGTCTCGGTTATTCAGCCACGGTTAATGTTTAACACACAAAATCAAAAAAAAATCAACAAAATAGACCTAAGGCCGCTAAGAAAACAAGCAATTGAACACACGCCTACAAAATATAAGAGACAAACAACACACAAACAATATGTTTCCACACTAAAAGCACTAGTTGGTGATGAAATCCAACGTCATAGAAGTTAAATGTGGAAAAATTGGTGGTTGGAACAATTACCCTGACAACCTGCTTAATTAAACAATTCAGTGCATGTCCCTCCAGTTATGCCATCTCAAAGTGAAGAGCACCCTCTGAAAATTCCAAGTGAGTCTAGCTGACATCTGCCCCAGGTACAGTGGGACCTTCCCTCCACCGTAACCTTGGTAAATATCCTAAAGATTATGGCCACTAAGGTCACCAATGGAGAAAAATGCACCTGGGGGAATAGTCTACGATCCGATATACATGCAAAGGCAGAGTATCAAGATCAATCCCCTTGAAGGCTCCTCGACATGGTAAATTCGAGGTTTTCCAACAAGTGACCCTAGGCTCCTTGACAATGGTTAAGCTGAGGTTTACCATTTTTATTACGTGCACATCCTATATCCTTGCCCATTAGATAGGTATGATTACCTCCCTTGGTCCGACATGATCTTTTCCTTGACTCTTTGAAGAAGATCTTCCCCGAGTACAAATAAAACAATTGGATTTCTCTACCGCGAGCTTCTAATTATTTGTTTAAACTGTTTTGGAATGTTTATTACAACATATTCCAAAACACTAGTCTAAGATATGTTGGTGGAATGAGCCCTAGAAAATGTAAAATATCTAGATTGATTTTATTAGGAGCTTTATTAATTTGTATTTTATTTAACACAAATGTTATGGAATTTAATTGATTATGTTGTGACCTGACGCAAAATACTCTAAATGCATCTATATGAGAAATGCAACTCTTTCTTTTCAATGAATCTTATTTAAGAGAAAGTTGAGAGATTTATCGATTTTCAAAACAAAACAAAAAAATCATTCATAAACAAAATCCTTTTTGAAATGAAGACAATTTCATCAAGTACTAAATTTGCAAAAATGACCATTTTCTCTTTTGAAATTACTTGAAAAATCAAATCAAAAACTGCAATTCAACAAAGAATCAATTCCCAAAATAAAGCAATCGCTAAAAAACTCTAAAAACATAAATTTCAAAATCAAAACAAAATTCTAATTATGAAATCTATCTAGAATGTTTGAGGATGATTTCTCATAGTTGTGATTAGACTAAGAAAATTTCCACTTATCTTAGCAGAAATTAAATCATCCAAAAGTGCTTTGGTGTTGAATTAGGTTTTAGTAAGCTAGAAGTTTTTCCGGGTTTGCAAATGAATAGGGAACAAATATTCATAAAATTAAGGTTTGCAACAATCCTGATGGCTCAAAAAAGACAAAAATCATAATACCAGTAAGCTAAGGCAAATGAAGGTAATTTTCACACGGACCAGCAATAAACTAGGGAAAAATCTCACTTATAAAATGCAAACAAGATGATAAATCACACAAAACTCAAAATTTGTTGAAAAGGAGTTCTCACACAAGATCTAACAACTAATATGGATCAGGGAAAACTTAAAGAATAAGGTTATCTCGCTCTAAAAAAGAGAAATTTATTTTTTTCAAAAATTTCCAGGGGGTGCGCAGCTTACAGTGGAATACAGTGTGCATGCACATTGAATTGAACTAAAATTTGCACAGGTTGCCGCATTGTTTTCTACAGAAAATCGCGAAAGTATGGAAAAACTTGGAAAAAATAAATAACAAGATTTATTTTTTAAGGATTCTTAAAATTTATCTACCCAACCAGAATCAGAGAAGTCAAAATCAGAAAACTAAAATTTCAAACTGAATAAAAACAAAGAAAACTAAGCTCTATATTCCCTAGTGGAGTCGCCAATTTGTTACATGGATTAATCCCTCTTGTGCACAAGAGTGATCTCCCTAGTACTCCAGCGAGTAACTAGAAACAAAGATCCATTTGAATACCTTTTCCTCTAGGTTCATTGCATTTCAATTTTATTATGATAGTAAAGTAGAGAGGACATGCCCCTACCTTGAAATCCAAACATTTGATGTAGCCCTTTTTCCCATAGCTCCAAAGTAGTTCTCCAATGAGTAGAACCTGTAATCAAAGATAAGGAAAATAATAAAATCATCTGCAACATATAAAAATAAAAAAATACTAATCCAAATTAGTGATCAAGGAGTTTAAGTATTTACATTATTCCATTAATCATAGAAACAAAGAAATGAGAAAAAGAGATCCATATATATTATCTTGAATAGAAAGTGTAATCCTACAACCTGATTTCTTGATGTTGTACAGATTTATCCTGGGGTCCTGAACAACCATTCTCCTTCAGTCTGATAAGCCTTCCTCTCTTATAATACCAGCATGAAGTTATAGACACAAAGCTTTGATCTTCCTTATGCCAAAAACTACTCACTAGTGTAGAAATTATGCACTCTATGAACTCTCTTCAGCTTAGAAACTACATAGATCAGTTCCTATGATTCATAATCTACCCTTCAACCTGAAATTTGAGCTCAATTTATAGGGAAATAAAGGTAGTTTCAGTTCCATGAAGAGGGGGATGGATTCCTCTCATGAAGGGATTTCAGTTCTGTGGACCAATGGATAAGCTCCATGAGTGGATGGATAAAGCTCGAACTGATCATGACTCTAGAAGCTTCAAGTTGGGAGAATCTTCGACCAACTAGGCTTCTAGAATTTACCTTTTTATTTTACTTACTTTTCATGGGGGTACGCAGGTTTTAGTGGCAAAAAGTGTGGGAGTCACTATAGTTTGTGGATGGAACATCAGTGCATGTGTAGGGAAAGGGTATAAAAACCACGTAGGTATACTTTTAGGGTTTTACAAAGCTTTTCTCCAATTTCCAAGACTTGATTCAGGAGCATGAGTGTTTTTTACCTCTAAGGGAACATGATATGGATGGTGATAGACCCATATGAATAGTCAAATTTCATGGTGACAAAATGATGTGTAACAAGGGGTCAGATCAAGGGAGTGCTTATCTTGATAATGTGGAGGAACCTCTATGAGTGAGGTGAAAATGTCCTTGTATTCCTCCATGAATTTTTCCATCTTCTTCAGCCGTACAGGGGAGCCCTATTTCAAGGTTGTGGACACAATATTATTCTTTCCTTGTGAGCGAGTTGTAAGGAAAATAAATTTCCTGGTTTGGGAAACAGTCTTATTGGGTTGTCTTGTAGTATTCAAAGAGATGACAGGAGGCGTTACTACCTTTGATATCCTGTAAAATTCATTTCCCAAAGTAATAATAACAACACAAGTCCTACACTCATGCACAAAATGTCACCTCCACAAGTACGGTTGGCCCAATAATACATCAGACACATCAAGATGAGCAACATCACACATTCCCTCATCTGTGAGTGGCTTGATGTTGTACGGAAGGCAGCACTACTAGCGAACACAAAGTTCTCTTCGTTCGTGAAGCCACCCAATGGTATATGGCTGTTAGTGTGCTATAGTTGGTATGCCGAGCCACTTCATGAACTCTACTGAAATGAGGTTCTTTTGGCTTCCACTATCTACAAGGAATTGTAGTGGAGAACCCTTCACCCACATCTACGAATGGAAGAGACGCTCCCCCTCCTCTGGATCCTTGAGATCCTCGCCCCAGAGCTTGGTGGTGGAAACAATGGAACTAGGATCCACATCAATGATCTACTTCCCTTTGTCATTTCCTTTTTTTGGTTCTGACTCAGGATCATAACATGCATTTGATTCGGATGCCTTTAGTTCGACCACCAACAACTATTTGTCCCAACACTTTTTGGTGCTGTGAGTGAGGTTGTTATGAAATTTACACCACTTCCCTGTGTCCTTCTTTGGATTTTTGGTGTTTTTCTAAGTTTCCCCGCTTTGGCCTTGCTCTGTTCTCATGGCTCAGGCACTCTTTTCCTCGGCCGTACTCCAATCATCCAAAAAGTCATGCCAAATGCAGATGTGTAATGTCAAGGAACTCCATTTCCTCCTAAAATATGTGTAGAAAAATTTGGTACTTGAGCACAAAATATCTCTCTAAACCTTTAATACCAAACTTCGTGCACAAGGTATGGAACAAATTTGTCAGTTCGTGCACATCTTGATCCCTTTTTTGCTGCAGTGTGGTCCATTGGATGTACTTGTCCTCATAGCTCCCCATGGGGTAATATTTTTCCTTGATGTTGTCTCAAAATGAATTCCAAGTGGGTGAAACTAAGGACAGAGAGGGTTCCCCCTCATCCTTTTTCTCACAGTAGGTTTTCCACCAATCCTTGACATGGGGGGCGACTTTGAGGAGTGAAAAATAATCTTTTCTTGGTCGAAGAAATCATGGACTGAAAAATACCATTCTAGAAAATTCAATGATATATCAATGACTTCTGCATCTATCTGGCCTTCAAATACAGTAATGTCAAATTTTACCTGTACCTCGAAGGGAGTGGCGCCTTTAGAGTGGTTGTTGGATGCATATGCACCATAGGTAGGCAGTCGTTGAAGGATCTGCGCAAAGGTATCCATCATCGTGTTCCTTTGGCTCTCAAGGGCCTCCTCGAGAAAATATTTAATAGTATCTCATACTCCCTCATCTTTTTTTTCTTCCACCATGGGAGGTCATCGGGGTTTGTGAGGTTGATCTTGCAAGGTTTCAACCAGATCGAGCCCTAACTCCTTATAGCCTGACCACGTTGAGGATATGCAAAGAAAAACAGAGAAAGAGAAGACTAATCTGATACCACTGATCTGAATTTATGTAAGAGTGCAATAAAATATAGAAATAGACATAAATGCAGCGATGCAACAAAAATAATATCTCATTTCATTCATATCATATAACATAAATATGCTTATAGACATAATGGAAATAAACTAGCTAGGGCACTGGTAGCTTATCTATGAGAAGAGATGTGGTGGCTAAAGGCCTATGAACTATGTTACAATGAGGCTCGAGGGCCTATTTATTATTGAGAAACAATGGGAAACTCTAAACATCCAAAAAACTAACCCTAGGAGATGAAGCACCAAAACTATGGGCCCCATTCGGGTAAATTGGTGTTTCAACTTCGTGGGGACGTAACTTTGGCATACGATCTACGTTTGACATGCACCATACCTCGTTACAAAGATCTATCTGAGGAGTAAAAAAAAATTTTGTGAGTAACATTAGACCATGGACCCATGTTTCTCCTAGTGTTCCCAAGAAACATCGTTTAGGGCCTCAAAACGGCTCTGGAAGTTCAGGACTTGGAAAAAATTGCTAAAAGTAGTAAGTTGTGCTAAAACTAAAAAACTGAAAGAACTGATGGTGCCATTTAAAATGGAATAGGTGAGTAGCCACCAATATCGACATGGATCATTAGGGCCCCAAAATGGATCCGGAAGTTCAGGACCCAAAATCCTGCTAAAAATAGTAAGTTGTGCTGAAAGTGCAAAACTAAAATAACCGATGGTGGGGGTCCAAATGGAATAGGTGGGTGGCCACCAATATCCACCTAGATCATAAGCCTAGGTAAAAATAAAAAAATTAAAAAATGAAAAGAAAAATATTATTATTTTCCATGGGTACCTCCCTTTGATGAATGCAGGTGCTCTCCAACCTTTCCAAGAAACAAGAACAAGTTAGCACAAAAAGAAAAAGATGGTAAAAAATCTAGTCAAAGAAAGTAAAATTTTGGCTTTCACCTCCTTTTCCCATATGCTCCAATGGGACCTAGACCATTTCAATCTATCATCCTTATCCATTTTCAACATTCAACCATCATTCCTATTCCTTTCCCATTAATTTTACTTGTTGTCCTATAACTGCTAAAAGAATGTTTGGTTTTGCTACAGGATTGCTAAAATACACAAGGCACAAATTGTTTTGACCATATCTAAAAAATTGTGCATCTTTCTGCCAATCTATTTCATGGAGATGAATAAGGATTATGTTTTCAATTCTCAAGAAACTTCAGCAAATTTTAGTGTACATTTTTCAATAAATTTGCCTCCATCACCTACAATGATTTTCCATTTTTCTCGATATGTGTACATTCGTTGGCCAAGATTTTTTATGGGGAGATTCCTAAGGATTATGGAAAGATGCTGAGAACATTTTAGGTCAATCCAATCTACCTTTTGAGATATATGTTTTAAAAAAGTATGCTATAGGATTGACACAAAGCGTTATAGGATTTTCCCAGAACTACTATAGGATCCTCATGATTGGTATAAAAATAAGGAGAAGTTTGGATGTTTTTCACTCAAGAATAGGGGATCAGGACCAAAACCACCCTATCATCCATCCATCACACCATTTGACTCTTTTCCCACCTTCATTCACATCGTTTTCAATCAAATCATTATCCTTCAACCATTTTTCCACCTCTTTTCATCACCATAGAACTCTCTGACACTCATAAGCAACTTCCTTATGAAATATCAATATTTTCTAAAGCAGAACTTGGAAATTTTTTTATTTCTATAATGGTTTATATTATTGTTATTGGAAGACATACAGTCATGTAGTAGTTTTCACATACCCTAAAAGACCATATTCAGGGCACCATATCAAGGAATCTATGCATCATGAAGCATCATTGGACTCCAACACCAGTTCTGGGAAGCTACAATGTCCTCTATAGATTGGTACAAGATCCCTGTTCAACAAAAAAACAAAAAAATCAATCCAAAATAGCACCTATGTTTTGTAGGATCTGCATCATAAACCTTCAATCAATAAAAGACAGTCATAAAAATTTAAGACTATACATGAAGAAATGAAGACAACGCATTTCACCTCAAATGAAATTCTACCAGTTCCATTCATATTCAACAAACTCATGTAAGCATCAAAAGGTAAAAACATGTGCCACAACACATCAACACAAGCATCACCAGGTAGGATCAGGTATGCACATTACTAACCCTTCCTTTCTAGTGCAACTTAGTTTAAAAAGTGTTATCAATGCATGAGAAAATTTTTTTATAAGCTAAGAATGGGTTAGTGGTCTTGACCACCTTTAATAGTGAACTACAATTATCTCCATTTTTCCAATAATACGCATGGAAAGTAGGTGATGACTACAAAGGGTGGGCCAACGTGGTAGGTGGGGGCCATCTCATATAACATGTTGATCCAACCACCCAACCACCAATAGCTTAAGTGGGCTCAACCATCATTTAATGCATAAACAATATTATTTTAAGCTAAGGTGGCCCAAAATTGGTGTTGGAAGATAAGATACCTAATTTATTTCTTTCATACACTGTTGTAGAGGGGCTACATGACCTAGAAATTGTTACTACATAATCAAGACAATTGGCTACAAGATCAATACATAATACTACAATATAAGATAATTTGCTAAAGGATCATTTCCAAGTGCTACACGAATGTCCAGTGAGTTGTAAAAGAAACTGGTTTTGAGCAATTTCACCCCCAAATCTAATAATTTTGAATAATCTTGAAAGGGAGGGGTAAGTAATTGATCTCTCACCTCTTATAAACAAAAATTCTGTGAAATTTTTCAAAATTTTGTGACTTTTTGCAAAATTCTTTGAATTTTTGGAAAATTCCTCCACTACACATCCTTTAACAAAACCCTGATATTTTGTTTTCTTCTGAGTATGAGAATTATGAAAGGAGAATAAACATTCTTAGAAATTGGAATACCATTTTTTACCTCACTAATGAATAGGAATCACTCCCCCTCCTCCTGCCATATTTTTAAACCCTAAGTTGCTCTAAAATTTACAATTGGAAGTAGGGTTCACTTGCAAAAACCTTGAGAACACATTCAACACCTTATAGCATGGAAAAAAATTATTGACATAGATATAGGAGTTTTTTCTAGAATCACAAGGTAAAATCCTATTATAACTTGAGTCGACAACCACGGATGGTTCTATAGAATATGAATGGGAAGAAGAGGGTGGCAAAGAGAGAAAGAGCATGCTAAAAGAAAGGAAAAAAAAATCCAAAGGAGAAATCAAAAGAGGATATAAAGGGAGGATAAAAATGGGAACAATGAGCCTTGAAGATCATTGAAGAAACCTCTAGACCTTACAAAATAAGGAGGAAGGAGAAACAAGCGATTGTTTCAGAGAGAAACACTGAGAAAGAAGTGGTTTCCACTTTGGAACCCCTGAGCACACCAACCAAGATTAAGGAAAGGAATCCAAATCAAGTTCCTTTGTATTTAAATGCAAGGATAAGCACTATCATCAAGAAATAGAACCCTTGGCCTCACTCAACAATCCTAATCACAACTGAGAAATCATACGATCACCTAAAGGAAGGATTAGAGGGAAATAAGAAGCAAACTAAAGGAGTAACCTCCCTCCAAGAAAAAGGGAAGTAGCCCCAAGCCTCACAAGGAAATCCTGACACCATAGGAGCCAAGGCTAATAAGCTACAACAAGATTCTTCCCTACTACAAGAAGGCAGAGAAGTGCTATAGGATTGAGACAATATGCTCTGTATTTTTACAATATTGAATCCGTGGGCATTTTGAATGTTCCAAAGGCGTCCAAATGGTGTAAAAAGGTAGCAGGAGATTGGGAAAGGATGTGGAAGACCTTCTCAGCCTATAACTCTTCAAGAGCCCATCTTGCACAAGGGGAGAAAGAAATACTAATGATCTCAAGAAAACTGTGATTTTTATGTGCATAGATAGTTTGGAAGTATGAGTGAAAATGAAATGAGAGTGTTAAGGGAGACAGTGTGAATGCAATGGAGATGATACCACTTTGACTTACAAGCCAACAAATTTCACTTGCAAAGAGAAAAGTTAATTTTTTGTGCTTGAAATACTGCTAAAAAATGCATGAAAACGGAAAATATATTTCTGTGTTTGTCCTTGCAGAACCTACAACCAAGCTTCTTAAGTGAAATGACAGAGAAATGTACAAGAGAGAGGCTAACAAGGCTATAAATGAGGTACAATTATGTTACTAAGTTTCTAAAAGGATGAGCAACACTTTTAGTAAGTGGGCATGATGGGCCTCCAAATTAGGCACAAATTTAGGCCCATATGACCATCTTTCAGCACATTTAACCTCTCTTTTTGCATTTGATGACATCTTTTTGAGCTGTAATGTGTTCATTAGGATGTTTTAGAGATAATTGCATATTATGTTCCTAATATTATTTATATTTCCAGAATATTTCCAGAATATCGATTAAATTCGGAATGAGAGAATTTAGGGACTTGTTTCCTACCATATGATGTTACAATATGGACCATTAAATGAATAAAATATCATGAAATCATTAACAAATTTGGGAGCTCCACTGATTGAGAAAATATAGGAATGTGTTCTGTGTCATTAAATGAAAGTTCCTACTACTGGAACAAGTTCCACTTTTTGAGGGATTTTGGAGGGAAAAGTTGTCTCCTTTCAAGGAGCATGCTTCTCCATATATTTCTATAAGTACCAATTCGAACTTTCCTCTAGGGGCATGCATTTTCTTAGTCTTATTGTGGAGAAAAATTATTATTTAGGAGTTCTACTTTCATTTGTAGCAGGGATGTCCTTGGATTAACTAAAATAATTAATTTTGGTGTCATTTTTAGCTTCATAGGACTCTAAGTATCCCTGGTCTTGGCCATCCTAGGAGCCTGATAGCTCTATTGTACAATTTCTTTATATTCTTTGCATGTTTTCACTTGCATCCTCAATTCTTGTTTTTCCTATTTTTTCATTTAGTATTTATGTTTCATTTGTTATAGGTTATATTGGTTAAATGATTGAAGTGATTTTTTTGTAGGTTATTTATTAAATCAAAAAAATTATGCATCTTTAGAACAACCTTGCAAAGTCATATCCATGATTGATCTACCTGGATTGGTTTATAAGTTCACAATTTCAGAATTTTTGTGTCCTATAACAAAATAGTTGTGATTTTATGCTAATTTTTAGCACGTGTTAATGAACTTATTTCAAGTTTATTCCAATTGTATTGGAACTTAAAATTTTCCAAATTAATAAAAAAAATCTACCCCAAAACATTTTTATTTTATTATCTTAGGCATTAAATGGGCAGTTAGACCATCTTACTATTTCATTGATCTAAAATTTCTGGTTTCTAGTAGTAATTTTCTGTTATTTTTTAGTACATTTTAAGGAGGCTCTTTTGAGTTGATTCCACTTGTATTGAGTCATAAAAAAATTATAATTAATAAAAAAATTATCCCCATATAATTTTCACTTGATCATGTTATCTATTTGGTAGGTTAACCGGCTCACTAATTCTTGAATTTCTAGTTTTTAGAGTAGTAATTTTCTGTCAATTTTTAGCACGTGTTAACATGGGTATTTTTTAGTGATTCCGCTTGGATTGGAGTCCCAGGACATCCTACTTAATAAAAAAAAAAAATTCCATCTCATTTTCATTTGATTTGTTTTATAATTCATCAATTTAACTCGATAAATAACAATCCTGTAGCAATCCTATAACAATTTGTTTTTGAGATCTTCCTTGCTGAGATTCACTCCAAATTCATAGTAGAAGTAAATTTATATCCTATGAATTCTATGAGAAAATTTTGGTTGAGTTGAGGCTTTTTTGAGGTCATTATTTATCTATTACATTGTTTGCTTCTTGATTTACTTTTCAACAAAAGTAGAATATATTTTCTTATTGTTATTTACCTTTTTGCAACTTAGAATTGGAGGCTTACCTAGATATTTTCTCATTTGATTTTTTTTCATTTCCTTATTCAAATTTCACAAAATGGAATCATACTAGGAATATAAAGGTTTCTACTTCACATACAGTGTCGACCCCTCTTAATTTTGTACGAACCTTAGGTTGATAATTTAAGTTAGTCGCCTTTGGAGTTGAAACATTATTGTTGCAATACCAGGGCTCATCACATTTCTTCCTTCCTTGTCATGAGGGTCACATAGTTGGAGAAAATCTTAGGTTTATTCACCTCTCTAGATTTTCCATCAAGGGTTTCACTTCCTTCATATTCTTCCAATGTGGATCTAAGCCATGCATGTATCTTCTTGATTTTTAGGAATAGAACTAGTTCTACTAGATCTTGATGCCCTTCTAGCCTTCCAGTATGTTATGTAGAACTTGAATTCTCTTCTCTTGAGGCCTCCTCATTTACTTCTTCCAAGGAATCTATAAGGACTTCATTAGACCTACAATAGGCCACTTTCTCATCAAAGGGGACATCTAAGCTGACCTAAATCTATCAATGCTATATAATGTATATTTTGTAAGTTTTTTAAGATTCACTATATCCAAAATATGTTTTTATTTCATGAAGGTTCAAGCGTGTTCCTCTTATACATAGGAACATTAATAAATTCATGACAACCAAATATTCTCATATGTACGAACTTTGGCTTCCTTTTATAGAAGGCTCCTTAAGGATTCATAACTTCTAGAACTCTATGAGGAGTTAGATTTTGAATGTACATAGTTTTCTATGATGATAAGAACAACAACAATTCCAAATAATGCATCATGGCCTTGACAGATTCTTCAATGGACCTATGATTTCATTTTGCTACACCATTCTATCGAGGATTATAGGGGACAATTAGCTCCCTCTTAATCCCATCCTTCTTGCAGAAAACAACAAGCTCCTTCAAGGTGTATTCTCCTCTATTGTCATATCTTAGTATCTTGATATTTCTACCTGTCATGTTTTCCACTTCAAATTTTAATTCCTATAAATTTTTGAATACCTCATCTTTTGTCTTCAAGAGATATATCCATGTCTTATGGGAGAATTCATCAATAAATGTCACATAGTACAAAAAGCCACCAAGCTATTTTCTGGGAATTGGACCACATACATTAGAATTAATCAGTTCGAAGGCTTCCTTAGATTTGTTGTCACTATTTTCTTGATGTTATTTCCATGAACACAACCTTTGCATACACCATCTTTCTTAATTTTTATTTCAGGAAACCCTGACACAATTTCACTTCATTTAATTCAGGAAATTCTCTAAAATGAATATGTACATACCTTTGGTGCCATAACTCACTTGGATCTATTTATTCCTGTACTAGTGGTTGATCTGGTTACTCACAAGTCTATACAATCTTTCATCATGAATCCTAACAATCCTAGGATCATCTATACTAGAGCCTTTTGACCATACAAATACTTTTCCATCTACAAAATCAGTCCTAGCTCCTTTATCTTATAAAAAATAAATATAGAAAATATTATTTTTCAAACCTAGTACATAAAGGACATTGTTGAGATGAATGTTGTTACCAGATTTTGGCTCTATGGATGCCTTTCCAACTCCTTTGACTGTCTTTGGTTGATAAAAGGTGCCTTTTAAAACTCCTAATTATCCCACATTAATCATCAATCTCGGTAAGTCCTCTTATTTCAAGAGTGTACACAATATGTGGCTGTTATTAATTCAGAGAGTAATGTTTCCTAAATTGTAGTATATATATTGACACAAGAATAAATGGAAGCATCTAATAAAATCCAATTGCAATTATTAAAGGGAATATCAAAGCTCAATATTCTACTGAAATTAAATCTTACAGCAATTCAAGTAACAACATCATTAGCCGAGAGCACAGTAACAATAACTCGCCTCTACTTAGTTGATTCAATCTAAACTATACTAAATCTCTTTAAAGCAATCAAGATAGGAATAATGTCACTTCTGAGAGTCTAATAGCAATAATCAAACTCTTACAGATGATTAAATCAATACAATGCACTATCTAGATAATTCACGCTGTAATGAACAAGACTCAAATCAAATGATAGCGATGTAAATTGCATAAATGACCCAGCTACCATCATTTCTCACCTTCATATAGTTCACTTCCAGTTGCTTTTATGGCTGAGCACCCCATTCCTAGAGACTTGAGACCTGAATTCACTTTCATGATCTTAAGTTCCCCACTCAGTTATAAACGTAGTTTTCTGTACTCATGATCCATGTACTTTCACGTCATGCTAAGTAAAATGATTAAAACATATATAAAAAATCCCTAATTTCGCGCTGGGTTGATGGTTACTCAGGTAGTTCAACCACCCCAGCCCGTGGCCAACTGTTTCCAACTGCTGAAACTACTTGGAGGGACTATAAAAAGACCTCATGTGTGTGGCCTAAGGGAGAGAGAGAAAGTATTGATATTATACTCTGTTGGTTCCCTATCAATTAGAATTATAGGTACTCTTGCACTTTGGGTTCAGCCATGAAACCCTTGTTTCCACCAGAGCTCTGCTCATCTCTTTTCTTATAAACTCGTATGAACCAGTTTTGAAGGAATCTTAAGCAAGAGTACGAGTGGACAGGATCTGGACAGCAGGTCTGCTAGAAGATCATGGAAGGATTGGAGTGATCTCTCACTAAATTGTTTCTGTGCTCTTTTATTTATATCCCAGAAGTACCATCTTGTTTTAAAAATATCACAGTATTACTTCACTATGTAGCATACATAGAGAATATTGTTATTTAGCATTCATTATGGTTTATCTGATATTTTATATGGATTTCACTAACATTTAGAGTAGATATATGCTGTACAACCAGTTCTTCGTGCTTGTTTCTGCTTGTCTTTCAGGTTAAGAAGGAAGGACGGTTGCTGGGGGTTTGGACCCCGCGAGATCTGCTTCAACCGTAGGACCTACGGGTAACTTCCTCAATCTACTCTATTTAGTTTTTCATGAACATGTATGGTTGTGTGAGTCCTTCTTAAGTAGCATGCCCTACTCTGTGGAGGTTTAAGCCCAACAAACCTCTAGGGTGAAATTCATAAGAGCAAGAACACCATGCTATCTTGAGTCTGAGAAAGTAAATAGGCAACTAATAAAACAAACTCCATGAAACTCAGAAGTTATCAAACCAACCAAGAGCTCTAGAAGAAATAAAAAATAAACACAAGGAAAAGTTAACTTTGCTTGAAGGCAGGTTAATGGCACTTGGGTGAAGAACATATGAGATTGCTTGGATAATGGGAGAGAACAATAACCCACAAATTATATAATAAATAATCGAACTTATTGGTTTCATAAGCCTGACAGTTTGTTTCAACGACGCAAGTTTGTAATTAAACTTACAACTTGAAAAATAACAGAGATTCCTCCCCTTTTTTCCTACAATCTCTTTCTTTTATAATCAGAAAGGGGTAAAGAGTAAATGGTAAATGCAAACCCTCAGGATCTCATGATCCTGAGAGATTCGCAACCGATTTCTAACTTAAGACATATTTTCTATTCCACATTGATCCCTCTGCTTTTCTCTCAGCCTTGTCCGCAACCGACGTATTCCTTAGTTTGCTTGTCGGATTCTGCTGTCCCAATGCCAAGGAACATCAATAGTTCCTTTTGTCGCTTTCCTACATAAAGAAGGGTAAAAGTTAGCTAAATCATAACTACAAATAATTCCTTCATTTCTTACCATAATTCCTCAATATATTAGAGCATTAAGATATGAAAAAGATAAGAATCAAGGAAAACGATGATGAACTTAATAGTAAATACATACCCATTTCATAACTCAAGATAATCCCTTGCTTACCCTGTTTCATGTCCTCATGAAAAGAAATTAATTCTGATGGAGTGCAGTTAAAGAGTAGGTTAGAGAAGGGGCATAAAAAATTGGTCGGAAACCATGATGTTAAGCTAAGAGTGAAAAAGCAGGCCCTTCCTTTCCTTCAGGAAATTCATATATGGTACTATAACCTTTAGGAGGATACCAAATGATGGGGCTACGAAACCGACATCCTAACCAATAGGGTCCTTCTCTTAAAATGAGGTTTCTATATGCGACAAAAAGGGTTTCAACTGCTTTAAAATTTCTATAATTAAATTGCTCCCTGTCATGCATGCTATTAGTAGAGACCGTCCACCTAAGCTTGGACGTGTCCAAAGAGCTTTTTTGAATGGATTGAAAATATAATACTTCGTTTTGTACGATCTCTTTATCAATAGGCCCTAAAATTTTAATCACCTCTTCCCTTTTCATCAAACTCTTGTGGTTGGCAAGCATTTCCAAAGGGTGCTTGGGTTCACTTCTTACCCAAAGATCCAACCCATGCTCTTGTCTTTGGAAGGCGTTATGAACTTTGAACCATTTAAGTTGATTAACTGCAAATGAGATAAAGGACTAGAATTGAACATCTCCTACAAAAGGGTTTGGGTTCTTTTCCACCTCATCTACTAATACAAAATTGTGCAGGTAAAATTCACAAAGAAACCTTTGAACCTTTACACCATGCTGTTTACAACAATTTATAAAATCCTCAACTATTTTTAATTCAATTGGTTTTCCAGCTCTCACAACTTTAATTTTCAACAACAAGTATTGTTCTAACAAAAACAAGGCATAGTTAGTGGCAGGAGCCCTGCATGCCAAGACGTCTGTATATAATGAGAAGATGGTGTCTATCTGAGCTATGACCCTATCTAATCTAAGCTTGATTCTCTCTATTTTCTCTTCTGATTTTCTGTATCTTTCGAAGGTATCGCTCTCTGTCGCATTCATTTCTTGAAGCTGCCTCTGCAACTCTTGATATCTTGGCTGGGGAACAGTTTCTTGTTCAAGTCATTCTAACGCGAGCCGAACCTGTGCTAATTCTTTCTGAAGATTCAGAATAATGGGGTCATTGTGTGTCATGATGTATTTAGCTTGTATGCTTTTCTGAGTCTCTTTATTATGGGAAGTCTAAGCCTCTGTTTGAGTAGCCATGTTGTGAGAGGGTACATCCTCTGTCTGAGTAGCTATATCTATGAAAATTGCATGCTGTTATTCTTGAATGATGACCGGTTGAGTGGGTATGGGCTTGGTTTGAGTCCCTGTAGCCCTCCCTTCATGTGATTCTGTTTGTACAACTACTTTTACTGTATCTAGGGTTTTGTCCAACACCTTTCCAGCTGTGATTTCCTTTATTTTTCTTTTGAGCCTTTTTACTGTTTTGCACAACTTTTGTTGTTCTTTCCTAATCCTTTTCAATTTGGCTCTATGCTTTTTCAGAGGAGCAACTATTCTGCTGACAGTCTCATTAATATTTTTTGCCTCTAAAGAGCCTGGTTGCTCATCCTATATCTGTTCTAAGAGGACCGTGTCTCCTGATTGAATATCAGCTTCCCGAAGCATCTCTGTCTCTACTCCTTCTCTTTAGCCTATGTTTTCTGCACTTAGGCCTACCTGGCTATTTTCTATAGGAAGTGTGTCACCGAATCGGTGCTCTGCTTCCTAAATGGCCTCTACATTAGTTTCTGCTTCATGGCTTGCATCTTTTAAGGGAGATAAACTTTTGGTATCGCCAGCATTCTCAGGAGGTTGGGTTGCTCCTAAATTAATATCGAGCGGTATTTCAGGCTGCATGTAATCATTCATGTTGGCTAGGACCTGTGCCAATTTGAAATCGTGCAACAAATCATCTTGGGGACTCATGCTCGGTGTTGAGGGAAGTCTCGATTTGTTTCTTTGTTCATCTCCAAAATGCCCTGTTTCTTCCTCATGGTATGATTCAGGGTTATCCTGGCATTCTGACTCTAGTTGCAAGTTTTGTTCACTTATTGGGCTAGATGATTCTATAGGTTGACTAGTACTGCCTTGAGGATTTTCTGCCACTCCTAATCTTGACCTCAACCTTGTGGATCGTCTACGCTTTTGAGGTATGTTCCTTGAAAGGGTATTCTTCTTACTTTTCTGAATAGGGTTAGGTGTAGGTAGGGCTAAACCTCCTTCGAGAGCTAATATTAGATCACCCCAACTTGATTGCTACTGGGTGAGGTTATAGCTGACTATTAGCCTGATCAAACAATGGTGGCTTACTATGGATTCTATGTGTTGGGACCATCTTAGCCTCTCGGTGGTGTCATGTAGTAAAGAGTTCAATAATTGAGGTAAATTAACAAAGCACTTTTGTTTTAGAACTGCTAAGAGTTTAATTTGATGTGGCCTTACCACGTCTTTGCACCCATCACATATAATGTAGCTCTTGATGATTCTTGTTAGTTCTCCCCATGGTTCTCCAAGAGAAGATGGCTGAACACCTTTTCCCTTTTTGACCAGCTCCTGTTGTTCATATCTGAAAGCCTTGATAGCGTCCTGCAACTTCAACCACTTATCATCCCACGCAGGTCCTTCTGCCATTAACCTGGATACTTCTACTATCACTGCGTCTGATACAATGATTTTCCTACGCTTTACCATAGATTTTCCATTATGTATATTTCGTAAGAACTAGATGGAAATTTCCTCGTTGGGTGGTTGAAATCTCGTAAAGCATGTTATCCACCCGGCTTGAGCTAGAATTTCCCTAGCTACATCAGAAACAACCAGTATTAGTGGTTCTATGTGTACTTCTTTTCCTCCCATAGTGCTGGAATTCTGAAAACGATAAGTGTAGCAGAAAATGCACAGCGACAAACAGAGCTGAGTGATGGAACAAAAAATGGTTGTGATCAGTGATACTTTATAAATATTAATACCTTTATTGAGGGTTTTTATCATACCACATGCTCTGCAATTATGAAATGTCATATCATTCTTCCAAATCCAATGAAAAAAATGACAGCACATTCATAAGTACACTGGAGGTCCTCTTCCCCCTTCGAATTAATAGGTCACCTACGACCAAATAAATGAAAGGGTAAGGTGTTGGCAACAAATTACAGGGGTAATGAATTGGCAAGGTACGCTTATTAATGACAAGATCATAAAGGATATTGGAGTGGTGAAATCAAGGCTTGTAACGAAAATTATGAATAAATGATAGGCTATCGTGATGTGATATGATAAAGAAAAAGGGACAGCATGCGCAATAAATAATACTTTAGTGCCATTATTCCATTTAAACTGTTGTGATTTAAAAAAATATTCATGCATAAAGGTTCAACGTATGTTAGGACCATAATCTCTCCGCAAAAAAAATTATAAGAGGAGGGTATTATAATAGTTATTGATGTAAAATAAAGCTTCAATACCATCATCAGAGCTTTTGTTGCCTACAGGCGTCCATAGCCTCGATAGAGTTTCTTTTTAACCCTTGGAAACCATGGTCCTCTATGTATAATTGGGGAAGTGTCTTATGATGTCCATAGTAGAGACCAATGTGCTGGCTTGGTGACCAAGTGAACACATTTCCATTCACTAGGAAGTAGTGACAGTGGTCAAGGTGGCTCATGATGAGACCTCCTGTTTCCAAGGATTTTCATTGCATCCATTGGATCATATCCCTGGTGTGGTGGCCATAGTGGGAATTCCACTACGCTCCTTCCTCATGATCATGGTAGGCTGGCTCGTGATGAGATGGCCTATCCTCCATTTGTGGAAAAAAAATCATAAAATCGTTAGTGAATATATATATTTTTTTATTTTTATTTTTATTTTTAGTCCCCATTTTATACATAGAGGGTGGCTCATCACTCCTTAAGAGTAGGGATGGTGGAAGAAGTTTGACATGTCAATATAAAAAAATATACCCATAATATTATTGATAATATATAGAGAGAGTTATACATGCAAGGGGGAACCAGCATGGTACAGATAATCAATCATTTTGATTTATAGTGGAAATAAGGGCAGTAAAGTGAGATAGATAATTGTGTCCTTTTCTCTCTCTTTTTTGGATCATCACAAAGAAATATTGTTAAAGATGATAATATTCATGGTATTTTCTTGTTCCACTATACCTCCATATTTTTTGTCTTTAAATATGTATTTTACCTTTCATTCCATTAAGAAGATCATAAAGAGTGAAACTGGGGTGGTCTAGGGGTGATTATGCAAGGAGGAGAAAGAGGATGTTCTAAAAAATATTCACAAAATTTTGTTCTTTGAAAGGAATAGCAAAAGAAAAACCCACACAAAAAGTGATGTTCCTTAAAAGGAACAGTAGATGTTCCCTGTAAGGAACAACAAAAGAAAATACGCAAAAAAATATGATGTTCCTTATAGGGAACAGCAAGAGAAAACACATGCAAAAATTGTTGTTCCTTATAGGGAACAACAGTTGTTCCCTGTAAGGAACAACAAAGCAAGCTACACACAAAAATTGTTGTTCCCTATAGGGAATAGCAGTTGTTCCCTGTAAGGAACAACAAAGCAAGCTACACACAAAAATTGTTGTTCCTTGTATGGAACAACAATTGTTCCCTGTAGAGAACAACAAGAAAAATTACATGCCAAAATTGTTGTTCCATAGATGGAACAGCAGTTGTTCCCTGTAGGGAACAGCAAAAAAAAATTCACACGAAAATTGGTGTTCCCTGTAGGGAACAACAACAAAAAAAATCAGACAAAAATTGTTGTTCCCTGTAGGGAACAACAAAGTGAAATACACACACAAAATTGTGTTCCCTGTAAGTAATATCAGTTGTTCCCTATAGGGAACAACAAAGGAAAAATAGAGGAAAGAAAAAAAACTAATTTACAATCTATTATCAAGAAAATCTAATCAAACAGAAAGGAAATTTTATGTATAGGTTTCAAGAAAAATTACATTTCTTCACTAGACTGGCATTGTGGAAGGGTTGTCCTCCTTAGAAAGAATTTGTATTGTGGAATCTTCCCATATATGTTGGCAAAAGGATTCCCGTGTAAGCGGTTTGTGATAGAGGCACACTTGATGTCCATTTGCTTTAAAAGAGTAGCCAGACCCATCAATGGTGGCTAATGTAAGGGTGACATTATCATGCACCTCTTGTATCTCATAGGGGCCTAACCATCTGGTCTAAAGTTTTCCCGGGAAATCCTGGAACCTAGAATCATACAAAAGTGCCCAATCGCCTTCATGGAAGATCTTCTTCTTGATGAGGGCATCATGCAATTTTGCTCATTTTTGTTGGATTAGTGCAGTATGTTGAAGAGGCGATAGCTAAGATTTCATCCAATTCATTGATTTAATGTAGCCTGTTGATCTGTGCTTCATTCAAGTCCAAGCCTACTTCTTGAGCTATCCTAAATGTTTGAATCTCAAATTCTATTGGGAAGATAGGTTCTTTGCCAAACACTAGCTGATATGGGGAGTATCCTGTGGTATTTATCCATGTCATGAGATATGCCCACAGGGCTTCTGGAAATCAGGTAGCCCAGTCACATCTATGAGATGCGACCGTTTTTGTTAGTATTGCCTCGATTACTTTATTGGTACTTTCTACCTAGCCGTTTGCCTGCGGGTGGTATGGAGATGTGATTCTGTGCAGATATGATGATTTTTTAATTATGGCCTACAAATTGTGGCCCTCCATCTGTGATTATTTCTCTAGGCAAGCCATACCACACGAAAATTTGGAAAAGAAAGTGGATTACTGAGTCCTCCATTGCCCTTGGTAATGCTTCTGCCTCCACCCATTTAGTCACATATTCTATTGCAACCAGTATATATCTATTTTGATTAGATGATGGGTTTATTGGGCCAATGAAATATAATGCCCATCATTCAAAAGGTTCAATGACTAACTATGGATGCAAGGGCATCCCATTATATTGTCCTGGGTGGCCCATTCTTTGGCAGTTGTCGCATGCCTGGACAAACTTCTTAGTGTCCTTAAAAATGGTGGGCCAATAATAGCCCATCTGTAAGACTTTATGTCTAGTCCTGCGATCTGTAAAATGTCCACTGCAAGGGCCATTGTGGCAAGCTTTTAAGATGTCGAATATTTCATCTTCCTTGACACATCTTCGAATATTCATATTGGTTCCTGTATGAAATATATATCCTCCAATCCAGGAGAACTGAGTGCTACGCTGTACTATTATTTTTCTTTCACTGGGAATCAAGTGCTTAGGTAATTTTCCCATTGTTAGGTAGTTCGTGACATCCGTGTGTTTTCATGGTTACAACAAATAAGTGCTCATCAGGGAACTGGTCTTCTACTGCTGTCGAGTCGTCTGTCTTTGGCACACATGAGAGGAATTCTGCTACCGAATTGTCCTTTCCTAGTCGATGTTTGATTGTTATGTCGAATTCCTGCAAAAGGATCAACCATCGTTTCACTCTTCCATTCGTAACAGGTTTATTATCTAAATATTTAATAGTACAGTGATCAGTATATAAAACCACAGGACATCCTGTTATATAATTTCTGAATTTGTTAATAGCATAAATAATAGCTAAAAACTCCTCTGTTACTATGTAGTTCAATTCAGTAGGGGCTAAGTTTTTGCTAATGTAATATATAGTGTAGGGTTTCTTTTCTTCTTCTTGGCCAAGAACTACTCCAGCGGCTATGTTTGATGCATCTGATGAAATTTGGAATGGTGTATCCCAGTTCGGTCCTCGTAGAACTGGTGTTGTTGATACCAGATGTTTTAGATCTGTAAAGGTAGTGTCACATTTTTCAGTCCATATGAAATCGTTGTTTCCTGTTAAGGCATATAATGGTGAAAAAATTTGTGAAAATTTCTTGGATAAATCTACGATAATATCCAGCAAATCCCAAAAAACTATGTACCTCTGTTTGAGTGCAGGGAGTAGCTAGTAAGAGAATTACCTGTATTTTTTCCGGATCTACCTGAATTCCAGCTGCTGAAATATACTAACCCAAGATCAGGCCTTCTATCACCATCATATGGCACTTTTCGTGACTTAAATAAAGCTTGGTAGTAATACATCGTTCCAGAACTTTTTCCAATGTCTGTAATTCTTTCTCAAATTCATCTCCATAGGGTGTGAAATCATCCATGTATACTTCCAATCCTTCATTTATCAAGTCCACAAAAATACTGAGTATGGCTCGTTGGAATGTGGCAGGTGCATTACACAATCCAAAAGGTAATACCCTGTAGGCGAATGTTCCCCACGAACAGGCAAAGGTAGTCTTATCCTATTCTTCAAGGGAAATTTGAATTTGGTTATAGCCACTGAAGCCATCCCAGTGTATCTAAGACCTGATCAATAAATGGAAGGGGAAATTAGTGTTTTTGCATTGCCTTGTTGAGTTCTCTATATTCAACACGTATTCACCATTTCCCATTCTTTTTGGGAACCACAAATAATGGAGAAACCCATTTAATGTCAGATATAGGATAGATAAAATTGACATCTAAATTTTTTTGAAGTTCTTCTGTAACAATGTCTTTTAGGTGAGGTTTTAATCTACGCTGAGGTTGTTAAATGGTTTTTGCATCCTTTTCAGTGTAGATGTGATGCATGCATAGCTGAGGGTCGAACCCTTTCATATCTGAGTAGTCCCAAGAAAAATCCTCTTTATTTTTCCTAAGAACTTGAGTAAGTTTTTGTTGTTGGTCATCACTCAGATTACTGTTAATGTTTAGGATTTTCCCTTGCTCAATTTCAATAGGTTTGCTATTATAAACAATGGTTTTAGGTATTTTTTGGTCATTGATTTCTCTCAAGGGATCTTCTTCAATTTCAATGGCAAGGACTGCTTTGATCATTTGGCATTTCAAACTTGATATTGTGGCAAGATGATTGATAAAAGTATTAATAATATCGTCTTCAGTTTGGTTTTTGAATTCAAGGGCATCTCCCACAATTAATGGTGACTGAATATTTTTTGTGAAGTATGTTGTAGGTTGTTTCCTGGTTTTTATAATAGTAAAGCTTGGCTGAGCAGGGGGGTATAAAGCTAATTTCTTCACATAATTCCCCCTAGTTATAGTCATACTGCCTGTCTGGCAGCTGATATAAGCATCAACAGTTTCTAGCCAAGGCCTTCCTAATATAGAGGATGTCCATCTAGCTGGTTTCTAGGATTGATGATCAAGAAATCTGTTGGCTATTCCCAAGAATCGACAGACACCATTACATCCTCTAATGTCCCTTCTGGTTTGACAACCGACTGGTCAGCCAATTCCAGCAAGGTCGCGGTTCGATCCAAGGCTGTAATGCCAAGTTTTTGACAAGTTATTATTGTGAGAATATTAATGGATGCTCCTAAATAACCTAATGCATTGGGGAAGGAGCATCCATTTATTTATACTGTGACTATAGGGTTTCCTGGGTCCTCATATTTCACTGGTGTTTCGCTGCCTGCTAATAAATAAGACAAAGTTCCAACTACGTGGACAGTTGGGGTTGTTTTTATTTTCCTCTTCAGCTTTTTCATACACAATTCCTTAATAGTTTTTGCATAAATTGGAATGTCCTGAATAGCCTGGAGTAGAGTATTTTTACGCACATATTTTTTAACTCTCCCAAAAGATCAAAATCGGGATATTATATTGAGTGGAGAAGAGGTAATAGTTTGATCGTGGCTTTTCTACTTAACCAAATTCCCCACTTGAGGTGTTTTTTCTACAGGTAACGGATCTTCTAATTGTATATTTTTATCCTCCTCTGATTCAATTATCCGTCTAGACCTTAATTTGAGTTCATTACACTCCCTCAACTCAGTTTCTGGCTCCCATCCTTCCATAATTTGTACGGATTGGACTGGTCTATTGTTGGGATTCAGGTTGGGATGGGCTAGGAATTGTGGTCGTAGATTGGATTAAGGGTTCTGCTGCAATGTGTAAGGTGCTGGTAAAGTTGGTTGAGGCAGAGGGACTCTTCCCATAGGCTGGTTTGTAGATCTTTACCAATTTGATTGCCAATTCTGATTTTTTGAAGTGGAAGGGAAACATTAGGAAGAATAAGGGTTGTTCTACCATAATGGTGGTGGGTAACGGAAATTTGGCCAACTATTGTCATTTTGATTTGACTGATTGGGCCATGGTGGCATAAAAAATTCTTGAGGTTTCAAAAATGATGGTTGATTCTGCCATGTTGCCCCTAAATATTGCTGAGAATTATATTGCGAGGAAGGAAAAAATGAAGATGGATCGGTAGGGATACTTGTCTGACGTGATTTCCATTGGTGATGCTAGTTCAACAGATATGCTAGTTCTACTTCTTCTTCCTCTTCCTTGAAGACTGCCTTTAATCTTGGGAGTGATGGGCAACCTTCCATGGCATGCTCTTTAGTGCATATGGCACATGTTCCTATCGCATCTGGAGGGAATTCCTTCTAACTATGCTTTTGTCTGCAACGAGGGAATAAAATAGCCAAGTTATGTTCCGCTATAACCTGCTTTTGCTTAGCTTGCATGATATCCAATTGTGTTGTCAGGGTCTCAGTCTTGAAATCCTCTACATATTGCCGATCTCACTTCATGTAATGCTTTCTCCTAAAGCTTTTTTGTCTCTGAGGTTTGCATCACGTCCAACTGGTTTCAGCCTTGAACTACCCCTGGAACACTTGATGCACAAATCTATAATATCGTTATAATTTTCTTGATAACTATCACCTTTACCCATTATATTTAGAGTGTCTACCCAGTGTTCTTTCATACCTCTAATCAGCGTGGTTTTTAGAACATTATTAAGTAGATTTGTATAAGGAGATCTTCGTAGATTATATTGGAAACATTCTACATATTCTTCCAAAGTCTTGCTAGTCTTGGCTATCATTTGAAATATTTCATCTTTTAGTTCTCTAGTTTGGCAATAATCTTGGTATTTTTTAAGGAAAGATGTTTTCATTTGGTCCCAATAATTGATGGTGCCTCCACCAAGTCCCATGAACCAACGCAGAGCTTCTCCCTTCAAAGTAGAGGGGAATAGCTTCAGTTTCTGGGGGTCGGTAGTGTAATCATAACTCCTGCACAAAACATCAAATTCAAAAAGAAATGCATCGAGATCTTTTGAAGTTAGCCCATGAAAGGTAGGAATGTTTTGTAATGGGATAACCTTCATGGGAGCATTGAAAACTAAATCAACGATAGGGTATTGCAATGTAGAATTTTGAGTTTACTGGCTATGAGCCATTTGGTCAAAAATATGCCAATATCCTTCAAGGATCTCCGAAACTGGAAAGTTTTTCCTAGGATGCCCACCAGAGGCTGGAAAAATTTAACACCACTACCTTGATCTGGAAGACTGGGTACACTCTGATCAGTCACTATTTCAGGAGATCTAGGTTCTGGTAATTCAATTTCAGGCTTACATGTTTCTCCTTCTCCTTCACAGAGGTTGCAAGAATTTCCTTCTTGTGAAGGGCAGTCCTATACGTTCTCAGTATCTTGAAAACTTTGCTCATCCCCTTCAATTTTACTATGAATCTTAGCTTTAGCTACAGATGGTGATTCTGCAGTTTGAAGGAAGTCAATAGAATGTTTGGCAAAAATAATTTGGGGTGCTAATGATGACTGAGACTCAGCTTTTCTTAAGATTTCATCAATAAAAGTTGATCGTCCAAGGGTCACCGGTCCCTTAGATTTTTTCAGGTTTAGGAGGAATAATTTTGTCCTTGTTAGGTTTCTTAGTCATTCATGCAAAAAAAATTCAAATGTTTATTTCTACCTTAAGTTCCTAACAATTCTGTGGGAAAGCGGGCAGGGGAGCAGGCAGTTTACTTCCTCCATATGCAGGTTCCTGCCCTCCATTTTTAATACCCAGTTCTCTCTCAACAAACAAGCATCAAACACCTACTTCACTTTTATGTAATTGTGCTGAAAAGCGGGCGAAGGAGCAAGCACTTTACTCGCTCGTTACGTAGGTTTTTACCTTCCATTTTCAATACCCAGTTCTTCCTCAACAACAATCATCAGATATACATCACTTTTTGTAAATGGCTACATTGTCCCCGGTGACGGTGCTAAAATGTTGGCTGATAAAAGATGCCTTTTAAAACTCCTAATTATCCCACATTAATCATCAATCCGAGCAAGTCCTCTTATTTCAAGAGTGTACACAGTATGTGGCTACTATTAATTCAGAGAGTAATGTTTCCTAAATTGTAGTATAGATCTTGACACAAGAATAAATGGAAGCATCTAATAAACTCCAATTGCAATTATTAAAGGGAATATCAAATCTCAATCTTCTACTGAAATCGAATCTTACAACAATTCAAGTAACAACATCATTAGCCGAGAGCACATTAACAATAACTCACCTCTATTTAGCTGATTCAATATAAACTATACTAAATCTCTTTAAAGCAATCAAGATAGGAATAATATCACTTCTGAGAGTCTAATAGCAATAATTAAACACTTACATATGATTAAATCAATACAATGCACTATCTAGATAATTCACACTGTAATGAACAATACTCAAATCAAATGATAGCGATGTAAATTATAGACAGAACATATACTATCTAGGTACAACAAAGTAATGAATAGCTAATAAAATAAACTCATTGAAACAAGAAGTTATCAAACCAACCAAACTATGGAAGAATAAAAAATATAACACAAGGAAGAAGTTAACTTCACCAGAGGCTAGGCCCTTAGCTGCCAGCGAGCACTGCTAAGTTACTTCAGATAATGCGAGAGAACATCAACTTCAATTATATATTAAGCATCAAACTTGAGTAGCATTATAATATAATCGTGTTCTTCAACGATGCAAGTCTGTAATTAAACTTACAACTTGGAAAATAATAGAGATTCCTCCCCATTCTTCCTACAATTTATTTCTTTTATAATCAGAAAGGGGTAAAGAGTAAATAGTAAATGTGATCCCTCAGGATCTCCCGATCCTGAGGGATTCACAACTGATTTCTAACTTAAGAAATATTTTCTATTATGTGTTGATCCCTCTAATTTTCTCTTAGCCTTGTCTGCAACTGACACGTTCCTTCCTTTGCTTGTCGGATTTTGTTGTCCCAACGTCAGGGAACAACAATCGTTCGTTTTGTCACTTTCCTCCATAAAGAAGGGTGAAAGTTAGCTAAATCATAACTGCAAATAATTCCTTCATTTCTTACCATAATTCCTCAATATATTATCGCATTAAGATATGAAAAATATAAGAATCAAGGAAAACGATTATGAACTTAATAGTAAATACATACCCATTTTGTAACTCAACAACTGCATAGTTGTTATTATCTCCCAATTCAACCCTTTGAAACAACTGTCTTTTCATGCTTGAAATATTCCCACACTCTCAGGTCATGGGTCTTGATGCTCCACTATCTACCAGCCGCATGGAATCATCATCTACAAAGGAAATTATGAAAGAATAATAGTAGAAAAAATCATGTTCACCTTTGGTCTTCTTTATTTTTTTATCTTATTCAAATTTTGTTGCAGAAGCATGTTGTTCTATTTTATTTTCTTTCTATCCATATCAGTACCATATCACTTTAAATTTCCATATTATTGACAACCATAACATTGTATCTTTGATAAATATTTCTTATTCTTAGAGGAAGAAGATCCCATCCCTGTATTTTTGTGTCAAGGTCCAAATTTATTCTTTCCCTTGTTCTCGAAGTGAGCTGTAAGGGCTTGAAATTACTCATCTTTCAAATCTTTGGTAATTAATATTACTTCTTCTTGAGAACATTATGTCCATAATTTTTCAAATTAGGAGCCTCCTTCCAATTTCTTATACCTACTGCAACAACATCCAATGATCTAAGAATACAATTGAGTGTTATAATCACTAGTTCTTGATCAGGAATGGATTCTCCAATTGTTTGAATATGATATATTATTTGAGAAATAATTAGAAAGTAATAAGCCTCAATGGCATCTTTATTCATCCTTGTACTTCAGATTTCATTCTTCAATCTCATTGATTGACCCACATTCTTGATTATGTAGAGATTCATTAGGGCATCATACATATCTTTTAGGTTCTCATTGATTGACCCACATTCTTGGTAGTGTAGACATTCATTAGGGCATCATAAAACTCTTCGAGGTATCAAGTTTAGGTAACCAAATGATCCTAATGAAATCTAATATGATGCTCATAAAATTAATTTCATATTCCCTAAAATTCTATTTTCCTACATCATCTTCTGGTTCAGTAACCTTCCCTGTAACAATATAAAAAACATTATTCTTGGCAAGAAGAATGTCTATTCTAACTTTCCAAGCTTTAAAGTTTGATGCTCCCTTTAGCTTGTTTTCATATTTCATAGATGTAGCCATCAAAACTAATATGCAAGAAGAACTTGAATAGAATGGTTTCTAGTATTTTTTCAAAGTGATCTCAATGTTACTTCCTTCCTTCACCAAAGTTCTAATACCATGTTGAGTTTCTAGTGAAATTATTGTCAACACAATACTTCTAAGATTTTTATAATTAATTTTGATGTATATATATTCTTTTAACTTATTTCAATATATCATTCAACAAGTATACTTCATAAATTCAATAGTAAATAATCATAGAATAGAGATCATGATGCACAAAAGAGAGATAATATTTACCCTAGAAAAACCACTATAGGGAAAACCCCCCAAAAAAAAATCAATAGTGAAATTCTTCTTTTTAAATTAGAGACACACCTAGTCCTATCTCCTCCAACTCAAGTCACCCAAACTGATCCTACACTTTTCTCTTGATCCTGCACTTCCAGAACTTCAACCCTCTTATAATAGTCAGATGCCCCAAAATTTTTGCGCTTGAACAGTTTCCCTAGTAACCCATAATATTATGTCCCCCTGCAATATTTTCCATAGAAATTTGAACCATAGAGAGAGAGAGAG
This sequence comes from Pinus albicaulis, assembly GCA_034641835.2. Lineage (NCBI taxonomy): Eukaryota > Viridiplantae > Streptophyta > Pinopsida > Pinales > Pinaceae > Pinus > Pinus albicaulis. The sequence continues at coordinate 606,702,439 of CM076579.1, forward strand.
AGAGAGATATCACATCACATATGCGAGTTTCTAGAGAGATAGAGGAGAGATAAAACTCAACCTTCTTTTTTGTCCTTATTCATCCTTCTTACCCTTCGCTCACTTTCCCAGAAACTATCTTGAGACAGGAATGTGAATTTCCCAAATTAAGAGCTTGATATGAATTTATATAGTAGTATGTTTAGGTTTAATATACGTGTCTCTTGGCCAGGGTTGACTTGACTTGGAGGGAAGTCGACTCGACACTTTTTTTGGAGTCAAAATTTTTATTTCAAAAATTCAAATTTACATATCTTAAAGGTCGCAATGGGACTTTGACTCAAAATAATTGTTTTTTTACTTTGACTCAATAATTTATAAATATTATTTGTAATGATAAATAAAATTATGTCAGGCCACCAAAATTACATTATGAAGGTCAACCATAGTTACAAATTCAACATTCAACATGTAATATTCCCAAATGGGGAAAGCAACAATATAGCACATAAAAGTGGAAAGCAATAGAAAATATCAATACATTAAATATGATCCAAAGATATATCCATGGTATTATGTATACAAGCAATAAATAAGTACAATATCTTGGGGATCAAGTCCCTCAAGCTAGGCAAGAGAAGCCTCCAATGCCTAAAAGTACCCAAATCATGTAATACACTGCTACAAAAAATACTGAAGCAAGAAAAATGCAGTTTTGGTACATAAAAGTGTATTTGGAAAATGTAAATAGATGGATCTGATATTATACTGCTCAAACAAGGCTGAAAATGGAGATCTATGCTCCCATACACAATTCCAAGACAACCCAGGAAGGGTTTCCGGAAATACACAAAATACAAATGGTGAATCTAAAGCCCTAGGGTTGAAGAATCACTACAATTGAAGCACATAGAGGAAGTGGATGAATCTGATGTAGATTTTAATGGCACTCCTCCAATAGACTCTCTCAATGTAGGGTTAATCCCTTCAATGAATATCTAACCTCCCAAATATGGCACTGAACCCTCCTTTGGATATGCTCACTAAAATAACGCAGTTTGGGAGTAGTACTGCATCATAAGAGATGATGATGACTTGGCTTGATGCCAAAATATTAGATGAAGCTCAAGGAACTTCCTTACTAATATCCCAATGGAAAGAAACCTTCATCCAATGAAACACAAGCTCATAAATGGTCCAAAGAAACCCTCCATTGTTGCACCCTGCAACACAGCACAATGCTAAACAAAAACTACATTGTATAAGAAATTTGTAGCTTGGCCAAATGCCAAAATGTGGAAATAATGCTCAAGAACTTCTCCTAAGTTGGTAATCGAAGTCCCTTGAGGATGGATGTGGGATTCCTGCTCAGGAACACCCTTGTGCTAAACAACACTGCAATCTTAGATAAACAGCTGAAGAGAGCCAAAATTCATAACATACCATAATAAAATAATAATCAAAACATCTCATCAATGGCTTCCATCCCCTTCCTGATATTCTTAGTGAGCTTCCTCACTCTTGGCCCCACTCATTAAAGGCACTACTTCCATGCAAAGGATCTCCCTCCAAAACTGCATTGTCCTTCATTGAATGTCCACTACTTCCATACTAGCACTGTTGATTTGGTCAAAGTTGACCCATTACACATGCTTCATCCCTTGTTCACACATAAGGGTGATTTATTCAGCTCTTTTGATGTCTTCCATTCACATTTGGAGTGGTTTATTCCTACTAAAGAGATTTATGGGTCTCCCTACCCACTTATTCTTCTAACTAAGAAGCAAAATCAAAAATTAATATTCCAATTAGCTGCATGCTAATTTAGGAATATTACAATCCTCCCCTCCCAAATGTTGCTTGTCCTCAAGCAACTGCAAGGATAGATATGAAAAATGTAGGGAACCTTCATTCCCATGTGAAGCTCCAACCTCCAAGTTATCATCCATATAAAATTAATTACCTTTCAAAGTGGTAATTCATAGAAAAAATCCTCCCACATGCTCATGAAGGCTTCTCCCAAAGACTCAAGTCAATCATATGGCCCAGTTCATAAGGAAACAAGTGATTTACTGTAGCAGCCATATAACCTCCCATGATCCCCTTGAAGCATGAAGAAGTGTGGGAAGTTTCATTCCCAATAGACACATCCAATATATGTTCCATCCTTCCAATCATGTCCCCAAAAATGATAAGAACATCATCAACATATGGGATCACAATCACAGTCATGCTAGCTACCATGTGTAGTACTGGAGAAGGAAAATGGTCCCTCAAGTGCAACTAGCGTATTTTGACTCCTAACTGCATTAGAATATGGCATGATGAGTGGTTTCCAAACCACTTGTTTGCTGCCCCAATCTTCTCAGATATTTGGAGAAGGTGTGTGGTGTGTGGTAAAAATTGAGCAAACCCTAAATAAGATATCATCTCCCCAAGATCTCTTAGAGAGTGGCCATCATAAATAATTCTTATGGCCTCAAGTATACCATGAAGTCTAGAAGAAAGAGTGTCCCCTCTTGGAGCAATTCCATTCACACAAATGATAAGGAAATACAAATACATAGCAAGTGAATCTTGATGTACATAAATACACTCTTTACCATGCACTTGGTTTAAGCTAGTGAGGTGGCTCATATATGGGCCTCCTCTCACTCCCAATGATAAAATAAGTGGTTGTGATAACTCTATTAAAGAGATATGTCTCTCCTCATCCTCCAAACAATCCATGCATCTCCTCATATGATGGCGCATCTCTTCTTTGAAGCCTTCCTACATGAATCCCTATAGAATAGTATAGTATGCTCTTATAAAACCAGTGGGTTTGGAGAGAAAACCCTCATATGTTGCATGTAGTAGTTTCTCCTTTATCTTAGAAGCTCTAGTCAAGAATATTCTACTCTGAAAATAGATGACCCCATCTCTCACTACATATCTCCCATATAATAACTACCCATCAAGAATCTTGCATGAAAAGAGATCCTTGGAGTATTCCACCAATAACTGAGGTCTCCAAAAAGGGTCAATGCTCAATAATGACAGTGCCAGTAATATATCATGTAAAGCACTTGTCATGTGCCTGCTCTCTTCTTTGACATATCCCATGCCAAATTCATACACCGGGATGCCGCAATCTTGCCTATGTTTCTCCTCCTGTAGCTGCTCATGCTCTAGTGAAGGTGGAAGTTTTTGGAGGCTAGCCTTCCATGAGAAGTTATCACCCATAAAAAACTTTCTGAGTTTGGCCAATGTAAGCATGAGTGGCCACCTACCTCTACCAAATATGGAAGATTCCTTCCTATGTGGAAGTATCTTATGATTCTCCAAAGCCATGGAGTGGTCTCCTTGCACCATGATGGTGCCATACATCCCTGAAACATCTTCTCTCAGCATAAGATGTTTTGTGAGAGTGGGTAATACTAATATTGGAAGAATTTCTCCCTTCTCCTTGATCCTAACCCAGGCTCTCTATGCTGTGTCAAGTCCTCCCAAGGTTCTCACCCCTCTGGGATCTATGAGTGGTGCAACTAGATGTGAAGCATATCTCATCAACTCTTGATCTGGTGGTCTCCCAGGTGGAATGCCTCCATGTAATGTGACATCAATGTCAATAGCAGATTTCATGTATGAGTGGACTTCTTTGTCCCTACTCTCACTGTGAAAATCAGTCTGCCTCTTTTGTTTATCAACCCTCTGGAATATATAGGGATGTATGCTCCTAACCACCGTATGTTGGCCATCCTCCCTATATTCCCCTTTCATCTACAAGATCTCACAATATATCAATGATGGCACATGTTGCTCATGGACTATGACTTGATCTCCATATGTGAGATTCTTTGGAACTCCTTTCAAGGATACAAGGGCCCCTCTAATTGGAGAAATTGCTCCATCTTCCTCTCCATGAGTTACTAGATCTGCTCCTGATGTGACAACTTTGTTACCTCTTGCATGCTCTTCCCCTTCATCATGAATGGAGGTTACCTCATCATCATTAAGAAGCTCTTTGTCTTGATCCTATTTTGAAAAGGATATTTCCAAGTCTTTATTTTGAGAAGATAGTTCTCCCTGAAGTGGGGATCTTGCCTCTAACAAGGTATTCTACAAGTTTCTAAACCCCTCAATAGAATTCTGGAATGGAGTTGGGTTTACAGAAACTTATAACTCATGCAAAGGTTTTGCTTGTTTGGGCTTGGCTAGCTCAGCCAAGGATGTTTCAAAATGTTTTACAACAAAAAATTTCATTATATTGCTAGTGAAATTTGCATAAGTAGATACATTTACATGATTTAAGGAAGAAGTTTCATAAAAACACCAGGCATAAGCCTTACCTTCAAGATGCAACATTTCTACTCTAATGGTTTCATCTTCTGAGACTTGGTGCTATTGCAAATAGGTGTCTAGTTATTTCACCCAAGACCTAGTTGTACATTTAGGTAACCCATCAAAAGTAGGTAGAAAGAATATGCCCAAGTCATTTTTCTTGCACCTCTTTCTTCTAATGTGATTGCTAGGCCTTCTATTCTCCTTGATATTTCAAAACCCTTGGAAGTTTAATGATATTTGAACCTCTGAGATTGAGATTCATACTCTTGAGGATAATCACCAAGAGTATCCTCCTTTGATGCATCCCCTTCCTCCATCTCTCTTGCTATGAATATAAGCATGGTAGAGCATTGTAGATAAGATTGTGTGGCTGGATGCTCACACCCATGGTATGAAGAACTGGAGCTTTCTTCACATGTAAATATTTTTGAGGGATATTCATGTCTTTCCCTCCTCATTCCCTTGATTTCTCTATTAAGCTCATGCATAGTTTGGAGAAGAAGTTTTGAAAAATTATTTCCCTCCATTTCTCCAGATAATGAAGTCTTTCCTTTGTCTCTTATGTAAGACTTATCCTTTATGTGAGAAGCTTCTTCTTCTTCTGATAAAATAGATGCAATGTCTTCACAGGCTGGGCCAAGATTATGCTTAGATACCACTGTAATAATCCCAAACTAGGAAAGAAACAATATAGCACATAAAAGTGGAAAGAAACAACAAATATCACTACATTAAATATGAGCCAAATATAGATCCATGGTATTATTTATAACAACAATAAATAAGTATAATATCTTGGGGATCAAGTCCATCAAGCTAGGCAAGAGAAGCCTCCAATGCCTAAAAGTACCCAAATCATGTAATACACTGCTACACAAAATATTGAAGCAAGCACAGTGTAGTTTTAGTGCATAACACTGTAGCTAGAAAATTTAAATATATGGATATGATATTATAATTCTCAATCAAGGCTAAAAAATGGATATCTATGCTCCCATACACAATTCTAAGACAACCCAGGAAGGGTTTTTGGAAATACACAAAATAAAAATGGTGAATCTAAAGCCCTAGGGCTGAAGAATCATTGCAACTGAAGAAAATAGAGGAGGTGGATGAATCTGATGTAGATCTAAATGGCACTCCTCCAATAGACTCTCTCAGTGAAGAGTTGATCCCTTCAATGAATATTTAACCTCCAAAATATGGCGCTGAACCCTCCTTTGGATCTGATCACTAAAATAACGCAGTCTGGAAGTAATACTATGTTATAGGAGATGATGATGACTTGGCCTAATGCCAAAATATGAAATGAAGCTCAGGGACCTTCCTTACTGATCTCCCAATGGAAATAAACGTTCCTCCACTGAAACACATGCTCAGAAATGGTCCAAAGAAACCCTCCACTACTGCACCATGCAACACATCACAACTCTAAATAGAAACTACGCTGTAGAAGAAATTTGTAGCTTGGCCAAATGATATAATGTGGAAATAATTCTAAAGAAATTCTCCTGAGTAGGCATGCGAAGTCCCCTGAGGATGAAGGTGGGATTCCTTCTTTGGAACACCCTTGTGCTAAACAACACTGCAATCTTAGATAAACAGCTAAGGAGAGACAAAATTCATAATACACCACAATCAAATAATAATAAAAAAATCTCATCAATGGCTCCCATCCCCTTCCTTATATTCTTGGTGAGCTTCCTCACCCTTGGCCTCACTCATTAAAGGCACTACTTCCATGCAAAGGATCTCCCTCCAAAACTATGTTGTCCCTCATTAAATGTCCACTACTTCCATACCAGCGCTATTTATTTGGTCAAAGTTGACCCAGTCCACATGCTTCATCCCTTGTTCCCACATAAGGGTGCTTTATTTATCTCTTTTGATGTCTTCCATTCACATTTGGAGTGGTTTATTCCTACTAAAGAGATTTATGGGTCTCCCTACCAACTTATTATTCTAACTAAGAAGAAAAATCAAAAATTAATATTCCAATTAGATGCATGCTAATTTAGGAATATTACACAACACACCTCATAAGCTAGCAGCCTATCCATTTCCTCCTTAATTCCTTTCCCTTTTTGCATTGTATATTTTTCTAGGCAAGCATGGTCCTCATCATTCTATTGTTGTTGCTTTAATTATGACATACCATCCCATTAAACATACCAACTATCCTTTAATGGTTGTTAATACCACTTAGAATTTCCTGCAGCAAGTAAGCCTGAGCATCCCAAGCAATTAACCTTCCTTAGTCCTTGAAATTTGTGTCTCTTGACTCAGCCTCAATTTTTCAAATATTTACATAAAATATTACAATGCATTTCACAAATGGAAAATGACCGGGGTTGTCACAAACCCCTCCCCCTTGTGGGAGCATTGTCCTTGATGTTCAATGACACATATATAACGTAAAAGACACCCTTGAAAACAACCATGATATTTCATGGAGCTTTATATACCCGTATATTTACAGTATTTACAATGTTCTATGCATTTTCTTCAACCAACAAACAAAATATATGATAAAAATCAATTTATAATTCAACCACCTTCCAATGGCCCTCTTTGCAGTCACTGGATGCTTTGGATATGTCCAGTCCAACTTGGATTGTTAATTTTCTTGGAGTGTTGCTCGCCTCCAATGTCAAACATTGCAATCCTTGTGATCTTTCTCCCTTAGTGAATAGTTATTGACTCACTAATTCCAGGTACACTCCCATTATGCTTTTGATTACAACCAGTTATTATATTGACCAAAAAAAATGTGTTCCTTGTCCTTCCCTTCTTTTCTTCCCAATCCCTTGGGATATCCAGTCACCCCCTTCCATTTGGTCACTCACCTTCAAAGTTCATGCATCACCTTCTCTGCTTCCTACTCCCTCGAGCGATCCATTCCTTGGAAATTTTTCCTCACATATGAAGTTCCCAAAAATATGGCATACCCCTACCTCAAAACCATCATATTGGTCATAACATGCTTCTTTAAAATAAAGGGAAACTGTTGGTTACTAGTGTCCCACAATTTCCCTATTCCTAAAGTATTTTACCAGCAAAATATTACGTGCTCTAATTCCTTTTTTTGTTGCTGCTAACACTCTTACATCCATCTCTAACCACCAAAACTAGGAAATTTCCATGTTTTTGTGGTGGTGTTTTTGCTACAAGGATGTACCAAAATGCACCTCTTTAGAAGTTGGTTTCTATCTGCATAAGGACACTGGGAAGAATGATGTTACCGTTAATGAAAAACATAAAAAAATTAAACAAAAATCAGAGGGTAAGCTAAACATACAACACTATGAAATAAAATGTAAAATACACAAGATAAAAATGCTTATATGGAGCAACACACCAATAAGAGAAATGGATAATTCATCCCTTTATTAGCTGTTGGTGGTATGAAGAATACAATTCTAAACTCTCTTGAAGTGGGTCCTTTGAGATATGGAGCTCAAATACTCAGAACAGGTGGGGGCTCTTTTTCTTAAGTTCCTTGCAAGTATCTATATCTCCTCCCTCTCTCAAAAGGAAGTCAGTCATTGTCATATGGTGAAGCTCTCTCTTAGACTCAGATGTTGGATGGCCAACATGTGATTCATTCCAATCCTTTTGTTGCTACACTTGCAAGCTGGTTTTCTATGGAGAAATTTGGCCAACACAACAATGTGTCTCATTTTACTCTTCCCATGGCGATTTTATATCGAAATGTTTTGAACTTCTCTTCCCTCTCTTGGCCCAATATTGATAGCGACCCAAGAGTGGGGAGGAGATTCCTTTGCGAGTTTCAAAAATCCTCAAGGTGGCTAGATTTAGGCTATTCTTGACCATATTGGACAGAGAATAATCCTTTTCAAGTGTGTCAAGTGGTCCCGGATGGTGAATTTTATCATCTTCAATATTGCACGACTATCGAAGGAATAAGTGCGTTGTGTGAAAAAAACCTTTGTTGTTGGTGCATTGTTCACCAATTTCCCAAGTGGGCATTAGGAATTTTAAAAAAATTCATTTCGTAATGTATTTCTTCTCTGGAAATCTTTAATTGTACCTTCTACTTGAAATTTTTCTAATGTATTGTGACTATACTATTTTTTGGTGTTAACAATTGTCCCCTAGTGTACAAGGTCTAGGAAGAACTGTATAGCTGAAATCCATTATGTTTTCTTTTCTCTATAATAAGTTTGAGAGAGATAGAGAGAGAGTAACATGTTGTGGAACTAAGTAGGGAGACCCCTTTTCTAAATTAAAATAGACACCACACTCTATTGGAAACTTGCAAGAGATAAAATGATAAATCTTTCTACGAGGCGGGCATGTCCCATGCTCATGATAATGAATAGTTAACAAAATATGACAAATATTGGTTCTGTCAAGTCACATTGTGGCAAGCGACCTGCTATTGGTTGATGAAAATGATTGTTGATGCCCTCCAGGGCATTTTTCTATGCATAGAAAATTCAAATGTGGCACCCCCATGCATTAGTGAGGTAAGGCATTTCTGAAGGAAATGCTTAGTAATGGCATGGGTCTACGATTATTGGTGACCTTAATGCATAAGCATTGTTGAAAGAGATGCTCACTGATTATGGGTCTTTGACTAATTCTTACAAATTGAAACTATTTTCAAGTACGATACCATCTTGACATGAAAACTTTGTTGATTTCGAATTTCAAGAGGATCGATGACATCGTGGGCGATGTTAATTCCCATTGTGCCACTCGAGGATTCCCTTTATAATGGTGGGGGCTCATCCAAGGTACTACCTCCTTCCTGGATAATTGTTTTCAGAGTTGATAGGAAGGAAGAATCGATTGATCAAAAATAAGCATTGGTACAAGGGAAAAGTGTTTTTGATGAAAATAAGGCTTGATGTGATTGGTTAAAAACACATGATGGCAACAAATAGTTGAATTTTATGATGATGGTTAACTAGCTTGAGTTCGGAGCTGTAAATGTGAGTGATGGCAGTCATAACAACTTCTGATGGGGGGGGGGGGGGGGGCGGCCTGGTGTCGGTAGGATATCCAGGGTAGGTGTATGTTTGCTATGATTGACATGGTTAGGTATGGTAAAAAAAAAGTGAAGCTCCAAAAAAGGGTGATTTAGGGACTTCTTCCAGGTAAAAAATGTGAATGGATGGGTGGGATTTTTCTCCTACAATAACCTTTGTACAATTTCCAAAATAATGTGAAATTGCTTTAGATGTACAAGCACAAAGATAGGTGCCCCATTAACATGAATTATCCTACATAGTGATGTGAGGAGGGTTTTTTGCTGAGGGTGGGGGCCTCATTGGTTGGTCTCGATGCGAGAGTGATGAGAGGGATGAAAATGTCACAACGGGGCCATGCTTATCAGGGTGTGATAGGACAAATGTGAAACGTGATGATGCATTTTGGTTGATCCGCTTGTAGAGAATGGTCGCCCAGGAATAGGGTTTTTACATGCGATGAGTAAAACCAATTGATGTTGGATTATGGATTTATGAAAATGCAATGGTTCTTAGGCTAGAGTTTATGGACACGACTCTAGATATTTACATATGGTCTACATGAGTGATGGGTTCCATGAAAGGTGTGGCTCTACCGACCGAGAAGGGTGTTTATCATGTGAAAGGTGGGGTGATTATAAACATGGTCGGGTGAATGAAACCTATGGTTTTATTATTATGAGGAAATGATGTCAGGATATGTAAATATTTTTTTGGAAGCCCATCATGTTGAGGATAGAGTGATACCAACTTTTTTACTTTTGTTGTGTGGGACGTTTTAGAGGTAATTTAATTACTTAAATTCCTTTTCATAAATTATCAACACGGGGGTCCATGGACTTGCGAGGTACACATGCACCATATGTGCTAGATATCGATTTCCAATTTCAAAATAAAAATCTTAATATATTAAATGAAAAAATGATGATTGATATAAAAATAAATCTATTCTAGAAAGCAGTAAATCACACCACACTTAAGGAATTAAAAATCAAACTTAATCTAATGAAAAGAAAGTGAATCTATTCTAATGACATGAAATGAAATCTATTCTAATGGTAATCAAGGAATTAATTAAAATCTATGAAATTCAAAACAATGCAATATTAACTATACAAATGAAATGAAAGCGAAGTGAAACAACCAATATTAACCTACAAAAATACATAAATGAAAGGAGAATATGAAAGCAATAAAACTTAATCTATGAAAGCACATAAATGAAATTTAAACTAGACATAAAGAAATGAAAAGAATATGATACATCTCACAATCATTATATGGACAATCCAAAGGACATGAGGATGGAAATTTGAGAGGCTCCAAATGAAAGAATAAACAAATCAAAGTGAATATCACTCATAAGCATAGTGCCAAATCCAACTTATTTATTCAAAACATGACCATTTCTCAAAATTTACACATGCATTTGAGAGGAGAAGGCCCTCTTATTTATACAAGAACATAAGAAGCTACCCTATTAATGGAGATCCACTGTTTTCTCCCTAGATCCATAAAAATCTCAACCAATTAGACACATATCCCTTTATGCATGATTTTTCTCCATGAGATATGGTTGATTCCTATCCCAAATATTCTTTCAATATTTAAGAGCATTCGAAATTGATCCTTGGAGGCCACATAAGAGTGTCTTGGAAGCTTCCAAATAACCTACACATGTCATGAAAATCAAGCCACTTTTAGGTATAAGAAAATACATGTTATTTTTCTAAATTTTAATCATACATTCACTCTAAATACATGAAACTAATAACTTTGGAAAATACTAATGTGAAACCTTATGAGTATGAAATTGTAAGGTTATGAAGTGACAAGGTGATGAAATGAGGGAAATAAAATGGGAATAAGGGTGAAAGTGTATGACATTTTTAAGACGTTTTGGAGGCCCAACAAATGTATAGTGATTTGGTGTGCCTGTAACATTTGCAGCTAATACCCCAAGTGAAAGCATCTTTTCCAGAAAAGTATTTTGAAATAACTTGAATTTAAAGTGATAGGAGAGTGCATACCTAAACTGTAGTATGGAGGGGGTGGGCATTGGACCTAAAAATGAATTTATCTAAAACTTGGATTTATGGGATCTAGATTGAACATGATGAAGTGTTAATTACTATGTTTCTCGCAGTTTTGTGATTGGGTACTTTGAGCTTCATTTATGGGCTTTTGAAAATGGTAAAAAGGGCAATATATAGGCCAATATGTCCCATTTTCAAGTCATTTGTGCTTTCTGAGTGTCTAAGGCTAGAGAAGAGCCATATTCTAGAGCTTGTCTTGTCGTTTCGGTCAGCTAGAGCACCCAAGATTCACGTAGACAATGTTAGGTAGGAGCTAAAATGTCTTGTACTAATTTTTTTCATTTTTATGTCTAGGTGGTTCATACAAGTGTGATCTTCAATGTATTTTATGCCCATTTTTGGGTAGGACTGCATGGGTGATCGAATATGGTGTGTGTAGTCCCCGTGTAAAGGATTCTCTTGCATGGATACCCTGCGGGTAGCCAATTTTTAGCATGCTGCATCGTGCACCTTTGTTTGGTACATGTGTGCGGTTAACACATAGAGATGGCTATAAGGCATAGGGATGCCATTTTTTAATGAATTTGATTGTTTTTTGTGTACAAATTGACATTTTTGGTGTTTTCCTTGGTGGCAGGATGTTGTGGAGAGAGAGGGACTGACCTGATATGAAGATGATGGTGGTAAAAAATCCATGTGCTCAAGAGACACTAGCTCGATATGGATTTCTCAATTTCTTCGAGAGCAAGATATTGAGATGTCATAATGCATTCTTACACTACCTAGTCTGATTATAGAACAAGAAACAACATGTTATGATCTTGTGTCAGAGAGATGTGGTGGTCCAACATAATACCAATATGTACTTTGTGATGCGTCTCTTTCCTGAGGGGCAGGCACTCCCATATCAATTCCCTCCTAGGGGAATGAAAATTCATTATTGGGCTGAGGAGGAAAGGCACTTGTTACACATTATTTTGTCACCATGACATTTTACTGTCTATATGGGTTCATCATTACCTATATAATGCTCCTTTAGAAGTATACAACCCTAAAGTTCCTAAACAAAGTTCTGAATTTGGAGAAAAGCTTGTAAAAATCATAAAAATACTTGTACCGCACTTTTCCTTAGTCTTACCTGTGGCACCACACTCTTTTTCTCCAAAAAATGCGGAACCGACCGCACATTTTCTTCATTAAAAATGCAGGCCCCTGTAAAAGGTAAAATGAAGGCAAAATTAAATTCTAGTAGCCCAACTAGTCAAATATTCTCCCAGCTAGAAGCTTCTAGAATGCATTATCCAGTCGAATCCTTACTCCCTCCATTATCATGAACATTCATTCCTTCACTAAAGGAGCCTATTCCTTCGATTTTGGAACTTAATCCCTTGATAAGGGGACTCTATCCCTTGCATTTTGGAGCTACAACCACTTTCCTTCTCTTATAAATTGAAGCTTTGGTTCAATCTCAAGGGTAGATGCTGATATATGTAAAACTTCTCTATACATTTTGTATACACTTAGTACTTGATTTGTACTTGGTAGCTACGATAGAGATGGGAATTGCTGAATAAATATACTATTTTTCTAGCTGTTATCCATGTGAGAATGATTACACACTCGTACTTAGGCTGGTTCAAAGAGTGAAAGGTCTTGTCAGACCAAAGGAAAACGCTTGTTCCGAACCCTGGAAGGATCTGTATGACATCAAGGCGAAGGTGGTTGTAAGATTCCTTTTTTTTATTTGAAGATAATACAATTGGATCTTGTTTTCTCAATAAGTTGTTTATGGGTTTATTTGAATGAATTATTTCTTAAATTCCTTGATAATTAAGATAGATTTGTGATTTCTAAATTAGTATATGTTGCAGGTGTTGCTGATCATCTTCTATGTCTTTGTTTGCAGATCTTAAGAGGTGACTTCTTGGAGCGATGGGAAAGAAGAATTCAACTAGCATTGGATAAAAGGAAGGTCCTTTCTTCATCATAGAAAATTCTAAATTATATGTAATCTAGAGAAAATAGTTTACAAATTGTCCTGTTTGTTTCTAGCTATCCTTGTGATACTAGGGAGATCCTTCTTGTCCGCAAGAACAATTTATCCGCCTAACAATTTGGCGACTCCACTGGGGATCTTTCTTGAACTTAGTTTTCTTTTTAACCTTGAGTTTGACTTATGGAAGTATTTTCTGATTTTGATTAGTCTACACTGGGTTGGGCAATTATTTCAGTAGAATCCCTGAAAAGTACTTTAGAATTTTTTGTTTTTCTTTATGTTTTCTAGTCTCTGCACTTTTTCTTTAAAAACAATGCGGTAACCTCCACATTTTTTCTGTTTAAACAGTGCAGTACCACACCTTTTTATACTGAAACCTGCGGACCCAAGATTTTTTTTTTTAAATTTAAGATTCTCTTTTTTGGAACCAACTTACATGATTCTCTATATTTTCCTAGACTTGTATTGACTGTCAAAAGCCTTGTGTGAATTTCTTTTTAGAAATTTTACAATCTCATCAGTCTCCCTTAAGTTAATTGGGTGTTTTGAGTTTCTTTTTTGGAGAAATTTTTAATTTGATTTCCTTGGTCATTACTTCGAGGTGTGTCTGAGTGTTAATCGCCTTTGAGTGTTTTTTTTTAAATATTTGGAACTCTCACCCAATTTTCTTTACTTACATTTGATTGGTTCTTAGATTACATTAGAATCATCTTGTTTATTAGAATTCTCTTGCATAGATCACATTTGCATAATTATAATTCTCATTTTCAGAATATGAATGAAAAATGTGCATAGATAACATTTGCATAGTTTTCATGTGAATTGTGCATAGATTACAACTACATAGTTTACATTCTGGAAAAACCAATTGTAGATTTAGATCAGTTTATTTGATTTGAATTTACATGTTTTTATGCTTGTTTTAAAAACATAAAAATAAAAAATTTGGAATTGATTAGCATTAGTTTTTCTTGATGAAATTAGTGCATTAGAGAATTTTTTACATTTTCTCTTATTGATCAATTTTTTGCATTGTTGGAAGTGAATGGAAACTCTCTCCTTACTTTAGTAAGGATTCATCGAATTGAAAATATTACATTATCATAATCGATTGAATTCCATTTTGGGTCGGGTCATAACACCATTGGTTTCGTATCCATTTACCCTTTGATTAATAACAACCTAAATAACATAGTTCTTAATAAAATTCATCTAGTAATTTTTACATTTTTAGGGCTCTTTCCACCAATCTAGCTCAAGATTAGTGCTTTGGAATAGGTTGTAGTTAATTTTCCAAAGCAACTAAACAAGTATTAATCTTGTAGTAGGAAAAATTCTAATTGTTGCATGTATGCTCTGGGAAGATCCTCCTAAATGAGTCAAGCACGAGATCATATCTGAACCAGTGAGGCAATCAATCCTTGCTCATTGGGAACGATAGAAGATATACACGTATTAACAATGGTAAACCTCGGATTGAACATTGTCGAGGAGCCTGGGGTCACTTGTCGGTAAACCTTGGATTATGTCAAGGAGCCTTCAAGGGGATTGAGCTTTGTTTCTATGCCCTTGTGTGTGTATCGGATCGTAGACTGTCCCCCCGGGTATATTTGTTCCTATTGGTGATCCTAGTGGCCATAAAATTTAGGATTCTTTCCCAAGGTGACGGTGGAGAGAAGATCCCATTGTACCTAGATCAGACATCAGCTAGACTCACTTAGACTCTCTAGAGGGTTATCTTCACTCAAGATGGTTTAAGTGGAGAAACTTGCACCAATCTGTTTCATTAAGCAAGTTTTTGAGGTAACTGTTCCAACCACCATTTTTGCATTAAAATTCTACGACGTTGGATTTCATCACCAACTAGTGTTTTTAGTGTAGGAATCTACTGTTTGTGTGTGGTTTGACTCCTAGATTTGATAGCACGTGTTCATTATTTTTTTTAATTTTTAGAGACCATAGGTGTGAATTGTGAATTTTAATTTTCAGGTGTGAATTGTGAATAGTTAATTTTAGTTTTAAATTGTTAATAAAATTCACTGAAGTTGAATCTAATAAAAACTATTCTAGAACTTACCAACCAAGGAACCCCTCTTAACGAGAATCCTAGCACATTTCCTTTCTTTTGAAATGTTGGTCCTTCTTATATGGCTACATTTTCATTACCTAGATTTACAATAGGTTTACCGGTATGGTTATTTTCAAATTCATTGGCCCCTGAATACTCCAATTGTTCCACCTCAATAGAGTTCACCATCTCAACGTCACCAACCTCATGTTGAACCTTTACCTTCTTCGCCCAATATTTCTTCCTCCCTTTCTTCCTCTTCGCTTGGTAAAAGCCTTGATGCTAGTAACCAAGTGACTAAGAAGAAGAATAAAGGGAAGAAGAAGAAGAAGAAGAAAGATAAGAAAGAAATCAACCAACCAACCATGGTTGTAAGTGTTAGTAGTGTTGAGGAAACCTCCAACATGCAGCATAAACCCAAATTCCCTTGCAAAATTTGTAAGGGTGACCACTTCCTTATCAATTGTCCTAGTATTCCAAAGGCCTTGGAAGTATGGTTAGAAAAATCTCATCAACTTTCCATTGATCCATCAACCAGTGATTGTCAGGTTCCTGGGAAAAATGGTAAAGTTAGGTTTCCTTGTAGGTTATGCAAATGGAGTCATCAAACTCACATTTTCCCTCACATGGATGAAGCCTCAAAATTTTTGGAAAACCTTACTGTTCCATAGCAAGAACTTCCAACTGGTTACCGTAAAATTTCTCCCAACCTACCGTCAACTGATGAAGTGATTGATCTAATTCCAAGTACAGTCAATCCCACTATTCCATTGGAGAGGGAAACTAATATCACTCAGGTTGATGATCCATTAGTTGGTCAAGTGGTCAACTCAATTTCACATTCGGTCGATACCACTCTCCCTGTAGAGAGTGAAATTCATACCACTCAGGTTCTTCTTGTTACATCAGATTCTTCTACGTCAGGGGGCATTTCACCTGTTCCTACAGAACCCCCTCCAAGTACCGAATTCTTTTCCTTTGATTGGAATAGACTGACGAAAACTCGTCTTCCTTCCTCCATCCCTTTCCAAATCATTGTGAAGGCTTGTGGTACGAATGTATGCCACACACTTGTAGATGATGGTGCTTCTGTTAGTATTTTATCCTCAACTACTTGGAAAGCTTTGGGTTCCCCTTAGCTTGTGCCTGTTACACAGAATTTGTCAGCTTTTAATAGAACCATTAGTGAACCTTTAGGGATCCTTCCTAAGTTTTCTATTACTTTGGAAGGTAAAATTATATGTATTGATCTTATGGTAGTTCAAGGCCCCTTGGATTTCAATTTACTACTTGGGCGAGACTATGTATATGCAATGAAAGCTGTCACATCGACACTCTTTTGCGTGATGTCTTTCCCTCACAATGGAAACATTGTGACTGTTGACCAACTTTCATTCACTAGTCTTGATTCGACTAAAAAAATCTGACACCCCTAAATGTTCCTTATACTAAGGTGGTATCTACCCCACCACGAGTTAATTATGTGGCAACCAGTCCCATGTTTTCAGTTACCAACGCAAGCGAGCCTCTCACTGTTTTCTTGACTTCCTTTGACACAGATCCGGTAATTGACATGGAAAACTCTATGGGATTATTTGAACGTGATGTTCCTATCCCTTTTGAGTCCCTTAACATGTGTTCCTTCCAGAGAATTGTTCTTCCATCTGATGAAGACCTTTTGGAAGCCATGATCGAGGAGTGTCCCTTGACATGTATTTCTTCCAGTTGGAAGCCATGACAAGGTCACTATGAGGATAGTTCCTTTTATTGTGTCAACCTCGTTAAAAAATGAATCAGTGGGTCATGAGGATAGTTCCTTTTACTGTGTCAACCTCGTTAAAAAATGAATCAGTGGGTCATGAGTATAATTCCTTTTACTGTGTCAACCTTGTTAAAAAATGAATCAGTGGGTCATGAGGATAGTTTCTTTTATTGTGTCAACCTCGTTAAAATGAATCAGTGGGTCATGAGGATAGTTCCTTTTACTGTGTCAACCTCGTCAAAAAATGAATCAGTGGGTCATGAGGATAGTTCCTTTTACTATGTCAACCTCGTTAAAAAATGAAACATGTCTTAGATGAGGACAGTTCTTTTCATGTGTTAACCTCATTAAAAAATGAATCAATAGGTTATATAGGTAGATTGTAGACAGTAGATATGAGGACAATTCTTTTCCTATGTCAACCTCATTAAAAAATGAATTAGTTGGTTATATAGGTATATTATAGAGAGTATCTATGAGGACAGTTATTTTCCTGTGTCAACCTTGTTAAAAAATGAAACAGGTGTCATTGAGGAGAGTTCTTATTACTGTGTCAACCTTGTTAAAAAATGAAACATGTTCATGAGGATGGTTCTTTTACTGTGTCAACCTCGTTAAAAAATGAAACAGGTGTCCATGAGGATGGTTCTTTTACTATGTCAACATCGTTAAAAAATGAAACAAGATTCCCATGAGCATAGCTCTTTTCCTGTATCAAGCTCATTAAAAAATGAAACAAATCCTCTCCTAGTCAAAGTCGAGTCTTTCATTTGATCTCGTAAATGCACCTTCATTCCATCCAGCTATTAGTAACTAGTAGTCTTCTTAGTTTAATGCAATGAAGCTTGGGGGCCATGTGCTCTAGCAAGTTACACTTGGGGGGTCATTAAAACTTATCTCAAGAATGATTTTCCTTTGTTTCAAGCTTGTGTAAAAATGAAACAAACCCATTCTCAAGCATAATTTTCCTACGTTTCAAGCTTGTGTAAAAATGAAACCACCTTCAAGCATGATTTTTCCTTTGTTTCAAGCTTATGTAAAAATGAAAAAAACCATTTTCAAGCATAGTTTTCCTACATTTCAAGCTTGTGTAAAAATGAAACCATTCTCAAGCACAATTTTCTCTATTTCAAGCTTGTGTAAAAATGAAACAAACCTATCTCAAGCATAGTTTTCTACATTTCAAGCTTGTGTAAAAATGAAACCACTCTCAAGCAAAGTTTTCTATGTTTCAAGCTTGTATAAAAATGAAACCTATCTTGACTCCATTTCAGTTATTATTTTCAAGACTCGATAACTCATGAAAATCCCGAGATACTTTAGCTATATTTTCATTCTCATAAAACAAATGAAAATGCCGAGTTCTTTCCTTCTTTTCCTGCTTGTAAATTAAATTTAAAGTCAGCCATATGAGTACAATTTTTATCACTTTTTTGAACTCGTTAAAACTTACAAAAAAGCGAAAACCATGAGTACATTTTTATCACTTTTTCGAACTCGTTAAAACTTACAAAAAAAAGAAAAATCCTGGAGTTCTCTTTTAAACCCTTTTCAAACTCTTTAAACATGAAAATATTGTCGAGTACTTGACTATTCGAACTCGTTAAAGAAGATGAACAATCATCCCTTCAGTATAAGTTTACCCATTTTCTAGACTGAAATGGACTATTTACAAAAAAGGTATACGTTGACAATTCATGGTCAATAGAGTTCTCTCCTATCTTATTTAATTCTTTTCCAGGCTTGAGAGACTAAATTTACAAAAAATTACACCCACAAAGTTTCCTTAAGTTTTTCTTCTGACTCCCTAAAATTGAAAAACACCGAGTTTTTCTTATACTGGACTCGTTAAAATTTAACAGTAAAGGATCTGTCGATTACAAATAGGAACAAACCACTCCTTCTTAGGGTTCAATTTTATACTAAGTTGGACTCATCTGAAGGATGAGCTTATATAACAAGAAAATGTTATCCTCTTCAAGCTTGTCAAAAAATAAAGAGGTACTTGCAAGAAATGGTGGGGGGAAAAGAGAGAAAATGGATCTAGTTGTCATACTTTGATTAAAAGCAGTATACCTCTCTTGAACACGCCACTTTTTACTTCTACCTAGGTTGGGAAAATCCTTTGCCTATATGTTAATCAAACCATATTGAAAGTCTTCAGCCGGTTTCTAGGTATTAGCTTTAGTTCAATTGTTACCAAACCATCTGCATTGTTGTTATGTGTTCAAGAGGACAATTCAAATAAACCATTCATTTGCAAACATTTGTCTCCATTCTCATTGACCATCCCTGAGTCAGTCCTTGCAAAATATTTCTACAAAACTTGATCTAATGGTTTCATGTCGTGGGATTTCCTACGACAAGTCACTTCCTATCGACGATAGAATATCATCTAGGAAGTTGATCTAGAATCCTTCAGTACCTTGGAATCTACATGCCCTAATGGCAGGTTTCTCACCTTCGATGACAGGTTGCATCATTGACCTTTGATCGAATGATTTCGTGAAGTGTTCGACATCAAATAATTTATTAACACTTCATGGATTGTACTGAATACTTTGAGAGCCATTTTAATTATTGGTGGTTTCTCTCACACTTGTTAAAAGTTCACATCATTGACTGGTAATCAAGTGGTTTCTACCATGTTCGACTTCGACACAGTCAATCGCAAGGATAGAATCGTACTAGTTCGGGTAGCGGAAATCAAGACCCTAGATCTAGTTTCCACCATCCAGGCTGCGAGGATTTTTATTATTCATTATGTAGTAGACTATTCATGACAAATGGCTATGTCCATACTGTGTCTACTATTGATGTAATATTAAGATCATTTCTATATTAGAACATTTTAGTTAGTTTTTGATCTGAGTATGGGAATGCCTACCTTAGCGACGATATACATATATATATGTTTGCATTAAATGTTTTTACAGGTCTCAACCAGTGTGTCCACAGGCCAATCCTCGAAATGATAAAGCACTTCACTCTTCAAATTATCTCAGACTTCGTTCTTTAGGGGGAAATATGTTACACTTTATTTTGTCACCATGACATTTTACTGTATATATGGGTTTATCATTACCTATATAATGCTCCTTTAGAAGTCTACAACCCTAAAGTTCCTAAACCAAGTTCTGAATTTGGAGAAAAGATTGTAAAAATCATAAAAATACTTGTACCGCACTTTTCCTTAGTCTTACCTGCGACACTGCACTCTTTTGCTCCAAAAAATGCGAAGCCGACCACATGTTTTCTGCATTAAAAATGCGGACCCCTGTAAAAGGTAAAATGAAGGTGAAATTAAATTCTAGAAGCCTAGCTGGTTGAATATTCTCCCAGCTGGAAGCTTCTAGAATGCATTATCCAGTCGAAGCCTTACTTCCTCCATTATCATGAACATTCATTCCTTCACTAAAGGAGCCTATTCCTTGGATTTTGGAGCTTAATTCCTTGATAAGGGTACTCTATCCCTTCCATTTTGGAGCTGCAACCACTTTCCTTCTCCTATAAATTGAAGCTTTGGTTCAGTCTTAAGGGTAGATGCTGATATATGTAAAACTTCTCTATACATTTTGTATACACTTAGTACTTGCTTTGTACTTGGTGGCTACGATAGAGAAGGGAATTGCTGAAGAAATATACTCTTTTGCTAGCCATTATCCATGTGAGAATGATTACACACTTGTATTTAGGCTGGTTCAAAGAGTGGAAGGGCTTGTCAGACCAAAGGAAAACGCTTGTTCTGGACCTTGGAAGGATCTGTACGACATCAAGGCCAACGCGGTTGTAATATTCATTTTTTTTATTTAAAGATAATACAATTAGATATTTTTTCCTCAATAAGTTGTTTATGTGTTTACTCGAATGACTTATTTCTTAAATTCCTTGGTCATTAAGATAGATTTGTGATTTCTGAATTAGTATATGTTGCAGGTGTTGTTGATCCTCTTCTATTTATTTGTTTGTAGATCTTAAGAGGTGACTTCTTGGAGCAACAAGAAAGAATAATTCAACTAGAATTGGATCACAGGTAGGTCCTTTATTCATCATAGAAAATTCTGAATTATATGTAATCTAGAGAAAATAGTTTACAAATTGTCCTGTTTGTTTCTAGCTATCTTTGTGATACTAGGGAGATCCTTCTTGTCCGCAAGAATAATTTATCCGCCTAACAACACTATGGTCCTAACCCCATTACATGAGGTTGCATGCGATTGAGCTCTATTACTAATTTGGTTGAGCGAGCTGCTTTAGCTATGATAGTTCGCCTATCTGGGTCAACATCGACCCACCGATTATCAGATCCGCATATTGAGCTGTCGTGTCGACTACAGGTTGGTCATTTATTTGAGTGGGCCCATTATGTTTATCAGGGCATGGCCACTCAGCTAGCCAAAGCACAGAGGGGCTATTTGAATAACTTTTCATATGCGAGCATTCTTTGCAGCATCATGTATGAGCAGGTTGTGATGTGACGACGCTTTGTGGCTGTCCCTTTGGGCCCTTTGAGGAATTCTCGTATGCGTCGATGGGCACCTGTGATGCCTCAAGGTGGTGGAGGTGAGGTAGGAAGAAATTGGGATGCAAAGTTCAAAGCTTGGTTCAAGTCGAAACCACAACTATTCCTCAAGTTTTAGTATGCAGGGATGGATTTCCAAGGGGATCCGAGCATGGGTCTCCCTCCTGACTATGCATGGGGATCGACATGTATGGACTTTTATGTTTTTTTGCATTTGATAGTTCTATTTTTGTATATATATACATGTGTGTGTGTGTGTGTGTGTCTTTGATGGTGGCACCGATATTGCTTTTTGGTTTCCTTTGCAGATCTGGGGTTGACAGGGCATCCTACTGCTCGTTTGGTAGGCCATCAATATAGAAAGAGGGATCCACCTAGGATGGGTCAGGCCCAACTTGGGGGTCGGGTTGGTGTTGGAGGTCCCTTAGGGGAGGGTAGAAACACACAGTTTATGGTGGGGATAATGCCCTCTTGGTGCGTGCTAAGGCGATAAAGGCGTTGGTGGACATGGTTGAGGAGCTATTGTTAGCTGCCAATATTCGATTGTTGGTGGTAGGGGCCCGAGCGGTAGATGTTGAGGGTCAGGTGGGGGTTGTTGAGGCCCCGATGATGGAGGTTATGGCGTGGGTTGAGGCGATATATGACCATGCTCTGGATTTGGCAGATTCATGGAGTTGACTAGAGAGGCTAACTCAAGGTTTATCGGCCAGGGGTTTTAATAACCAGTTTGATATATGGTTGGAGACAGTGATGGACTGGGAGAGGGTGCATCACCCAACTTTGTGTTGAGTAGCACTTTCCGCCATAACTGCTACTCCTATACTAGTGTTAGGTGCTCACGTAGGTCTGCAGGACCCACTAGGTGGGGCTCAACCCTAGAGATATTGTATGATAAAGGAAAGAACCCACTATGAGGATGCTTCCCTATGTTAGTGATATGTATATTTTTTGACTAACGTGATAGTAAAAGACTTTCTTTTGTATACTGGGACACATATTTTTTGATGTATATATGTGATATGTATTTTGGCGGCTCTTATGATGTGTCTATGGTTATTTTTATATGTTTTTATATGTTTATGATGGAGGTTGTGAACTTATGATGAATGTTATGCTTCTGATGGGATTTTTCTCTATGGCTGATGGTTTATATGAGATGCATTCTAGTCTAGGTTATGGTTAGCTATGTGATTTGATACCCGATTTTGATCTCTTGGTATATGTGTAAATTTAATGTGATCAAAGTGGTAGAAAAATTTTGTGCATGAAAGTAATTCCTAAATTGGCGTTAATCCCATACTAGAAGGCTTGGTTTAAATATGATACCACTAACTAGGAATCAAGAAAGACATATAAATAGTTAATTCCCTGGTTGGAGGCCTTGCTCAACATCTCTATGACTGCATCATATTCTACTTGATTATTTGTGGCTGACCCCATACATACTCCATTGGAAATGAATGGTGCTCGATCACGAGATTATATGGCCCATGTGGTTGTGAATAATTTTTTTGACCATCAAGAGCCTCCATCAGCGAATCCAAAATAGTATATGGGCAGACGATCCATATGTGACATGAGAGAGCTATTATTAGAAAATTTCCATAATGATTGTGATCATCATAAAAAAAAAAAAATTAGATTCATTTTAACACTAGGGTACTAAGGCTTTCTACCTTATGGGTAGAATTTCTTGAGGTAGATCCTATTGATGGGATTGATTGGCCATGTACCTTCAGGCTCTAACAAAATGTATGATCCTTTTAGGATACATTGTTTGATGATGTAAGGACCCTTCCATAATTTTTCAAAATTCTCGGGTCTTAAGGCTTCTTTTGCAACATCATAGCGAAGAAATAGCTCCCCCTCGGAAAATGAGAAATGGGTGATGTGGTGGTTGAATGATGTTTTCACTCTTGTCTTATGCACCTTGTTGTGTTGGAGAGATTCTCATCGATTTTCGTTGACGAGTTCTAATTGTACCAACCATTTCTCTAGAGGTTGAGTATGAGTGATAAGTTCGATGGCTGCGTGTAAGTTGGGGATTTCGCGCTCAATGGGAAGCATGACCTCCACTCTGTATACCAATTAGAAAGGTGTAAACCCTGTTGAGGACTTGACCATTGTGCCGTATGCCCATAAGGATGAAAACACCATATGCTTCTAATTGGTTTTATGGTTGTTTACTATACATTGTAACATCGTTTTGAGTACTTTTTTAACAACTTCTACCTGGCCATTGGACGGGGTAGTATGTAATACTCCTACTTAGCCTGAGCTAAGAGGAATATACATTTTTGTCTCATTTTCTATTGCATGAATAAATGAATAAAGGAGGACATGTAAAAATCCTAAAAGAATGAATAAATAAATTCCCATATGAACAAGGATAAATCTGGGCCATGTAAACAAATCACTTGCAGGTGTGAAAGGGGTTTGAGCTATGAGACTAGGTAAACCTTGACCAAATATATAGCGTTGTCTAGATACAATCTACCTTGTGAAAGGACAGTGCAGTTCTAGAAGGAGGCCCCTCATGTGAAAGGAGCTAATTCATCAAGGTGGTTTAGGGTTTGCCAAGGCTTTTGTCTTATAAAAGGAAGGGGGAGGCAACAAGAAAAGGTTGTTTATTGTGTATATTTCTGAGTATCCTATCTATTTAGACAAATACCATTCTCTGCTATTTAGCTGAGAATAGTGCTGCTTAGCACTTGGGAGTTCCTATGCAGGGATTCCACCTCTTCCATTGAGGATTCTTGGAGGAGTTTTGTTGATTTCATCCACTATCAGGAATTTTCCAAGCTCTACTTCCAACTGCAACGTAGATTCATTGAGGGTTTGGTTGCTTTTTTAAATTGCAACAAGTGGAATCTAGATCTAGACCATATTAGTGCCTCTTCTTAGTGAGTGAGTCTTTTATCCTCCTGGAAGAGTGCATTGGTTGATTGAACTTCAAATTTGTATCTTGGCATCAGGCCAACTCAGTATATCAAGCTACAACACAGTTTTTCTTCCATACTTCGTTATTTTCAGTGGACGTTTTGCAGGGTGTTTTGATCCCCTTTTTTATGAGAGATCTCTAGTGTTGGACTTTGCCTTTCACTTTGGTGATCCATGGATTAGCTTGCTGATCCATGTTCTTTATAGATCTGATCTGTTTCTAATGTAAAATCATCTTAAAAAATTTCTAAATAATATTTCAAATATGTTACTTTAAACTCAGATCTACTCTTTGTATTGCATGATTTGATCAAAACCCCAAGGGGATCTTGTAGTAGAGCCTTTATAGTGTACAGATCTAAAATAGATCTGATCTTTTGTACATGGGTCTGCTCTAGATCTAAAGTGTAACATTCAACTATTGTAGCTCCATAAAATAACGTTGTTAAGCCATTTTGCAGTAAATACATGTGTTTCAGCCTTCTTTTCTGAAGATTTCCTTCTTTCTTGTCTTCTATATTCTACTGTATAATGTAAGAGCATCAATATAAATCTGATTTTCTACTGTATATTCAAAATTTGATCTTATTTAATGGCCTCCTTCTCACGCTTTCCAAAACTACATTCTTTCTACAGAAGTTTGTTGTACATAGTTGCAACCCCTCTCATTGGGTGTTTTCCAGCTAGAATAGGTGGTGGGAGATCTGTTTACCACACCTAGTTTGATTTTTTTTGCTTTCCTTTTGGATATAGACCCCAGAGCTACTAATCTAAGGGATCCAATGGTTGCAAGATCATTTTTGTGCACAGATTTCCTAGAAGTGTGTTATTTCATCAGGCACTACTGTGCATTCCCATTTTGGGATATTACGTAGTATGGTGACGCAAACTCATGCGTGAACCCAAGTTGATGGGATAGCTCCTGGAATACTTCATTCTTGAAATGATTTCCATGGTAAAAGACTAACTCCTTAGGTACACCAAACCATGTGATGACATGGTTTAAGAGAAACCATGCTACATTTTTTGTCATGTTATCGTATGTGGGCATGGCTTCTTCCCATTTGGTGAAATAATCGACAACTACTATGATGCATTTGTGGTTTCCAGATGAAGTGGGGTTACAAGTCATGAAGTCGATGCCCCATTTTCAAAAGGGGACTGCTACAATGACTAGGTGTAGGGGAGATGGAGGGGCTCTTGCCTTATGACCGTAGCGTTTGCATCGCTCGCACCTTTTGACTTCTTGTATGCAATCGTGGAATGGCGTGGGCCAAAAATAACTAGCACGTAAGAATTTTTGGGTGGTGGCCATCCTAAAGAGATGGTTGCTGCAAGCCCCACTATGGAAGTCATTTAGGGTCTGCTCAGCTTGGTCGTGAGTTTGGCATCGCCATAAAATGGTGTCAACGCCTCTTCGATAAAGGACGTCCCCCATTATAATTTATCGAGGGGATTGATGGCATATGTGCCTTGGGTCATCACGAGTGAGCTGATATTTGAAATTATTGGTTCGCAAAAATAGAAGAATGTTACCATACCAAAGGTCTTTCATTACTAGGAAAAAATGTTCATCATGTAGTGAGTCATTAACGAGAGATCCTTCGGTCTCATTTGGGAGATTAGTGATGAACTTGGATAGGATGAGTGCTTTATTGCTCTTGGTGGAGCTGAACTTTAGGTCAAATTCCTGCAGTATAACTACCCATCAGGCATACTTATGGTTCATCATATGGTGGGTTAGAAAATATTGCATGGGGTTGATAGCTTTTATGACTATTGTGGTCCTTAGGATGATGTAATGCCGAAGATTTTGTACTTCATGTACTAGGGCTAGGGTTGTTTTTTCTTCTGGCACATACCTCAAGGAAAACCCAGCTAGGTTGTTGCTGACATCATAAATTACATGCTCTTTGTTGTCAGGTTCGTTCTAGACTAACACCCCAACTATGGTTGTATATGATGCAGATAGGTATAAGGTGTATTCTTCGTCGTAATTGGGTGGGTTGATCAAGGGGGCTGAAAAAAAGGTGTCTTTCAATTCCTCAAATTAATTTTGAGCCTGATCATCCCATTTGAATGGAATTTCCTAACAAAGAAGACACAGGAAGCCCTATGTGCAAGTGGCATAGTCGAGAACAAACCATCGTAAGAAGTTTTCTTTTTCCTGCATAGTTTGAAGTTTCTTTAGTGTTTTGGGTGGCGGTACCTATTTGATTACTTGGACCTTTAGGGGGTCTAGTCTAATTCCTTGTTGGGATATTATGAATACTAATAGTCTTCCTTAATTAATGCAGAAGACACGCTTGAGAGGGTTTAAGCATAGTTTGTATTGCCAACATCATTGAAATACAACATGAAAATATTCCAAATGGTCAACTTGCTTATTGGATCGTACTATGAGGTTGTCTAAGTAGGCCAGGATGGGATGATCCAAGTCATGGAAGATATAGTTCATGGCCCATTGAAATGTGGCTCCAACGTTTTTAAGACCGAATGGCATAACCTGGTAAGGAAATGTGCCCCAAGGGGTAGTGAATGCAGTATTGTACCGATTTGTATGTCAACTCGGAATTTTATTGTACCACTAGAATCCATCCATGAAGGACAAGGCCTCATGAACAGTGCAAGCATCAATGACGTAGTCGATGAAAGGAGTCGGGTGGTTGTCTTTGGGACAAGCTTTTGTTAGGTCTTGAAAACCGGTACTGACTTGAATGGTTCCCTGTTTCTTCATGATGGGTACATGGTTAGAAACCCAAGATGTGTAATCGATTGGATAGATGAATCTAGCTTTATGAAGCTTATCTATATCTTGTTTGATCACTTTCGCTTTAGATGGGTGTAACTAACATTGTTTTGGAAGACGGGTGATACATTAAGCCATGTGTCAATGTGATGGTGGGGTTAAACCCTCACATTTATGAATAATCCCAAGTGAATATATCCCTATACTCTTGTAATAGACTCATGTACGAGTTACTTCTTCTAAGGAGCATGCTTCCCCCAATGATATTTCTTCGTTTTTACCTAGTTTTTTCGAGATAATCACCTTAATGATCGATGAAATATTTGACATGTTTCCTTCGTCAAATGAATCAGCTGTTGGGATAGGGTTCTTGAACCAATTTACCTTCCCTAATGGAAGGAATTATTTTGATTCAATGGCGTAAATATCCTAGGTTTTTATGTTGTTAACATGGAAAATTTTAGGGGCTAATATTCGCAAGTGGGCTAATTTTCCATGGTTTTTCCAAAAAAAAGATTCGCCCATTTCCATTTTTTTATAAAAGTGATTCGCCCAAATTTTACAATATAAAATTATTTTACCTTAGAAATTGCCAACATTATATAGAAAATATATAATATCATTATAAATTAGAATAATTTTACAAATACATCAATAAAATTTTTATATTTTTCATATTAAGGACTAGTGAGATTCGCCAATTTTTTAAACTAGAAAATAATTTTCCATCCTTAAAATTTTCCTTGGCTGCTAGGCACGAACACTTTTTCTAGAAGAAAAATGAGCAGTGATGCATTTCATCCCATAATCCAGTTCCATCATGGCCTCTAATATATCCTCATCAAAGTGAAATAACATGTAAGGGGGAGTTTTTTTGTGCAAGGCCGTGATGAATTGGTTCAGGTCTAACAATGCTAGTCAACAAACATGAATATGATTTTATGGTTGATGTGGTAGAACCAGATGAGGTTGATAGGTTGCAGATGAGGTGGGTCTGCACCGTCGAAGGTACTACTACCATTGTGGTAGTTGCAACGATCTCAACACCAAGGAATGATGAGCAGAAACCATGAGTCATGGTTCCCATGCATGATGAGATGAATCACATATGGTGTTGTGTGTCGTCAACATTAAATGGCAGAATAATTTCTGCAATGTTTGTTTTTTTTTTAGCCAGAGGAGACTCCTGCTCTCTTAGCAGCGTACGAAGGGTGCGGGTATCTTCCAAGTTCCTTTTTTTGAACATTTCTCCAGATGCATAAGTGCCGAAATGTTCGTAACATAAGTAATTCTTCTATATCATGGTCCCGGCTCATGAAAATGATGCATGGAGTAAAATTACTCATCGATCATATGGTATGGGATCCAGTACTTCTCATCATATTAGATGGTGATGATGGGGGATGGTTGCGAGAATATGCATTTTTGTTTTTCTTCTATCTCTTGGTCTTAGAATTTATGTGATTTGGCTCTCTTGGGAATTTTTTTCTAATGCTGCTTTAGCTGCTCTTAACCTTGATAGGTATTGACAATTGATTGTGTGGTGAAATTACAAGAAAATATGGCAATATCAGTGCATGATCTTCTATTTATTAGAGATATGAATGTAAGGTATGGGTGTGACCATGTGAAGACTAAAAATGATCTTATTAAGCTCCCGCCATTGATTGACCATGTGGTCATTTTTCTAACATAGGGCACATAAGATGTTCGATTGGATTCTTACCTTGCCGGGGTGAGGCGTTTCCTTCTTATTCCAAGGTGGCTGGTGAGAATGGGGGGTAGGCCTTGCTGTTACCGGCTGCCTATCTTGTCGTAACTAGAAACCGACTATGTTGGATTATTGGTGACGAATGAGCACATGATGTCTAGGATTAGTCAAAACCGGGGGACATAGGAGCAATGTCGAGCATGGTGGTTATCCTGGAAAATTAGACATGACTAATGATACTTTGCTTTCCAATCCCTTTGGACCACTAGGGTGATTGGGTACCATTTTTGGAATGATACTAAATCTGGGCATTAACTGATTAAATGGTCACATTCATCACATAATACTTAGGTTGGGATTGAGCGTGGAGGGGGGTTAGGGGTGGAAATTTGTCCTTTCGGTGGATGCCTCTCTTCAGATACGTAGAGAATGGACCTAGTTACTTCATTCTCCTCGATTGTGGAACTTTCTATGGATTTTGAATATGATCTGTCCAAGTCGGCGAGATTGGCTATGGCTAGGCATAGCGAATCTAATGCTAAACAGAATCGGGGAATGTAGGTATAATGACAAAGATGGGTGTCATCCTGAAATATTTGAGAATATTGATTGGGTCATAACCCTATGAAGTACACCGGATTGACTGGGTACCATCTTTGAAATAACTCTAATGCTGCACATTGCGTGATCAAATGATCATGTTCATCGAATAATGCGCAAAGATGGACTTGAGGTAGAGGATGGATATGGGTGAGAGGTGGTTTTTCTAGTTACCATCTCTCTTTCAATATATATAATATGGTCATTGTTTCTTCAGTCCTTTGAGTTTTAGTGCTTTCCATGGATTCAGTGTCTGAGCTTGCTAAATTGGGATTTTCAGCGATGCAACGTCGCATGAAATTGAACACTGATCAGAGGGGATGGAAGTTGGGACAATAGCGCATGTGATTTTTTCTCTGATGGATGTGACATGTGTGTATTGGGTACCAACGGTTGAAAGCCCTCAATTCGGGTGTTAAGTCCCTATATTAATAGTGTAGCCCCTTAGTATGTTAGTGTAGCCCCCCTTATTGTTATTATTGTAGCCTTGTAACCCCCATTTTGTTATTATTGTGCCCTTAAATTATTTTTGTTAGGTCGTCTAGGATTACATTGTGGCCCACTAGGATTACATTAGGGCCCCATGGACTCCTATATATAGAAAGGAGGTTTTGTAAATTGTATCATCCAAGAATTGTTCCTTTATGTAATGTATTGGAGGTTGCCCCCTCGAAGTGGCTCATTTCTAAGGCGTTTATATCTCTTTTCTTCTATTTTTGGAGCTGGTTACACAACATTTGGTATCAGAGCTTTGGATTCTAGGGTTTCGCTTCTCCAAACAGGTCATCGTGGCATGTTCACTATAACGTTTTTTCTACGAAGATTCCGAAGCTGAAATTTTTAGGGTGCGAAGCCGAAATCTTGAGGAAGATTGTATAAAAATTTCAGATCTTGGTTCGCAATATTTTCGGAGATATGATCTGTGGAAGTCAGGCCTTTTTTCAGGCTCCTAAACAGGTCATCACGGAATTTGCGCTATAAAGTTTTTTCTACGAAGTTTCAGAATCTAAAATTCATATGGTGTGAAGCTGAAATCTTGAGGAAATTCTTCAAAAAATTTCAGAGCTTGGTTCGCAATATTTTTGGAGATATGATCTGTGGAAGGTAGTGCTTTTTCAGGCTCCTGAATTTCATCTCAAAGAGGTGATCGTGGGAAAATTTTGATAACTCTCTCTCCGGGGATCGGATTGGAGTGCCATAAAAATTGGTCACAAGCACACAGACTATAGTTTCTCAGCTATAAATTTCAGAGACAAAGGACAAAACAGTGACATGTGGCAAGTCATACAAGTTCGCTCTACTGAACCAATCTAGAATTAGGTCATTGTGGGAGATTGGACACAAATTTTTCTTGGAGAATCCAAATCAGGTCAGACCTATGGCATTTGAAAGAAGCATTAGAGGGCTACTACACAGATGAATTTCAGATATCGAAGATTTTCAATTACAGAGATAATTCAATTTCAATATCGAGCTCCTCAAAAGCAAGAAAAAGGTGTGTATTGTTTTTTTCCGAATTGCATAAGTCTTGTTTGAAGAATCAAGTTGAATTGATTCCAAGGGCATATTGGAGAATTTTTTTCAGTAATGGGTTCTATTATGCCTCCAAAAAATAATTCCATACCCATTAAGCCCTCAGAAATATATACTATGACGCATGAGGAGGAAGAATTGCAATATGAGATATCAAAATTATAGTACCAAGTGCAACAAATTTCGATCTTACGAAGAGCAACTGAAGATGAAATAGATGGTTTAAAAGCGGAAATGGAGGCTAAGTTGGATGGTTTGAAGGATCAAATAATAGCTAATATGGATGATAAATTAGTGGAATATCACAGCGAGCATCAACAACAAGTTCTCGAACTCTCAAAGGATAACCCAACTTTGGTGCAGAATCTAATGAAACAACAGGAAGATTAACATCATATCGAAAGAAGTTATGAAGCAGTCATAGAAACAAGAACTCAAAAAGTACGATCAATTTCAGAGTATCTCAGCAAGTGGAAGAACTTTCCTGTAGAATATTCCACATGGGAGGATGAGAATTTTATACAGAAGCATCAAGAAATAATCAAGCGTTTAGGACAACACTTGTTGAAGGAGAGGGGCATGTTAAGTCCCTATATTAATAGTGTAGCCCCTTAGTATGTTAGTGTAGCCCCCCTTATTTTTATTATTGTAGCCTTGTAACCCCCATTTTGTTATTATTGTGCCCTTAAATTATTATTGTTAGGTCGGCTAGGATTACATTGTGGCCCACTAGGGTTACATTATGGCCCCATGGACTCCTATATATAGAAAGAAGGTTTTGTAAATTGTATCATCCAAGAATTGTTCCTTTATGTAATGTATTGGAGGTTGCCCCCTCGAAGTGGCTCATTTTCTAAGGCGTTTATATCTCTTTTGGGGCTGGTTACACAACATCGGGGCACTGTATGATCGAAACACAGTTACCGATCAAACTGGAACTATTACCTCAAAATGATAACTCTAGCCCAAAAGCACTCAAAAAACATGAAAAGCAACTCATAAATGAAAAATGTGTCTATAAGAATGCACTATTTTTTTAGCGTCAAATTTCAACTTTTTCTTTTAAATTATGCTAAAAACCAATTTTTTTCTTGAAAAAAGGATTGAAACAACACCCTTGAAACAAAAAGCGTTGATGATGGAATAATATCATCAATTTTTTGTGTGCAAAAAACAACCTGAAAAAGAAAAGTGTTGATGCTGAAATAACCTCGTTAATTTTTTGTATGCAAAATACACCTTGAAAATGAAAAATTTTAATCTTGGAATAACATCTTTTTCTTTTCTGGGTAAATTGTCAACATTTTTTAATAATGACATAAAAGATAAAATATCATGACTCTGAAAAACCTTCAAATGTCAACGATAATCATGACATTAAAGATAAAATATCAAGTCTTAAAATTCCAATGATTTTTAGGCATGGTATTAAAGATAAAATATCATTTGTAAACAAAATAAAATAAAATAACATAATTTAAATACAAATTCAAAAAAGAAAAATTCAAAAATAAAATAAAAAAGGAAAAAATAAAAAAACACACAATTTAAGTAAAAAAAATAAAACTAACCCAAAAAAAAAAAAAAACTAAAACAAAATTTGTTTTTTCTTTTTATAATAATAATAATAATAATAATAATAATAATAATAATAATAAACTACATAATTAAAAGAATGATAAAATAAAAAATTTAAAATTAGTTAAAAAAATTAAAAAAATTAAAAAAGTTAAAATAATAAA
This sequence comes from Pinus albicaulis, assembly GCA_034641835.2. Classification (NCBI taxonomy): domain Eukaryota; kingdom Viridiplantae; phylum Streptophyta; class Pinopsida; order Pinales; family Pinaceae; genus Pinus; species Pinus albicaulis. Next base: position 606,735,397 of record CM076579.1, read on the forward strand.
AATTAAAAAAAAAAAAACTTAAAATGAAAATTTAAATAATATATATATATATATATATATATATATATATATATATATATATATATATATATATATATATATATATATATATATATATATATATATATATATATATATATATATATATATATATATATATATATATATATATATATATATATATATATATATATATATATAATCCATTTTTACATTTAAAAAAAAAAACATAAAATTAGAAAAAAAAAAGAAAACATTTTTAAAAATAAAATCTAAAAAAATTAAATTAAAAAAAACCAAATAAATTAAAAAAAAACATATATAAAAATTAAAAATTAAAAAATTAAAAAAAAAAAAACAAAAATTAAAAGGAAAAATAACAAAAAAATTAAGACGCCTCTTATTTTATTTTTTTGTTTTTAAATTTTTCTTTATTAAATTTTTTTATTATTTTTTTAATTTTTAATTTTTAAATTTTTATTTTAATTTCATTTATATCTTAATTTTTTTAAAATAATTTTTTATTTTATTTTTCCTTTTCTAATGAGAAAAATGAATTATGTTTTTTTTATTCTTTGAATATATATATACATATATATATATATATATATATATATATATATATTAATTTTCTTTTTCTAAATTTTTGTTGTTTTAAAATTTTTACTTTAATATTTTTTTAGATTTTAATTTTTTTTTAATTAGGTTTTAATTTTTAATTTTAATAATTTAATTTTTTCATTTTCTTTAATTATGTTGTTTTTTTAAACTTATAAAAAAATCTTTTTTTTGTTAATTTTTTTTTTAATTATGATTTTTTTTTTTTTTAACATTTTTATTCGTTTTTTTCATGTTTTTTTTTATATTTTTTTATATTTGATTTTTTTGTCACTTTTTATTTTATTTTATTTTTGTGTTTTAATACGATGAAAATCACCATTCTAAACAAAAAGGATTGATCTTATATCAACACTATTTAAAATTAGCATGAAAATCACTAACATTTTAAAAGAAATGTTCATACTTGATAAATAAAAAGATTTAAAGTGCCAAAAAAATCACCATTTTTCTAAATCAACATGACATTTAAAAAAACAAAATCAAAGTAAATTTAAAGTTCCAAAAATATGCTAAAAAAAACAAGTTATTCTACATCACCCCTTTTCAAATTCGACATGAAAGTCATGACATTTAAAATAAAAAAATTAAAAATTAAAAAAAGTCATAAGAAAAATTAAAGTGCCAAAAATATGCTAAAAAAGGGATGATTCTACATCACTGCTTTTCAAAATCGAGTGCTTTTTCTACTACCTCAAAAAAATGGGTACCAGGTAATTTTCTTGTTTGATCGGTAACTGTGTTTCAAGTGATCGGGTTCATCGTGCAATGCGCAAAATTGGGACATGCGATGTGACCTTTGTTTGCCTTCTTTGAGTCATTGGGTTGGATGAGTGCAAGCATGATGCAGGCTCTTCTTGTGTGTACAAGATGGCTTTGGACCCATCTTCCTCCATTTGTATGGAAGTTGTAGAGGGGACCCCTTGATTAGATTGTTCTAGGGCTTGTAATGCATCCCTATATCGAGTCATCTCCAGGAAATGATGGGTGTAATGCCCGAATTTGTCACATATGGCACACACATGGTTGGTGTGTAACTACTTCCCTTGAGTACTCGTGACCTTCTCCTTTTTATGGGTTTCTTAGGTCACAAAATTTATTTTGGTATGTAGAAGAGTTTTTAACTCATCTAATTCCAAGAAAATGTTAGTAGGATGACCTACGATATAGCAACAATGCACAAGGTTGTAATTCCATATCAATCTTAGGGATGTTTCTTTTTTCCCTTTCTTGTTATGCCTTACAATAGTACTATCCAATGTTGCTGCAAGGGCTTATATGGCTATTATGGCCTCTTGCGGGGTAATAGGAGTTATACCTGTAGAGGTAATACCTAGGCTTCCTAACACAGATGAAGGAGCCAAATACTAGATTGGTATTATGAAGGCCATGTTTAGAAATGTAAGAGTTGCCATTTCTTGGTTCGAAACAAAACCAGGTGGGGGGTACAAAAATGAGGTTTGAGAGATAGCATAAGGTAGGAATGTCGAACCCGTGGCATCAGTATCCATGGTACTGTTTTCTAGTTTCGGGCTGGTTTCAATTTTTGATGAGGTTATCATGCACACTACTTCCTCTATACTTTCTGGGGCTTCCCTTGGTATGATAGGCGGGTCTCCTGGGTATGATCCTAGGATAGAAGATGGTTTGAATTGTCCTGGGCCAAATTTTGTGTACTTCGTGAGTGATTCCATGGTCCTATCTACTTATGGTAGTACAACATCCATAGCAGTGATGGGTTTATTTTCATAGTATGTGAGTTGGTTGATGGTGATGATCCTATCGTCATGAGGGAACATCATCACCCTAAAAATAGAGGATGCGATTGCGGTCATAACGTACATGTAACTCTACCCAAGGAGGATATTGTAATCTAATTTTGCATCTAAGACCTTAATGTCTATGAGGATTTTTTTGTTAGCCAGGTTCACTTGTACATTTTGATTGAGACCTATGGGGGTTGATGGTCGCCCGTCACATGCTGTAAGCATGACGTCAGATGATTTCAATTCAGGTGATCCTAACTTTTTCCAGACTGTTTTGGAAATGATGCACATGGATTCTCCTTCATCCACAATGCACCGGTGTATGGTGGTATTCTGAACTAAAACTAGTATCTGGGAAGCAACTAGAGAAGGAAGCCTCAGGCCTACCTTGTATAGATCAAAAAACATTAGGTGAGAATCAAAAGGTTTGATTGCACCTAAGGCGGAAAGTAAGGCCTTATGCTATGTTGGCCATGATTGTAGGACTTCCAATGTTGACATGGCTGCTAGAGATTGAGCCAAGTCATCCACTATAATATTTCTATGACCAGATTTGAATGATTTCTGAAGGGGCTCAATAGGTAATTTGGAGATAGTTAACAACGCAGTAGGTGCACTCGTACTTGTACCTAACAGGTTGGTATCGAAGGGAGTGTCGTAGTTCATATTCCGTGTTTAGAAGAATAATTCTACTCTAGCCATATAGATTTCATGTTTGTTTCCTCCGTTATTGTATTGGGGTGGTTGTTTTTGCTCAGTGTTAACCACTCCTTGATCGGGGAAACGTTCCTACATCACTGCAGGCTGCTAGTTTTATCCCCCTTGTCTTCGGTTATCCTAGAGTTTCTTCAACTCAGGGAGTTCAAGACAGTGGTGGGTGTAATGACCGTACTCCCCATGTATATAAAAATAATGGTTTGTGCATAGATTGGGTCTCTTTTTTTTTGCTTGGGAGTTATTAATCAGCTCCTAGTTCAGATTTCAGTTGGAGTTGGCCCTAGCCTAAGACCATGGGGGGTGTTGTTGATTACTTCCCCTTGTCTATAATATCCCTTTTGCTTGTTTTTTGGCTTCTTCTTTGTAACGTTTGGAGGATTATTCTTGTTCTCCTAGTCATAGGATGGTTGTTGCTGAGCCTGGGAAGCTTGCACTAGATTCACCAGTGCATTTTTTTGTGTTGGTGGTATATTTTGTGCGGGGAAAGGGAAGTATTGGTTCCCCTATCCCTGTTTGGGTTATGGCTATTGGGGTAAATCTCTTTTATCAACATTTCTTACTGAGTATTGGCTCCCTTGCGAAGGAGGATATGGGCCGCCCTGATGTTGATGGTATGGCATTTCCCTATTCGTCAAGTTCTGCAAAAGTTCGGACTAAATTTGATGGTACCCGGGCTGTGATACATTCTTCTTAGAATCGTAAGAGTATCTTGGGTACTAGTAGCTACTTTTTGGTTGACCTTAAGCTAAGGAACCTATCAAGCCATCAATAGTGTCTGACGCTCCTCGTAACTCTCTATAGGTTTGTAGGCACGACGAAATTTGTAGGACATCATAGATATATCCTGGTTGGATGTAAATGAGTTCAAGTTGATGGGCTTTGCCAATGGTATCTTCCTCTGAGGTAGGTGTGTTGCCACATATTTTGAAATATCTACAGTAAGGGTTTTCAAAAATAAGTCCAACAAAACTCTATCATCGAGTTTGACTTTCCACAAACAACGATGTCTCCTCCATTCGTGGAGATGGCCTGATATATGAACGGATGGTGTTTGTCTGAAATGTGCAAGAAGCTCCATTCCCAAGTCATGGTGAGTTGGGAGTTGGAAATAATTAAGGAATGCAGTATTGAGTTCGCTAAAGGTTTCGTGCGATGCAGATGGTTGTTCAAAATACCATTTTGTCATCAGCCTTGTCAGGGTGCATTGAAATAGTCCCTGTCAAATGGTGTCGTCAATGATACTATTCGACGAACACCATAGGTGGAAAGTCATTATATGATTTTCTGGGTCTTCCACTTGCTTCCCTTCAAATTTTGGTATATCAGAAGGGAGATTAGTGGGCATGGGGGGCCAATTAAGGCCATTCACAATGGGATCATTTGTTAACTTCATTAGATCTGGAATATTTAGTGATGATAAGAACAGTAACTATGTATTGACCGCCATCGTACTCTGTTGAGAAAAAGGTATTTGAATTTTTTGGTTCAGGGGAGGTTCCTAGGGAATCTTACCATGTGGCATACCCTGATGGATATTCTGTTGACTCCCTGAAGGGGTATCTATCCTTTTACCTCGAGGGGTCATAGGAGGAGTTGAGTGTGGTTACCATATTGGGGTTTCCATTGGTGTTGTAGTTGGTTACCCTTGGGGGTTTCCAATCAAATATGCCTCGATAAAGGATGATCCGATAATGGAGGCAGCACAAAGCCCTCTATGCCTAAAATACGGGAGGCTTGACACTCCTCCCTTCAATGGGGGTAGGTTTAAGAAACACCTAGATCGATAGGGTCCCATTGGGTCCCCTATGATGTTGATTAGTGTAATATTTTTGGTATTTGTGATTTTTGAGGAATTATGACTTATATAAAAGAAAAAATATAATCACATGCATAAAACAAAGCGAAAAGTGAAAAGGTAATTTTCCTATTTAAATTTAAAATATGTGATCAATCAAGAAAAAAATGAGGTTTTTGTTTGTTTTGCGTATGATACCAAAAGCCTATATAGACCTAATCATCCTTACAATCTCATTTTGAATGGGTCATGCGAAGATCTCTTCTGATGGGTATTGAGGCCAACGTCTCGAAATAACTGGTGATGCCTTATAGCAGCCGAAGAATCGACCACAGTAATGGTATGAGGATCGAGTGTTTCCTGCATCGTCACCTATAGGGAAGGATGCCCTAGTTTTGGCCATTAAAGTACCATCCTCCAACATGAGCATTCGAGTCTTGAGCCTCTTGGTAATCGGTTACCAGTACCAAGCACTAGATGGGTTAGGTAGCCCCAAATGGTACCACACATACTGGGCCTAAGCTTAACCCCCTCTGAAACAAGTCTCTATAATGCTCGAGTATTCAGTCCATGGGAAAATAGATGGATTTAAAGTTCCCTAAAATGTCAACATCTATGTTTCAAAATGTATTATGACCATAGATGCCTACTGGATGCCTACCCCTGATGGTCCTAACCTAAACTTTAATTTCTTTTGTGGCCCTTGTGGAGAGAATTTAATGAGTTAAAATTATTGTTATTTTTAAGGAGTCTCGATTTTTCATTAGCGTGTGCATTTGTGAAACAAATGTAAGATAAGAACAAAGGTCCCAAAACATTGGGTTCCTTTTTATTCAAAACTTACCGATGCTTCATGTGTGTTTTGAATTGAACAATTGAGAGTGTGATGAGATGTGGATATCTGATGATCCTTTACAGTCCTTTTCTAATTACACTATGTGTGATTGTTCCTTGCAAAAACTTGAAATGATGTGAAGATTATGGGCCACTTACACTTTTTCCTCATTAGACTATGTTTGCACTATAGGGAGATGGTAGTTCAAATTGCCTTAGGAAAGTTTTCATATGTTTTTCCAAGCTCACCAAAAGGTGCAAGGACAACAGAGATTACTCGCTTTCGTTATGGACACTTTGACCCTAGTCCTGAATCTAATGAAAAGAGTGAAGTAACTTAGCTAGTAAAAGAAGTGTGGATTTATGGGCCACTTACATTTTTGACTAATTAAGCTATTTGTTCTGTATTTCTATGAGAAAATAACTTTTTTAGAAAACATATGCGGATTAGGGCCACTTTCTTTTCTCCTACTTAAATTATGTGTAATTTGAAAATATTAACTAAAATTAAAAAAACACCTAATTTCTATGCTAATTGAGATTTAGTGCAGCAACTAACTGCCCTAAGAGTAGTAAAATGCAGAACAAAGTGATGGAAAGTTATTAGGGATTTCCAATCACCTTACAAATGGGAAAAATATGCCAATTTTTGGCTTGCTATTCTGTTGTGCTGGTTATCTTCCCATAGGCACAGAGTGTGCGTCTGTGAGAGGGTAATGCATGTTGTTGGGAAGAAACAAAACAAATTCACTCTCTTTTGTTTGGAAGAGTCACATAATATGATTAGAAGCTCACAGAGAATGAAAGGATGGTTTGAAGCAGACTTGAGTAGGGACAATGACCTCCAAACGAAAACCATTAACTTAATAATAGGAATTCAGTGGAGTCGCCATTCCTGTGGTGGTGTTTTTGCTACAAGGATGTACCAAAATGAACCTCTTTAGTATTTGGTTTTTATTTTCATAAGAACATAGGGAAAAATGATGTTACTATTAGTGAAAAACATAAAAAATGTAAACAAAACTCAAAGGGAAATCTAAGCATACAACACTATGAACTAAAATAGAAAATACACAAGTTAAAAATGATCAAATGGAGCAACAACCCAATAAGACAAATGGATAATTATCCGTTGATTAGGTGCTGGTGGTATGAAGAACACAATGCTAAAATCTCTTGAAGTGATTCCTTTGAGCTATGGAACTCAAATACTCAGAACAAGGGGAGCTCATTTTCTCAAGTTCCCTGCAAGTATCTCCTCCCTCTCTCAAAAGGATGTTGATTATTGTCATATGGTGAAGCTCTCTCTTAGACTGAGATATTGGATGACCAACATGTGAGTCATTCAAATCCTTCTCCTGCTACACTTGCAAGATGGTTTTATATGGATCAATTTGGCTAGCATAATAACGTGTCTCTTTTTTATCTTCCCATGGCCAGTTTATATAGAAAATGTTTGAACTTATCTTCCCTCTCTTGGCCCAGTATTGATAGTGACACAAGAGTGGGGAGGAGATTCCTTTGTGGGCTACACACCTTCTCCAAGTGGCTTTATTTTGATTGTTCTTGACCGTACTAAACAAAGAATCATCCTTTTCAAGTATTTGAAGTGGTCCCGGATGGTGACTTCTCATCATCTTTAGGATCGTGCGGCTATCGAAGGAATAGGCGTGATGTGTGCAAAAACCCTTTGTTGTTGGTGCATTGTCCACCAATTTCCTAGTTGGACCTTAGGAATTTTAAAATTTTTCCTTTCCTAATGTATTTCTTTATTGAAAATCTTTAATTGTACCTTTTTCTTGACATTTTTCTAATGTCTTGTGCCTGTATGATTTTCTAGTGTTAACACTTTCCTACATAAATCACACAAATTTCCATTAGATTAACCATAAGTAATTGTAATAAATTAAAATCATACCTCATTGGTATATTATCAATAAGGTGACATTTTCAATTCTATTTGATTCATGTCACAACAAGTCAATTGGCTCCTCTATCAAATCATCATGTATAATAATATCATATCTGGGTAACTCAAAAGTCAATCATCATAAATAAAAATATTAGATTATGTACACAATTTTTAAATTTAAAATAGAATATAAGATTAATACTTATATTCAAATTGTTATTTTCTTCTTCCTTTATACACCCCAGATCGATTGTCCAACCAATAAGCATACATTGGCCTTTGTGCCCTCTATACACACACTAAGTCAATTGCAAAACCCAAAAAGAAACCATTTCCTTCTCTTCTCTTCAACATCATACATGCATTGGATTAGTTTCCAAATCGGCATGCACCCAACGCCTTATCTTCTCTTCTCTTCCATACACAGAATCAATTTCCCAAAGCAATAAGGGAATCTATAGGATCACCTCCACCCTCAATCATTAAGGGAATCTTGAGGCTCCATCCACCTCATAATGAATACACACACACACACATATATATATACCTACCACATACCTACCCAAAACATGTTACACAACATAACATAACAAAACACATAGCATGTACACATAGCACAAAACATGAACATGTGTCACAATTCCACATATATATAACACATGCACATATACACATGTCTCAACACATTGTAACATAAAATCAAGGGACCACATCATCTCTATTTATGTGACCCAAGCCATATTGCCTCTAGTGTCTTTCCCACCTTCACTACGTGCATCCATAATCTAAATTTAGGATCTATGGTGTTTTTAATTATCCATGCTTGTCCCAACATGTCGCAGGTCACACTATTTTCCTTTTGTTGATATATCCTTCAACATTCCCTTCTCATAATATAAACATGGGCATAATATTAGAATCATATTCACGTGATATTAAGATCATAAATTTCAAAGGCTACTTTTTCCCAATCGATTCCTCACATAACCAAGAATCACAAACATGTCATCCATTAATATACCAATTTCATAAGCATAACCAATCATTCTTCCACAAGAAAAATCTAGAAAATAAGATTTCAATCACAATGGCATCATATACATGTATTAAATCATAAACATGATCATGATCCCAACACAATTGCATGTGTCCATAAGGTTAAGGTTAAGAGAAATTCCTTTATCCATTCAAAGCACACACAAAATTGAGAACAACAATTCCCAACTTGGCCAAGGAATTTTTTACCTTAAGCCCATTTACTTTACCTTTCCTTGTCATTTTTTTCATGGTTATATTTCTATTCTTCATTTATCCTTATGGATCCAACCATCCCAATTGGTTGTCACATTTTTCCTTCCTTCCTCCAGTTTCCCTTTATTCATATGTTGGGCTCCATTTGGGTCTTACATTCCATGTTGGGTTCCACTTAGCTCTTCCTGAGCTCCATTAGTTTCCTCTTTCCCTAACAAATTCCCAAACCCCCAGAGATAAAAGGAAATACAAAGAACAAAAAGTGAATGATACATAGAAGTCCAAAAGACAAGTCAAAAACATAAACAAGGTGGGATGGACATTCACCAATCACATTAAAAAATCATAAATCAAGTATAAAACCAATCATGAAACACCAAATGCACAAAAGTTTCAATAGACACAATAACTCAATCCCCATGAATCTCGGTTTTTCCAAGGGTTCATAACTAAAATCTTAGCTCGAGCCCTCTTCAATATTTTATAGCAGCCCCTTTTACCCTATAATTTCTTCTGAAATGATGCCATGTACACACATAATTTTCCTTTCCTTATTGTACCAAGCACGCTGCCTTGCAACTAAACACATATCTCATTTTACATAATAGTCACATGCCCAAAAATCCATGACATGGATATGCATTTTTTATCTCAACATAATTTTTCAAAAATCATAATTTCTACATGCACATGCACATATCAACACTCAAAATATTTCAATCCCCTTGATGAGTTTAGCTATCATTGGAAACTATCTAGTATGCCTAAATAGCATCATTAATTTTATTTCACCTCTGTATCGAGACCAAACGACAATTTAAATTCAACCTTTATACCAATTATAGTAAGGAATATTCAACTTTAAAGGAATTAATTAGCAAAAAATTATCACACCAGTATTAGGTTGTGCATAACCATGTATATCCAAGATTAGAATTCAACTTCTTATCTCAAAATTATTGGCCTTTATTATTATCAGTCTCTTTACCAAGGTCCCTACTACCATCGGTTAAGATCAACATTTTTTAGCTTCATTTATTCCGTTTACTGAGACTCCTACTACCATATTTTAAGATCAACATTTGTTAGCTTTAATCAGTCTCTTTCTTGAGATCGTCATTTGAAATATTTTTTACTACCTGATAAGTCAAGACAGACTCCAATATTGCAGTCTCATCCTGTAGGAGAACTAAAATCCTTTATTCACAAGGTCTCATAACACCTTATATTTTGAACTCATCTCATTCAAGTAAATATCATGAATGCTCCATCTCGTAGTGAGATTTTTATATGGAATCTATGACTGCAGACGGAAGTGTCTTCCCTACACTTGGTGGCTTAGTCTAGAAAAACAGAAGGAAAAACTAGCTATTGTTTTCCTTAAATTAAATAGATAATGGGATGAAACCTACTTGTAATATGACTTATGATTCACTCCTTTCTTGTCTTGAATGCTCCAATCCTATCTATTGTTTTCAAAATTGTAACCTATGAAATCAGGCAACAAAAGCCAACTATTTATAGAATATATGTAGCATCATCTAAATACTTCATTCAATAGATCAATGTGGCATCGAAATACATGAAATCATAACATCACATATATGAAAAAAAAAATATTTTAATTAATATAAATGGAAAGAGTTACAACCATAAATAGAAGTTGATCGTGTAGAAGAGCTCCTCTAGGCTAACGTGTTCCTTCTTTTTCACAAAGTGCACCTCTAATAACCCTAATGCATGGAATGTTAAATATTTACAAAAAAAACATAAGGTTATAACTCTACTAATAACCCTAATGAATGGAATGTTAACTTTTTACAACAATAACATAAGGGCATAATTCTATCTCCAAAATCCAACCCCTAGCTTGTGGATGGCCACAAATATATAGATGAGGGGAGTAAGTTAGGATTTCTTATCCAATTACCAATCAAGGGATTGAGATCCACTCTTGATGGGAGGATGGGATCAAAGGATAAAGGATGCAAAATCCAAGGTAGGATAGGATAGGATCTAAATGTTTTATCTGATGTAAATGGTTGTAAAAAATTCTGGAAGCTTCTGGAAAAAGAGGTTCCCGTAATTTCTCTCTTTCTCTCAAATTTCTAGAACTAATGCAGGTTCATAGTGGAGAAACCTGTAGGTGATCAACGCATGCCACAATGTAGAAATCTATAGGTGAAAATTGTCCAATAGGATGCTAGGGAGTGTTGGTCCTTAAAATGACTGAAACAAGGTGTTTTTAGGCAAAAAAATTGGGATATAGGAGTGTCATGCATAGGGATTTGTGTTATGATGATGTCAAAGGGTAAAAGGATTTTTATTGATCTAGTTTGTACGCCAACTGATGATATGTGATAAAATGGCCTATAAAATATTTCCCCCTAAAGCGTAAAGTCAGGAATGGTGACTAATGGCTGAAGTGTACTTAGTTACAGGTCAAGATCAAGAGCAACTCTCGAGATCATATTCTGTTAAAATACATTTACATCATGATATCTTTGTTGAGGGAGGCATACCCATACTCAACACATAATCTAAAATTACATGTATAATGATCAAAAGACATGTCCAATGATGATAAATGATGGACCCATGTCTTACACCATTTTTTGGTCATCTAACCTATTGTTATTAGATGGACCCAGGTACATCATGTAAGACCAATTTTACCCTAAGTAAAATTGCATTCACTATGAAAAATAACTTGGTAAATCACCTTTATTAAGTTGTTTATGGTCTAAACAGGAAACCGCATGAGGAAATATTAAATAAATCTACATTTTTTTTATTTTCCTTAAGGAATAACTAGTTAAACAACAGTTTAAATAATATTCCTGGTTATGTTTAACCCAAAACAGGTAAATTAATTAGATAAATCATTATTAATCTTATTATTTCCTAAGAATAAATATTTAAACCTTATTTAAATAATATTATTTGTTGAATATGACTAAATCACCCTTAAATAATTAATAAATCATTATTTATTTGATTATTACTCAACCACATCCTTAAAATGATAAATAAATCATTTATTTATTTATTATTTACAAATAAAGGGATTTGACCCAAGTCAAATTCCTTTTCCCTCCAACAAATATAATAAAATATTCCATAAAAGTTGGATCTTGATTTGGTTAATAATATTTTAACTATGCACCAATATCTAAACTAACTCAATATTTTTTGATAAATAGAAGGGTTTTCCCATTCATTTACCACCTTTTGTTGCCTAAAGATCACTCTAGATCTATACTTTTGGTCTGACTTTGATCCACCATCACAGTCATATTTTGCTACCATTTTTGTCTGGGTTTTCTACACCATCAAGAGAGAGGAATTTTAGATCTGAAGTGTTGGGGACTTACAAGAACCCATCCCATTGAGGAGAACTGGTAACGCCCTTCTGTGTTTTCCTCCCAGGTTCCATTAATACAAATTCATTCAACATATTTTTGTCTTGTCTATTGGATGCATGGAGTAAATCTTGTTTTATCTACTGCTCAATGTCTTTTGATGCATAGATCTAGATTTTTTTAGCATTTATCTTGATCAACTAACTGTAGTTCTGAAGATATTGGTAGCCATATTTTTCTGTTAGGGTTGTTTGTTATGCGCAGCTAAAGTGGTCTTTTTTCGCACACTTGGAATTAAGATTCATACTAACAACTGGCAACTCCACATGGGTTTACGATTATGACCTCTATTGTTTTTATGATCCTTGCATATCCAGCTACTTCAAACCCTAGGATTTCTCTTCAGCCTCTTGTTTTTTCTTTTCTTGATGTTGTTTTTAACCTATAAAACCCTAAAACGATAAAAATTCTAACTTTCGTGTGTTTTTGGACCTATTACATAGGTGACACACATCATCTGCAGTTGAGACAACAATTTTTTTCTGAAATCTGCCGCTGAAAGTGCAGGTCACACTTTTTGGCCCAAATCCTGTGACTTGGAGCTTCAGGAAGCGAGAATTAGCCCAAAAACTACAACCTCTGCTGAAAACAGGTCAGAAACTGTGACCTGCACTTTTTGCAGGAATTTTTATGAAAGTTTTTTGGGTTTGTATAAGCCTCTGTTCAGGGTTTTCTAACCTCTGTCTTCACCTGTTTTGGACCTGTACTTGTTCTTTTTTTCTCAACTAAGTGGGAACCTAGCCCCCTAGGGCTTTAATACCCTCCACCTCTTGTGAAAGAGTTTTTTCTATTGCAGGTTGTCTGAGATTTCAGAGTCTTCAACCATTTTTTCAGATCTAATACCTCACGTTCAAATCCACTTCAGATTAGCTTGTTATCCATCAAAATCATGTCATTTAGATTTTTTTGATTTTCCTCTAGGGTTCACTCTGTTTCCCTCCAGAAGATAGCCTTTTGCCACCTCATTTACAACAATTTTTCCTCTGATTTGTTGTTGTTTTATGCACCACTTTCTAGTAGATTTGTCCTTTAGATCTCCGCCCCTCTTGAATTTATATATATTGGCTATTTTAGTGTGTTTTGATTAGTTTTTTACTCACCTACATACTATTTGTTGAGAGGCCCGCCTCCTTGGGTTTAGATTATTGCATTATTCGCTATTTATTTTCTATTTTTGCAGGCTTATATATTGTCATTTGCAGGTTTATTTTCAGGTACGTAGCACACTTTTTATTTTTCTTTACAAACATATGGGTTTAAAAATTAAAATTTACACACTTTTCACACACATCCTAAGCGAAAAAGAGCTTGTTTAACACTGCCAAGCAAAGACTCTAAAACATTGAAATCAATTGATCCTGCACCTACCTAACCTTGTCAGTATCTTTTTCCTTTATGCCATGTTTGTGTCGTCATCATTGCACTACCAAGGCATTTATCCCAGAGACTTCTTGGCCTTCATCGTCAGTTTCCGGTAGGAAGAGTTACCCCTCCGCGTAGGATTCGAGTTAGTCCTCCACCGAGTCCACACTCCGACTCTTCTTCTGGTCCATTGGGTTCTCCTTCTCATTCTTCCTTTAGTTCTCCCCCTGTCACATTCACCATGTCTGGTGCAGGACCTAATGCTAGTGGTAACCCCAGCCCTCATGATGGGAATACCACTAGTGGGACCGCAACGGACACTACCCCTGCTGCGCCCTTTCTCCCCTTCATCGCTAGCCTCAGCCTTCCCAATTTTGACCAATTGATAAATGAACCTATACACCATGATGCTAGTTGACCTACTATGCCAAAAAATCTCCCTTCCAATATCCCAAAGTTTGAAGGCCTTGCTGGAGAAGATCCTACATATCATGTTTGATCTTTCCAAATGTGGTGTTCGTCTAACTCCATTACCAATGACTCTGTCCGTATTTGGTTGTTCCAACGTACGCTAACAGGTGAAGCTTCTAAATGGTATGTTGATCAGGCCCCTTCCTCTCATACCACCTTTGTGACTATTGCCCAAGCTTTTCTGTCTTACTTCCGGCTTCCCCTTCGTTATGACACTAGTACCGAACTCTTGAATTCTTTTTGTCAATCGTCTGCGACCTGCCTATCAGACCATGTCTAGGAATGGCAGAGAAGACTGTGTCTACAGGGAATGGTTCCTTAGATCTCTCTTACCACCTATAGGGAAAGATGTCACATCGCACTTTCCTCAAACCAAAGAAGTCACTCTCCAAATTGCATTAAAATATGACCTGATCTACGCTCAGTCGGGTTATGTTTATATCGCTCTACCTAATCTTCCTAGAAAAAGTGGTGCCAATGCACCAGGGTCATCTCACGCCACCGACGGTATCGTTGAAGCTCTCTCTAATCCATATGCTAAACCTCCCATGGGCTATGGCTTTCCTCAGGGGGGGCAGCACCTCCTGCAATTTTCCCCCTCCGAGTAGCACGTATCCAGGATACGGCATGCATCCTCTTTTTTTCCAAAATCCTGTTCACCACACTATTACCCAACCTCCTTATTATCCATATCCACATCCTGGTGCTCTAGATCCTCTAGCATTAGCACCACCTCCTCCCTTGCCTTCTCAACCCCTGCAATAGTAGCCATCGCCCCCTCAGGGGCAGGTGTATGCACAACAGGGAGCAACTAATCCTCCTACCTCTAAAAAGAAGAGGAAAGGCACTCAAAATCAGTCTGGTGCTAGTAATGCTCGACCTAATCCTCAAAATAATGCTCCTAACACTGCTAACCAACAATAGGGCACCCAGCCCAAGCAAGACAAGCCTGTTCGCACGAAAAAGCCTTGTTCTTGTCAGGTGGCCACTCAACCTCTTCCATTTGGTACCTTCAATTACTAGATTCTCATGATTAACTTTGATCAACCTATAACCATAGACATCAATCTTTAGACTTGGTCTTATCAGTACAGCAAGCCTCCCGCTACGTCTATCCCTGAGCTGCCTCCTTCGGTACCTACAGAGCCTCTTTCGACACCTAATGGTCCCTTGCAGATCCCTCTGCCTAAGGTGGAGTTTCATACCAAGATCCCTAAGGGACCACGATGCTAAAATGCTACTTCTGGTAAAGCTGCCCATTCGTATAGCATAGTAGATGATTTGGCACAATCCCCTGCTGCCATTTCAGCACTGGAACTCCTCTAACCGAGCCCTTCACAATGAAAAGCTCTATTATCTGCCATGGGTGCTGTAGATCCTTCTGACGATCGATTGATTGTCTTTG
The DNA here is from genome assembly GCA_034641835.2 of Pinus albicaulis. Taxonomy (NCBI): domain Eukaryota; kingdom Viridiplantae; phylum Streptophyta; class Pinopsida; order Pinales; family Pinaceae; genus Pinus; species Pinus albicaulis. The sequence goes on from CM076579.1 coordinate 606,750,950, forward strand.
ATGTTAACCAGTCAGAACATCCTCCTCTCCCTGCTTCCGTCGCCTTCCAAATCCTAGTCAAGATATGGAACGCCAACATTTCCCAGTGCATTATTGATGATGGGGCATCCACCTATGTCATGTTCGCTTCGGTTTGGAAGCAACTCGGATCACCTGAGTTGCCTCCTTCCACGATCACTCTCTGAGCATGGGATGGCCACGCCTCCTAACCCATTAGCTTATTCCGCAATTGTCTTATTACTCTTGTGGGCAAGACTGTTTGCGTTGATGTAGAAGTCATATATGCTCCCTTAGATTACAACATTCTATTGGGTCGTAGCTACAATTATGCGATGTCTGCTGTCCCTTCCGCGGTCCACCGCAAGATTTCCTTCTCTCATAATAGAAAGATAGTCACCATTGACCAGTTGACATATTACGAACTGAAGTCTCAAACCTCCCCTGAGTCCACCATATCTTTAGTGGCCAACAAGTAAACCGTCGATCCTTTGACCAATGTCTCACCCAAATTCTACAAAGATTCCTCATTACTTGTTACTTTCCCTGATCTTCCTCCTTGTGTCTTTGATCCCAGCTTATCCAATGTTTGCGTGATGCAATTTTCTCGGGTTGCTCTCAAGCGGCCTGCCTCGGCTAGTCATCAGCCTCCTCGCCCTCCACATCCTACTCCTAGCCCTTCAATTCAGCCTTCTTGACCTCCTCCTCTTGGCCCTTCAGCTGGTATCCATGAGCCTCTCTACCCTCCTCGAATAGTTCCTCCAGGCGTTAACCATTTAGGAGTCATCCCGCCTAGCCATTACCCCTCCGGTCATATACCGTTCCTAGCTCCCCCACCAGGAGTTTATACGGCACGTGTCATGGAAACCCTCTCTCTTCCTAATTTGAACCTTGGGATTCTCATTTGGTACCTTGATCCTCTAGCCGCTACCCCACCTGGTCAACCCAAACCTTATCTTGCTTTGACCCCGGTTGAACCAGTCCCCATGATTTTTCCTGCTACAACAGTGCCTCAGCCACCTCAATAGGAACCACCTCTTGTTGCGACCGCTTCAGGTAAGAAGGGAAAAGCTTTCATGGGGGCAACCAAAGACAAGGCTACTCCGACAAATCTTTCCCCTCCTCGACCGCCAAAAAGGTACTATCCAGTGTGCTTTGTGTGACGTTGTTAGTCACGCCACCCGCACTTGTCCATAGTTGCCTCATCTTAAGTCCATGGTCAATGAGACATTTCCAGAGTTTGATATCCCTGAGGTTTATATCACTATACCTAATTCAGTCCTGAAACTAAAAACTTTGTGCACTAATAACCCCTGTGTTTTGTGCGATTTCCATGTCCATTACACTCACATCTGTCCCCGCCTTGAAGAGTATCGCTCCTCTTTGGAAGCGTTCCACCAATTAGAGGCCAAGCATGACAAGTTCACCTCTCACTTCTCTACGAGTTTTGCTCCAGCAGAACCAGAGGATCTGCCTACTCCCATTGACATTCCACCTCCCGATGTTAAGATGACAGAACCTTCAGCCAAAATTTTCTACCTATCATCATCCATAAGACCCTCGGTAGAATTCCCCTTGGAGACTTCCCCTTATGTTTCACCTAACCTCCCTTCAGCGATCACCTTGGGCTCAACATCGGTAGATCCTTTATCTTCTTACTCTTCTATCATCCCCCATGACGTTGCGCATGTGAGCCTTTATTCACATGATGATGAGTTAGGTAGTTCTACTGCGTCAGGAGGTCTCTCATCCTCTAGTCACCCCATCTTCCATTCCGATGAAGACATTATGGAAGCTATGACCAAACCTGACTTTCTGTGGGATGATATGCACCACCGCACATACTTCCTCCCACAGTAGTCCCATGATCAATATGCTATGGAAACTAAATACTTCATTCCTGATGAGGTTGATTGGTTTAGAAATCCCATCCCTATACCTGATGCTTTCGAAGAAGGAAATATGGCCAATATCTCCCCTACCATTAAAATTGACATTTCTGACAAACCAGGGATAGAAGAAAATATCACCTTGAGCGCTCATTGCACCCTGGAAGAGGTTGAGGCTTACACCAAGCTATTAAAATAATTCCATGATATTTTCACCTGATCCTATTCAATAATGCTTGGACTTGATCCTGCCATTGTCGAACACCATATCGATACATGGCCTAGTGCCAATCCTATCCGTCAAAAGTTGAGACCCTTTAATCCTTATATACGAGAAGCTTTTAAAGATTAAATCGATAAGCTCAAGAAGGCTAGTTTTATCTATCCCATTGAATACACCACTTGGGTGTCCAATCTGGTTCCTGTTCTCAAGAAACAAGGCACCATCCGTGTCTACACTGACTTTCGCAATCTGAACAAATCTTGTCCCAAAGACAACTTCCCCACATCATTCATTGACCAAATCATCGATGAGTGTGCGGGGCACGAGGTTCTATCCTTTATGGATGGTTTCTTTGGGTACAACCAAATTGTTATCCGTTGTGTTGATCAACTTAAAACCACGTTCATTATTCTGTGGGGAAAATTTTCCTATCGATTCATGCCGTTCAACCTTAAAAACGTAGGAGCCACTTTTCAGTGGACTATGTCTTACTATTTCCATGACTTGACTCATATTATCCTTGATTATTTAGAAGAACTTATTGCACATTCTAAACATCGGGCGTGGCACCTCCATGATCTGTGTACCGTCTTTCTCCGATGTCGCAAGTATAATATCCACCTAAACCCACTGAAGTGTGTCTTTTGTGTACCTCCTGGTCGTCTTCTAGGCTTCATTGTGTCTAAATATGGTATCACGTTTGACCCATTGAAAGTTCAATCCATCCTTGAGCATCCTATCCCTCATACTTTACACTAGTTACAAAGCCTCCAAGGAAAAACTAATTTCCTTCGCCAGTTCGTACCTAACTATGCCACCACCGCGCATGGGTTCCTTAAACTCCTCCGCTCTAATATCCCTTTTGTCTGGGATGCCTATGCTCAAGAGTATTTTGATGCCCTGAAGCATGCTCTCACGTCCTCTCCCTTGATTCATCCACCTGACTTTGATAGGGATTTCATCCTGTATATCTCCGCTTCCACCTACTCGGTTGCTAGAGTCCTCATTCAGGAAGATGACAATGTAATTGAGCATGTTATCTATTATGTCAGTAATAACTTGGTAGGACCTCCTGTATTCTACTCACATGAAGAGAAATTAGCACTGGTTGTCATGTTCTCTATCCAGAAACATCGTCATTACATCCTCATGTGTTCCACCAAGGTCGTGACTAATTCCAACCCTATGGCATTCCTATTGAGTCGTCGAATCATTAATGGGAAGTATGCCCGTTGGTTCGTGATCCTCCAGGAATTTGATCTTGAATTTGTCACACCCAAAAGTAAGAAAGGTTTAGCCCTTGCTGAACTCATTTCCAAACTACATACAAGTACCCAGGATCCTCTAGTTAATGATAATTTCCCTGATGAACATTTATTTTCCATTACCACCGATGATCCTTGGTATGGGGACATCCTCACTTATTTGCAAACCAAAAATTTCACCCTCCATCTTGACCGTGATGCTCGACGACATATCTGACACCAAGCCCCCCACTACCTTCTTATAGGTGACGACCTTTATCGTCGCAGTGTAGATTTTTTACTTCATCATTGTCTCACACACCTTGAAGCAGAAAAAGTTCTCAATGCCTGTCATAGCGGTGCTTGTGGTGGCCACCTCTCTGGTCTTACCACTTCCCAGAAAATCATGCGCATTGGGTACTTTTTTCCTTCTCTCTTTTGTGATTGCATTGAGGCAGTCAAACACTACCCCAATTGCCAACTTTTTTCCCATAATACACGAGCTCATCCGGCTCCCCTCCATCCTGTCATCTCTGCTAGTCCCTTCTGTAAATGGACCATAGACTTTATGGAGTGTCAACTGTCATCGACTGGTAACCATAATTATATCATCGTAGCGGTTGACTATTTCACTAAATGGGCTGAGGCCATGCCAACGTTTAACAACATGGAAGCTACTTCAACCCTATTTTTATTTAACCATGTGATCGCTCGATTTGGAGTTCTGAAAAAATTGGTCTCTGACCATGGCTGACATTTTGAAGATGAGACATGGCGTGAGATATCCTCACTATTGGGCTTTGAGCACCAGTATTCCTCCTCTTATTACCCCCAAGGTAATGGCCAAGTTGAAGCAATCAATAAAATCCTTAAAACCATGCTTCAATGGATGGTGGATAAGCACAAAACCAACTGGCACATTATGCTCTTCCCTGCTTTGCGGGCCTATAGAACTTCTGTTAAAACTGCCACTAGGTTTACTCCTTTCCACCTTGTTTTTGGAGAGGAGGAAGTCTTACCGATCAAGTGTGAAATCCCTTCCCTTCATCTAGCTGTTGAACTTCTCCCTGACACCCAACCTTTAGAACAATGACTTATCATGCTTGAGTACGCTGTCAAAGACCATCGTGTTGCATTGCAAACCATTGAGGCAGTTAAGAAACACACTAAAGCTCAATATGACCGAAAAGTCCACCCTCGTACTTTTCATGAAGGTGATATTGTTCTGGTGTATGACCAAGCCCATGATGTCCTTGGTCATGGGAAGTTTGACTCATTATGGCTATGCCCTTACATCATCAGCAAGGATTTAGGTTAGGGGGCATATCTATTAGAGGACTTTGAAGGCCATCCCCTTCCCAATCCTCACAATGCACTCTATCTGAAGAAATATTACCCTTAGCATTTCCTTCTAGAAATGCATGTTTTATTTTCTTTAGGTAGCCAGCTCATGATTTTTGTGATTTGGTACTCCACCAGGACACATTTTTTCCATGAAGTGTCACTTCACCCCTCCTCAAAAATCGAATTTCTTCACTTGCAACACTTGTACTGGGGGCACCACTTTGCCTCCATACTTTTCCATGCTCGCGTCGACTTTCTTCATGAGTTACAATTTTGTACTCATGTTTGTATTTTCCCCATTAGACATTTTTTGTGTGGCAGCACCATTGAGTCACCCTTGTTTAGAGCATTTGAGTTGAGTCATCATTGCATTCATGGAGTCTATCCTGAATCCCTTTGTATCCCGCTATAGTCCTCCATCCTTCATTGCTTGGTCCCTCTCTCGTGTTGCACATTATGGCCTTCAGTCCCACTGTCCCTTATCCCTCATGATATTGTGTCAGTCGCTACCAGGTCATCCATGCCCTTCATGCTCTAACAAGGGAAGTCGTCCATCCGCTACCAACACTCTACTTACTACCACCGCAAATCATTCAATCGATCTACTATTTTATCAATCGGTGTCACTTCCGTCAATCGCTCTACTATCATGGGAAGTCATCCATCCGCTACTCAAGATACTTCCCCATTTCACATCATAAATGGTGTCGGGTCATTAATCGCTCTACTATTTTCTCACATGCCCGGATGACCTTTTTCATTACAAACCCTTTGATATTATGATGCCTCTCCATCAATTTGACGAGCCATCAATTTGACGATGTCGGCCTCAGTGACTTTCAGCGCCTTTTTGATTGCATGTATGAGTCAGATTTTCAGAGCCCTTTCCTATTTACAAGGGCATCTAGGCTGTATTTATATCTCATGTACTTAGATATTATTGTACAAGTCCTGGCTGTTATCCCAAGCACAATATGTATGTGGGATTCATTATCATGTTGTTTATCTAGCTCATGTTTATGCCAGCATGTACTATATTGTTCAATCCCTTGTTTACTGGACGCCTTATTCTTTGTACTTTATCTCGGCGGGCATAGGTATGCCTCCCCCACCTCCTATAGCATAGGTACTCACTCATAAAAGAGACTTGTCGCTCCTGTAAGTCTCGCCTCCTCAGGGTCTAGTCCTTTCAACACTTTGGTATACCTTATACTTCTCTCTCTTTGACTTCCCCTTCAGTGTCTAGTGATTGAGTTCTTACAACATACTTCGGTCATACAATTAGCTCCTAACGCTCACACGCTGGGGGGAAATATATTACACCAGTTTTTGGTCATATAACCTATTGTTATTAGATGGACCCAGGTACACCATGTAAGACCAATTTTACCCTAAGTAAAATTGCATTCACAATGAAAAATAACTTGGTAAACCACCCTTATTAAGTTGTTTATGGTCTAAAAAGGAAACCCCATGAGGAAATATTAAATAAATCTACATTTTTTTTATTTTCCTCAAGGAATAATTAGTTAAAAAATAGTTTAATTAATATTCCTGGTTATATTTAACCGAAAGCAGGGAAATTAATTAGATAAATCATTATTTATCTTATTATTTCCTAAGAATAATTATTTAAACCTTATTTAAATAATATTCTTTGTTGAATATGACTAAATCATCCTTAAATAATTAAATAAATCATTTATTTATTTAAAGGGATTTGACCCAAATCAAATTCCTTTTCCCTCCAACAAATATAATAAAATATTCCATAAAATTTGGATCTTGATTTGGTTAATAATATTTTAATTATGAACCAATATCTAGACTAACTCAATATTTTGTTTTAAATAGAAGGGTTTTCCCATTCATTTACCACCTTTTTTTTCCTAAAGCTCACTCTGGATTTATACTTTTGGGCTGACTTTGATCCACCATCATAGTCATATTTTGCTACCATTTTTGTGTTGGAATTTACATGGTAAGTTCCATAGATCAAGAACCAAAGGTCACCGCTCACAAACATATCACAAATCAGTACACCAGTATAATCACGTTGTTAAATCCCTCAAAGAGGGAAATAGTCCACGCCTGAGCCAACGCGGCCACTTCAGGGAATTTATTAATATAAAAAGAAAAGTTACATATGTTTCTCTCATAAACGTTTATCAGAAAAATGACCCTTCATGCTCTTTAAATAGAGATCATGGACCAATCGGGTGTTAAGCCATCGATCAAGTGTCGTTAATACCGAGGTGAGAGATAATCGTCGGATCACTACAAATCGTTACCGTTGGATGATAAGTTACAAATGTACATGGTAAAGAATCACACTTTACCTAACTCTACACTAGACTAGTTTATTCTTAACTATTTCTTATGTGTCACAATATCCTAACATCCCCCCTTAAGAGAAACTTGGGATAGGATTGAAGGATTTATAAAAAGGTGACACAAAAAGACCCTATTTCCTATGTGTAGAAATATACTAACATCCCCCCTTAAGAAAAAATTGGGATAGGATTGAAGGATTTACAAAAGTGACACATTAGGAGAATGAAGGAGTCATTAGAGCCTATCCCCCCTTAATGACAACTTTCTTGAACTCCAAGCATGGATCAAATTTTGGTAAAATTCGCTTCTGTAAGAGCCTTCATAAAGATATCAGCTACTTGATCATTGGTTGGACAATACTTCACTTCAAGAACACGATCATGAATGAGCTTTCTGATGAAGTGTATGTGGAGTTCAATGTGTTTCATACGCTGATGCTGAACTAGATCTTTACATAATTGAATGGCACTCTGATTATCACACCAAAGTGTATTTGGATGCTGCTGATGAAGACCAAATTCAGACAGGATCTGACGAAGCCACATTGCTTCCTTGTTGACTTCAACTGCACCACGATACTCTGCTTTTGCTAAAGAAAGGGAGATGGCACTATGTTTCTTACAAGACCAAGTAATAGGTCCTGAACCAAGAGTGAATACATATCCTGCAGTGGACTTCAAATCATTAGGGTCACCAGCCCAATCAGAATCATTGAAACCAATCAACAAGGGAGATGCTCCTACACTGTAATGAATCTAGAAATGAACTGTACCTCGAATATATCAAAGTATTATTTTAGCTGATTTCCATTGACTTTCATGAGGTTGGAGCATAAACCAAGCGACAAGACCAACGACAAAGGAAAGGTCAGGACATGTATGGGTTAGATACAAAATTTTACCAACAAGTTGACGGTATAAGGTAGCATAAACTTTAGGGGTAGTACAGTTGACTGAAATCTTGACTTCAGAATGAAAGGGAGAAGGGGCAAGCTTATAGTCTTCCATGTGAAATTGGTGTAGAAGATCACAGGCATACTTGGACTGAGAGAGGGTAATGCCTTCCTTGGATTTCAAGACTTGAAGACCAAGGAAATCATGCAAGTGTCCTAAGTATATCATTTCAAACTTCTTTTTGAGGCTAGACTTCACATGTTTTATATGGTTTGGATCACTACCAGTAAGGATAATATCATCAACATAAAGAACAAGGATGGTCAAGGAATTACCCACTTTCTTGGTGTAGACATTATTGTCAGAATGACACCTAGAAAAGCCATTATCTAAGAGAAATCTATCCATTTTGGCATACCAAGCCCGAGGAGCTTGTTTGATACCATAGAGATACTTCCTAAGGTGACAAACATGGCTGGAGTCTTTTTGGATAAAGCCAGGGGGTTGTTCCATGTAGATTTCTTCATGAAAATCTCCATGTAAGAATGCGGATTTAACATCCATCTGATGCACTTCCCATTTAAAGGAAGCAACAAGGGAAAGAACAAGGTGGATAGAATTCATTTTGGCAACAGGGGAGAAAGTTTCGGTATAGTCAATGCCTTCAACTTGTGAAAAACCTTTAGCGACAAGACAAGCTTTATGTCTATTCAGTTTTCCATCTGGTCCAAACTTTGTTTTGCAAACCCATCTGCATTTGACAAGTTTTCTTCCTTTTGGAAGAGGAACAAGATCCCAAGTATGGTTTTCCAATAAGGAATGATACTCTTCATTCATAGCTTCATCCCAATCTGGATGACCAGAGGCTTATTCAATGGTTTCTGGATCAATTTTTTCTGGAACTTGAGCCAATAAGGAAGAAGCTCTTTCGAACTGAGAATGTGTACGTCGTCGATCGGCAGGATAACCTACAAGAGAACCTGATGCATCCCGAGTAGAGCGGACCCATCTTGGAAGTGGTGGAGTATAAGGAACAATTTCACGAGCTAGAGGAGGATTTTCATCCTTGCTGTCATCATCTGAACTAGAAGGAATGTTATTAGAAATAGGAGAGAGAGAGAGGTGGCACATATGTCGAATCAGGCTCGCAGGACAAAGGTGGCACACTTGCCAAACTAGGCTCGCAGGCCAATATATTTTCATCAAATTTTACATCTCTTCTAATGATAATATTTTTGTATTTTGGTTGAAGAAGTCTAAATCATTTGACATCTTTAGAATATCCAACAAAAATACATTTTTCACTCTTAGGTTCTAAGGCTTTATGTTTTGCATCTGGAATATGGGCCCAAGCATCACTTCCAAAAACACGAAAGTGACTTACATCTTGTTTGATTGAGCTCCAAGCTTCTTCTGGAGTTATATTCTTTAAAACCTTATTAGGAGTGTGATTTACTATGTAATTTGCAGAGTCAATGGCTTCTGCCCAAAAAAATTGAGACCAAGTCCTTTACATTGAAGCATACAATTAGCCATTTCTTTTAAGGTGATATTCTTCCTTTCGGCTACACCATTTTGTTGTGGAGTATATGGAACAGTATGTTACAATTGAATGCCATGATCAGTGCATAAGTTGATAATTTTTTTTTAACATATTCTCTACCATTGTCTATTCTTAACTTAAGAATTTGATTTCCATATTGTTTCTCAACAAAGGCCTTAAAGGCCAAGAACATGTTAAAAAATTCACTCTTGAGTTTTAAGAAATATACCCAAGTTTGTCTAGAAAAATAATCAACGAAAGTTAAGAATTACTTGTAACCAGGGAAAGAAACAATAGGAAGTGGACCACATAAATCACTGTGCACAAGCTGCAAAGGGGCTGAAGTATGCGAAGAGGCACGTTTGTCAAAACTATCCAGATGATGTTTTCCGAGTACACATCCAGAGAAAATACCATCTCTGCAAGATACCATAGGAAGACCTGTCACCATATTTTCTTTACATAGATTTTGAAGGGAGGGATAGTTTAATTTACTAAATCGCTCATGCCAAAGTTTTCTCACTCCATCATTATGAGCAACAAAAACCAAGGGAAGACATGATGACCCAAATTTTTCAAACTTATACAACCTTGTGGAATCATCAGCAATGCCAGTAGCTAAAATATGCTTAGGATCTTTGAGGTCCTTAATTACAACATCATGAGGTGAGAATTCTACTATTTTCCCTTCACCTGAATGAGTTATCTGATAAACAGAGAGAAGATTGCATGACAAGGTAGGAACACATAGTACATCATTAAACTGACCATTATTTAGATGAATGGTTCTAGATCCTACAACAATAAGAGATCTATCATCACCAACATAAACATGTTTGGTGTTACAATCATTTAAAGAAGAAAACATGGCTTTATTTTTGGCCATGTGGTAAGAAGCTCTAGAATCAATGAGCCACTCATGAGAAGGACAAGAGGAAGATACATTTAACACATAACCAAATCTTGATGCTTGAAAACCATAAGCAGAAAGTTCCATGCCTGAAGATGAAGGTGAAGAGTGCTCCAAATTGATGTTGTGCTTCTTCATGGCTGCTTCTAAGGCTTCCATCTTCTTAAAACATTTGGACTCTATATGGCCATCATGATTGCAAAATTTGCAATGTCTATCTATCTTCTTCCCTTTGTTTTTATTTTCTTTGTCATTTTGGTGATTTGATTTTTCATTTTGCGGCTGAAATTGCTTGGGACCCTTGTTTGGTTTAGGACCATACTTTTTAGGATACTGCTTCTTGGGATTCTTTTGATATGGTTGTTGTGGGCTGCTAAGGCTTTCTTAGAAGCATTTCCATGAGTGATAATACCAAGGTGTAAGAGTTTTTCTTGTTCTCTTATCAAAGAATCACAAAAGGAATCAAAAGAGGGATTATTGTAGGTGGTTCCAGAAGAGATTATGGCTTCTCTAGTGGAATGGAAGGCAGAAGAAAATACAAAGTATGCAGGGCCAAGCTTAGAAAGAATGCAATAAATGAGGCTACCATCTTCATTTTTGACCTTACAACCTTCTAAAACAAGTCTAAGGGTCTTGAATTTGGACAAAAATTCTTCAATAGAGGAGAAATTATTAGGTCCTGAAGTAAGCAACTCATTTTCAAGATGGTGGGCCTTGATTTGATTTTGAATGCCAAAAACAATATTTAGCTTTTCCAAGGCTTTCTCAGGGGTGTCAATGTCAATGATGTGAAATTGAAGATCTTGAGCAATGGACATTCCTATCAACCCTCGTGCTTGATCTTGTTTATTTTTTCATTTAGGAACTTTATCATCATCGAAAGGTTTAGTTTCTTGACCTGTGGCTATTCTATAAAGCCCTTTACTTCTAAGTATATCTACCATGTGAGGTAGCCATTGGAAATAAGTCATGCTATTAAGAATAACCGGTCATGCACTTTCCATTTAAAAAAAATGAAGTTGAGAAAAGCTAAAAATAACTGCTCCAATGGAAATATCTCAAAAAATTAGGTCGTTTAAAAAAAACGGCTCGTAAAACGACTTATGGATGAAGAATTTATGCCTTTTAAAAAATCTGAGTTGTAGATACTGAATAGTTACGGGAACGGGATGAAGTGCAGAGTGCTCCAAACTGAAGTTGTGCTTCTTCATTGTTGCTTCTAAGGCTTCCGTATTCTTAAAAAATTTGGACTCTATATGGCCAGCATGAATGCAAAAGTTGCAATGTATATATGTCTTATTCCCTTTGTTTTTATTTTATTTATCATTTTGGTGATTTGATTTTTCAATTTGTGGCTGAAATTGCTTGGGACCCTTGTTTGGTTTAGGACCATAATTTTTAGGATACTGCTTCTTGGTATTCTTTTGATATGGTTGTTTTTGGGCTGATAAGGCATTCTTAGAAGCGTTTCCAGGAGTGATAAGACCAAGGTGTAAGATTTTTTCTTGTTCTCTTATCAAAGAATCACAAAAGGAATCAAAAGAGGGATTCTTGTAAGTGGTTCCAGAAGATATGATGGCTTCTCTAATGGAATGGAAGGCGCAAAAAAATACAGATTATGCAGGGCCAAGCTTAGCAAGAATGCAGTAGATGAGAATGCCATTTTCCTTTTTGACCTTACAACCTTCTAGAAGAAGTCTAAGGGTCTTGAATTTGGACAAAAGGTCTCCAATAGAGGAGAAATTATTAGGGTCCAAAGTAAGAAACTCATTTTCAAGCTGGTGGGCCCTGATTTGATTTTGAATGCCAAAAACATTATTTAGCTTTTCCAGGGCTTTATCAGGGGTGTCAATGTCAAGGATGTGAAATCAAAGATCTTGAGCAATGGACATTCCTATCAACCCTCGTGCTTGATCTTGTTTATTTTCCCATTTAGGAACTTTATGATCATTGTAAGGTTTATTTTCTTGACTTGTGGCTATTCTATAAAGCCCTTTACTTCTAAGTATATCTACCATGTGAGGTAGTCATTGGAAATAATTGGTGTTGTTAAGAATAACTGAGCATGCACTTTCCATTTTCTAAAGAAAAAAGAAGCTGAGAAAAGCTAAAAATAACTGCTCCAATGGAAAGATCTCAAAAAATTAGGCCATTTCAAAAAAACGGCTTGAGAAATGGCTTCCGGATGAAGAAGTTACGCCTTTTGAAAAATTTGAGTTGTAGATGCCAAATAGTTACGGGAGCGGGATGAAGTGCGGCTTTTAAAAAAAAAAAAAATTCCACCTCTTTGAACAAAAACTTTTTACAAAAGAAGCTTGAGAAGGAGACTTGAACCCAAGACCTATATTCTCATAAACTAACCCCTAACCAAGTGAGATAGTAAAAGAATCACATTATTATATGAAAGGAGGAAGGGTTTTTTTTTTACTCTTCGGTGTGCGTGCCTTTTCTTGCACAAAAAAACACAAAAACCGAGCAAAAAAAAAAATGCAAAGCCTTACGGCTGAATGTTAGAATTCTAGTTAACCTTACTAGCAACTATCACTTTTTTCACTATTTCTAATTTCCCCAGATCGCACAAAGACGTGGGGAAAGAGCATACGTAGAAAAAAAAATCCTTTTTCCTGTTTCTGATTTGCCGAGATCGCACAGAGCGCATAGCAAAGAGCATACAAAGAGAAGAGGGTATAGATTCGGCAAATAAATCAAACCTTAATACCGAAATAAATTGAAATAAGCAGGACTATTAACAAATATAACTGCAAAATAGATGCTTTATACCTCCAAATCTAAACTGACATAACTTGGGTAGCCGTAAACCTTTTTTCATGAAATAAAAGGTGTTCCTCACTGTAACAGACACTTTGGACACAACCGAGCAGTTCTCCAAGCCCAAAAATGTTCAAAAATAGTAGATCTACAAAATGGAATTCTCATGCAGTCAAACCAGCTTCATATTTTTATCAACAATGGATGCGGACCTCAAAATAGCTTTGATACCATGTAGGAATTTACAACCTAAGTTTCGTAGAGAAAGAACCAAAGGTCACCGCTCACAAATAGATCGCAAATCAATACACCAGTATAATCACGTGGTTAAAACCCTCAAAGAGGGAAACCGTCCACACCCTGAGCCAATGCGGCCACTTCAGCGAATTTATTAATATAAAAATAAAAGTTACATATGTTTCTCTCATAAACAGTTACCGGACAAATGACCCTCCATGCTCTTTAAATAGAGATCATGGACCAATCGGGTGCTAAGCCACAGATCAAGTGCCGTTAATACCGAGGTGAGAGATAATTGTCGGATCACTACAAATGGTGACCATCAAATTATAAGTTACAAATGTACATGGTAAAGAAACACACTTTACCTAACTCTACACTAGACTAAGATATTCTTAACTATTTCCTATGTGTCAGAATATCCTAACATTTTGTATGGGTTTTCTACACCATCAAGAGAGAGGAATTTTAGATCTGAATTGCTAAGGACTTACAAGAACCCATCCCATTGAGGAGGACTAGTAACACCCTTCTGTGTTTTCCTCCCATGTGCCATTAATACAAAATTCATTCAACATATTCTTGTCTTGTCTATTGGATGCATGGAGTAAATCTTGTTTTATCTACTGCTTAATGTCTTTTGATGCATAGATCTATATTTTTACAGCATTTATCTTGATCAACTAACTACAGATCTGAAGATATTGGCAACCATATTTTGTTGTTAGGGTTGTTTGTTATGTGTAGCTAAAGTGGTCTTTTTTCGCACACTTGAATTAAGATTCATACTAACACCATGACTGGATGATTGTTTATATGAAAATAGCCATCGTACATTGTGATTTTGTATTTATCCTGAAATCAAAACCCAGATGGATGAACCTAGATCTAGGGTCTTCTATCTCATTCACGTAACCTTCCAATGTGCAAGTCTAACCATGTGAATCAATGAGATGGACTTGAACATGGTAAACACCATATGATTACCGAACAATGATGTAATCCGTTAACAGATGTGACAGAAACCACCAATGATGTTAATGTCTCTCAAGGTACTCCAGTATAATCTATATGGTGTGAGTAAATGAGTTGATGTCAAACACCACACAAAATATTTTGGTCGAAGGTCATTGATGTAAATGTGTCTCCAAGAGCAATAAAAATTTCCGTTTATGTATTCAAGCACAAGGTACCAAGGGGTGTTTCTAAGTCAACTTTCTCGATAATTAGCTGATGTCAACAAGAAGCGACCCGTTACACGAGGGCCTTGATGTATCCCCCATTAACGACACGAAACGAGTATCATGATCTTGAGATAGAATGACGTCGATACAAAACTAGATCAAGAATTATAGACATGGAATGAAGTATTAATACTATTGTATCAGATAGCATTTGAATGGCTTCTCTTGAACACAGCGGCAAAAATGAATGAAGTTGGTAGAATTGACCCAAAACTGAAAATGGGGGCTTTGAAAATGGCATGATAAAACAAAATTCAAGCATATTACCCAACCCAATAGCCAAGGATATGAAGTGGAAGAGTGTTATGTTCAAGAGCGTCTCACTTCCATTAGAAAAATGGAGTTCCTTATTTTCCCAATTTTCCCAACCATATTGGTCAGTACTTATTTACTTTTTAACAAGCTTGGGGAGGATAACATATGCTTGATTTGTAATTTCACCCTTCATATGAATCTCTCTGAGTAATTTTAATGAACCCTGAGAAGGAGTGATTCATCCTTGTCATGTTCTACTAGTCCATCATTTTTTTAGGTTTTAAGGATTCCAACGAACGTAAAACTCAACATATTTTTCATGTTTAGAGCGTTTGAAAAATAGGCGAAAATGAAAATTATAGATGTACCTTTTTGTAAATAGTCCCTCGAGTCCGAAAAGGTGGAAAAAAATACTCAAGAGATCCTCTAAGCAATGTTTCGCTAAGGTATTCCTTTTTTCTAAATAGTCTATCTCAGTCGGGAAAATGGCTAAACTTATACTAAGTAGATGTCTTTTCATTTACTTTAACGAGTTTGAAAAGAAAAGTGTTTGACAATCTTTTCATATTTTTGGAGTCTAAAATGAGCTAAAAGAGGACTCCAGGGGGTTCCTTTTTCTTGAGTTTATGGAGTCTGAGAAAGTGATAAAATTGCACTCCTTGGTCAAAATGATCCGTAAAAACATGACAAAATCCATTAAATAGCTGTCAGCTTGCTCAAAACACTACAAAAATGATCAAACATACTTGTTTCATGATAAAAAATGAAACATTATTAGGTAAAAAAATTAAATATGATAAAATAATGAAAAATGATCATAAGTAATGAAAATGACTATTCATTTTTACCATTTGACACTCACCTTCAATAGTGAGAGCTCTGACCCCTTTTTTTCCCTCGATCTTCTATAGCTGATTATAGTAAATTTGGTGGGTCATTTCCAGTTTTGTCACTTCCAAGTAAGAGATAAAACCCTTATCTTTCAATTCATGGTTCCACTTTGTGATTTAATTCAAGTTTTATGAATTTTTAAGAGCCCTGGGTTCCAAAAATTCTCCCTAGGACCAACACATTCCCTACCTATTGAAAACTTCATTGCACCTAGCAAAAATTTCACTACAGACAGGGGTGCAATTCTCTGTCATCCCTTTTGGGGAAGTGCTGGGCACAATTCCTTAGCTAAAATTGTCAATTTTTCTCAAAATTTGTCTGTTTTTTTGCATGAAAAGGATCCTAATGAGTTTCTTATTGATGTTTCAGGTACTCGTTAGCAAAAAATTTCCATTGTGTGGAGAGAAAGAGAACATGAAGAATAAGAATTGAATGCAAAAAATGATCATGCCACCATTGAGGCAATAAAAAAATGTGTTTTTTTGAAATTCTTGTGGTTACCCAGCATGAGGAAACAAATGGAATCACTTAAGTTCCTAGTTCATTCATGTGATGTACAAGCACATGCATTATGTTTAGGGGAACATCTGCTAGAGATCAAAGTGGAATACATATAATTTTTGACAGGTTTTTCCATGAGGAGTGCCCCCGTCCCTTTCCTAGGAGGGAGGAGTGGATGAGAGTCCGCAAAGGATTAAATTTCCACTCATTGTAGCCTTGAGCACAACCAACTAGATATGGGAATATCAACATTAGAGATGTGACCCGTCTGCCTCTGAGAACACTCCTTTTCATTATTGCTAGATTGGTTGGTAGCTCAACACTTCACATAGATAGCATATCATACATGCTGTACATTCTATAGTTTCTAGAGCCAACATTATTCAACTACAGTGAGGGGGTATGGGTCAACATGAATGAAAAATTGACTAAATTAGAAGAAGGAAAATAAAAAAACTTTGGATATGGTTCAATTTTGATTTCTTTTTCCCTGGATTGGATCCATTGTTATAGCCTCAGAAGATCACGCATGAGCCTATTGATATGAGGGTTCCACGGATGAGGAGATGGATAGACCTTATGACATGATATGCAATCCCATCAACGATCAGTTTGACACCAGCCTTCTTTAGATGGTTGCGTAAAAAATTAATAATGATTGACGATTATCCATATGTACGATTCGATTTCCGTGATGACCCTGAGCTCGTACTTCCTGAGGGAGAGAAACAGGGTGTTATGGGTAATACATTTTAACCATGTTTAAATTTTTTAATATGTTTTACAGTTCTTTTTTGTATTTTTTATATTTACAGGGGAGATGTTGGACCTGTTTTACCTATAGGAGCTCCATATCTTTGTCATGCATGAGATCCATAGGAGGATGTAGTACCATCATAGGTAGTCACAGTAGGATGAGATGCAGTACAAGATATTGATGTAGCAGAGACCCTTGCAGAGGTGGAGTGCCTCTTGGAGGGGTTGAAACACATGATTGATGAGATCGTGGTCAATTAGATCCCTATGTGATGTCAGTGATATACTATCAGAATGCCTAGCCATATTGGTCAGTTACTTCACAAGATCACTTGCGCAATAGAACATTATCATGAGCACTATTAGTCCATTGAGGTTCATATTCATGTCTACATATAGTTTTTTATGTATGTCGTGTGGCCATCTATGTCCCAGAGACAAATTTTGTAAAGAAAAACTTTATATATATGTCTATCTATATTTAGTGTTCCTATGTTTCTATTGTTGTTCTCAATTGATGTTATGTGTATTGAAAATTATTTACATTCGTTGAAAATTTATATCTAAAACATGATTAGCTAGCACATACACCAATGTATTTACATTTATAGAAATATTTTCATATCGGATGAAGTCAAAATTTCTTTCTAGAAGGAAAACCATTAGAAACATGAGTAAGATGGTGGGACTTCTGACTGAATAGAATTTGGCTAATTGTAATACCAAAAGTTGTGAGTCAAGTCTGATAACTAAATGGAAGATACCATGTGTGATAACATCAGATAGTAGCTAAACCACTCATTTATACTCATCGATGTTATTGGTAGAGAGACCAATACAAATCCCTTGCAAAATCACTAACTCACCATTTGGAGAAAATATATCCCAAGTTGGGAGGATAGATTCTGAGTACTATGAATAGAGCCATCAGCATAACCAATGTGTGGTTCAATGGATGCCAACATCTATAAATCAAACATAAAAGGATCAATAGAAACCTTACGAAAATATGAATAGACACATTGCAAACAAACTCAACACACTTATAAAAATTATGTACATTGTGTATTATGCATGAGATCAAGCATAATATTTTTTGAGGTATAAAACATTCCTAGGTTGCGCCAAAGGGAATCCATAGAAATAAAATAACTCATAAGCTCATTTTGCAAGGACATGATTGATAATATATGAGGCTAACCACATTGGTTGGAAATTTCCTGAACCTAACTTATCAGCCTATTAGTCATAAAAAAGAACAATATCTCCTTCTGAGAAGATACAAGGCTTGACACTTTTGTCATATTTCACCTTGATACATATTTTATGAGATTCATTGGCTATAGCGGAATCGTATTGAGTCTCATACAAATGAGTCAGATGTAAAATATGTTCCTCTTCTATAGAAGTGGCATGAAGAAGTTTGATGGCTTGTTTGAGTGATGGAATCTCAAATTCAATTGGGAGGATCGATTTCAGACCATAAAGAAATTGAAAGGGTGTAAATCAAGTAACAGTCCTCACTAAGGTTCGGTATGCCCACAAGGAAATGTAGATAAGAAAATTATAGTCTGATTGGTGGACCCCTATCATACGTTGAAGCATAGTCTTAAACAATTTGTTGATAGCTTCAACCTATCCATTAGCCTAAGGATAGTAGGGAGTGGAACTTTCATGGGAGAGTCCCAAATTGACAGTCAATTTTGTCATCATATGATTCCATAAATGCTTTTTGTGATCCATAACTATGGCTTGTGGAAGACCAAACCGTTTGATGATGTGATTGAAAAAGAAATATGTAGTTATTTTTCTAGTGTTGTTATATGTGGGAATCTCCTCATCACATTTGGTAAAATAATATATCACGACAATGATATAACCATTTCCCTTGGCTAAGTGAGGGTTACATGTCTTAAATTAGATACCCCATTTTTCAAATGGTCCAACAACAATATCGGGATGTAATGGAGCTGGTGGATCATGGGTCTTATTATCATAAATTTCTCATGTGTTACGTTTTTGCAAGGGGAGAATACAATCTCGAAAAATAGTGGGCCAGAAGTAACCAGCACATAAAATATTTTGCACGATGGCATAGCCAGATAAATGACTACCAAATTCCCTTGAGTTGTATTCATTGTTGGCTTGAGGGCTTATAACCCAGGTTCAGAGTTAGCGCATAACCAAAAAATCACTCTTACTACTGGCCCTTTCGGCAATGACCTTCTTGCGCAAGCCAAAGTCTCACCTGAAGTAGTATGGGGGGGTGATGGAACCAGGTTAAATGACCCTGAGAGAGAATTAAATGAATTGGGCACCTTTAGATCTATTTTATCACACAGATTGACTTGTGCACGAGAAAACCTAATCGAAAACCATAAGTTAATTATCACATGTTAACCTTGCGTGCCCACATAGATAGTGTATCCGCAATCCATTTGAATGTTCTAACTATGTGATATTTGGCCTTCAAAACAATAGATCTATGCAATTATCATTAATTAACAATAAAAGAGGTACACCACCGATCAAATCATAGTAACATAAATCATAAACAAGAACTATCCTCAAAGAAAGAACACAAAGTATATCATAGATGCCTTTGATACTCACCAAAATAAATATTTATTCATCAAATGTTCACAGAAGCCCTTACAATTCTTTAGATCTACCCATGCACACAGCTAGAAGGGTCTGCACACAGCCAGCAAGAGCCTTTTAGACATGGAACGCTTAACAGATAACTAATTCAGATCAACATGCATTCATTCATTCCATCCAAAAATTACTTATTCGACTCGATATATACTTCTACTTATACTTTAGCATGCGCTCATATTAAGGTCCTCAAACCGTGGTTTGAGACTCCTAGATTTACCCTTTGACCCATTACAACTCAGGAAGGGAATTTGACCCACCCCAAAGCCCCTTGAATCTACATTTCTTAGTGCATATGACTCAAAACTACAAAAATACTATTATTTAATCCCAAAAATGCGGTCTTAAGGAACCCTACTCCAACAGTCCCTCAACACAATATTTTGACTCATCTCGAGTCACATAGGCGTTGGGGTCTTCATCTTCGTCTTCAGCTCCTCGAGGGTGGCGATTAAGGGCACAAGGATGCCCACGCTCAGATCAGCAGCACTCTGAGCCATATCCACAAACTTCTAACAGGTCAGCCCCTTTGTTGAAAGACTGATACTCTGCTATGTTTGGCTCAGGTTCTTTATGACATAATCTAAGTCCTGCGATATCTTCATTGCTTCATTGGCCCATGGCTTCATGTGGGTGGTCAAAATTTGCTTCCTCCGTTGCAGGTCTTCAACCTCATTGTGTAGCACCTAGCTCATCTGTAAGTGCACCATTCTCTGAGCAGAAACAAGGGTGGGCGATGCCTCATGAAGTTCATCAAATGTCTGCTCTTTTGTGTGCAGTTCTTGCAATATTTTCTTGACAAGTCGATCCATCTGTACTGAAGTTCATAATCCCATGGCTGCATCCAGGAGTTCAGTGCCCTTGGTGAATGTTCATACAATATTGGCTGATGCCTCCTTTATTAGAGTATCGCACTGCGCTCGCACTTCTGGTGGAGTCTTTGGTTGGAGCTTTTCCTGCAACTCCATAATTTGTTGCTCAAAATCGGCCTTTACTGCTTGGACTTCGGAGCGGGAGGCCTTCAAGTCTGTGACCAGACCTTTGACCTTGGCTTGAGGCATGACAGAAGCAGGGATGGAAACCTTAAGAAGGTCATAGAAAATTCGATCAATCAAGCTTTCCAATTCGCGATGTTAGGCCACTGCTTCCTGCTAGGTTGTCTACGCCTCTAGAGATTCTTCTGTTTGCGCTGCAATCTTCTCCTCATCCTCTGTGAGTTGTTGGTTCATGTGCACCTCATGATACTACATATTTTCTGTGATGATAGTCTGGATGGCATGAAAATTTCCACTGTGAAGCATGGAGAGGTCAATGCCAACCTCTGAGCATGTTTGGACTTGTGCGCGCAGAGCGGGCTACTACAAGGTGATTGTAGCTCCAGGAAAGGGGTAGATTCGGCTGTTTGATGTGCTGATAACTAGGCTAGTACTCACGCTCGCTTGATCCTACCTCGCGTGAGAAATTCTAACTTGAATTATTTCTATATTTAATTTAAGTACCTACAACCGGTCTGCATTGCCTCCACTCCATCTTTGTACTACTCCTCTAGTGTAGCCCATCGATCCTCAGAGGTAGATGTGACCACATCTGCTATTTTATCTAGGTCATCCTCTATGAGGGTGACTTCCTTTGTGCCTCATGTATTCGAGCCTTTTCGTTTCTTGTGTACAAACTTAGGAGTTTTAGCTCAACACTTGGTGCCTCTAGGGGACTCTGCTTCAGTGCCATTTTTAACATCTACACCAACGAGATAAACATCCAGCTCTAGCTCAACTTCCTTCTCTACTTCTTTCTCTTTTTCTTTATCATTTCCCTTCTCGACTTCTTTCTCCTTGGTGGAATCTATTGTCTCTTTTCAATATTTTTAGGTCATGACAGGCTAGGCAGAGCCTAACCTAGTCTTCGATGCATCAGGCCAAGTCACAATGACCTGGTCGATTTCGATCTCTGTCACCATGTAAGGAAGTTTGTACCATACCCGATATTTTTGCGCCCGGATCTGTACATTGTGCATTGACACCTTGAATTTTGTAATGGCTTTGTATTTGTCTTGTGTTTCTTGGGACAACTGGGGGCGCGAGTGGATTTCTGTAGTGAATTCTACTTCAATTAAGACCCAAACGAGTTTATTCTCCATTAAACGCTTTGGGTCTCTTGAGTAACATAAGTTGGTGTAGCGCACCCCTTCAAATACAATAGACTCCACATCTGTAAGGGCTGCATACTCTAGTGTTTCCCACATAACTAGAGTGATGAGAAAGAGCAGCTAGTAGTAGCAAAACTTTTTCCCCTCCTCCTGCGCCTCATGCATGTTCTCCAGGAACTCACTACAGAGGAATTTTGACCAGTTAAAGCTTATGCCCTTCTTGCACTGCCTTTCCAGTGTGATGATGTGCATAGGGACCACCTTAGGCCTGCATTTGTGCATCACTTTTCAGCCCAGCACTAAGGTTCTGAGGCTCACCGTTGGATCGTCAATTTGCTGCACCAGGAAGTCCCTTATATCATGTCCCACCTTGTAGTCCTTCTTGACCTTCGCAGTTAATTTCAGCTCCTAGATATTTCCATAATTGGCCATAGGTTTGCGTCCCTTATTTGGAAAGCCGGTGATCTGGTGGCTCAGCGTGAAATCTATGGGAAAGTGATTCAGAATCCATAGGTACCCATCGTGCACCAATGCCAGTAGTTGGTGCACATATATAATCATGATGGCATATCTGCCGAAATGAGGAATCCTCAACATATTGAGAATTCCATCATTATTCAACCTATGGCCAAAGGCATGGGCTCTACTTTTACGACTCTAGTGTATACCACGCGCTCAAGGTAGAATTATGTCACCAATTCATGGAATGTATTCTCATTTTCCAAATCATAGTCATCAAACTTTACCAAAGGGATCTATCCAGACATATCCCCCATCAATGTGACCACCTCTGGGATTAATGGCATTTGTGTAGTGCACCATATCCAAATTCTTTGGTGCCTTCACAGAGAGTCTGTAAAACCTCACATACTTTGGGAGCCATGAGATGGGCTCGAAAAAGAGTACACCCTCCTTAGTCGTGATCATGGGTCTCTTTGTTGGGTCAACTATGTAATATTCCTAAATTAGCATGCAGCTAATTAGAATATAAATTTTACTCCAAACACATAGTTAGATGAATAAATGGGTAGGGAGGCCTATAAATATTTTTTAGCTACAATAAAATCCCTTTTAATAGGGAAAGGGATCATATTCATAGTTGGATAAAACACCTTCATGTGTGAAAAAAGGCTAAATGCATGTGGACAAAGTCAAGTTTGACCAAGTCAACAAAGCTAGTATGGAGGATGTGGAACAGTAATGAAGATAACCCAGTGGGAATATGGATCAGCTTATATAGTTAGAATAAAGTCACCTTGAGTGTGGAAGAAGACATTGCATGAAGATCCAATCAAGGTTGACCAAATCCAACAACGCTTTTATGGAGGAGTGGTATTGATGATGGGACAACACAGTTTTGGAGGGATATTCATTGCATGAAGATGGAAACCCCAATGAGTGGGACTCAAGGTGAGAAGGCTCACATTGTTTATAAGGAAGAGGATGGAATCCATATGGGGTTAGCTTATGATTATGATTTTTTGATATATGGTCTATTTAGAAATATTTCTTTTTTTGGTTGTTTAGCTGAGATAGAGTGTTGTTTAGCACAGGGTGTTCCTCATCAAGAATCCCACCTCTTCCATTGAGTAGCTCTTGGAGGAGCCTTGCACCATATTGTCCACTATCTGGGTGAAGGCCAAGGTTTATCTTCCTTTGACAGCATAGATCCTATTGAGGATTTTTCTATTCCAATAAGTTGTAGCAAGTGGAGACTAGATCTTCAGACCTAGGCCATATCAATACCCATTTTCAGTGGAGGAGGGTTCTAATCCATTGGAAAGAGAGTATTGAAGGTATTGAGATATATTTTCATATCTTGGATACAGGCCAATCAATTTTTTTCCCCTACATCGCAGTCTTGGTCTAGATCTGTGTAATTTCTGAAGGAGAAGTTGGAGGGTGGTTCAGTGCACCATTTGGAGAGTTGATTTGCTAAGTGTTGGGGATTTGCCCTTCACTTTGGAGATCTATTGGAGGAGGCTATTATTTTTCATATATCAGATCATCCAAAATTTCCATATCTATAATTTTCAATGGATCTGTAGTCTTATATCTCAGATATACACTTTGTACATGGTGTTTTGCTGAAAACCCCAAGGGGGTTCATTAGAGGAGCCTGTATAGTGCATGGATCTAATATAGATCAGAATTTTTATGCACATAGAAGCTCTAGATATGATTTACAACTTATTGTTGTTGCAAGAGTAGTAAAATAATGTTTTCAGGATATTTCCATATTTATTCATGTTTGTAGCCCCTCTTTTTGCATGATTTTTGAGCAATAATAGCTTGGGAGACTTGTTTAACTAAGCTACCATGATTTGTTTCAGATCTCCTTTTGCATATGGCTATTATATTGTATAAATGAATGGATCCAAGGGATTCATTTAACTATTATTGCATACATTTATGAAAAATGTGTTTTTAGTGCATGTATTGATGC
This sequence comes from Pinus albicaulis, assembly GCA_034641835.2. Taxonomy (NCBI): domain Eukaryota; kingdom Viridiplantae; phylum Streptophyta; class Pinopsida; order Pinales; family Pinaceae; genus Pinus; species Pinus albicaulis. The sequence continues at coordinate 606,775,233 of CM076579.1, forward strand.
ACTCCCCATTTGGGAATATTACAGTGGTATTAGAGCATGATCTTTGGCTCAGCTTGTGACTTTTCAGCCAATATGCTATAAGAAGAAGAAGAGAAGGAGAAAGAGATCAGAATTATGGGTGGAATGAGTTTCATCTCATCTATTTTCAGATCTAAGAAGGAACTCACCAAGGAGGTCAAGCAAAGAAAAATGGAGAGAAGAAGTGAAACGACTTTAGGGTTTCAATATGAGGAAGGTCTATGTACTTTCTATCAGCAAAAAGAAGATTTGGTATTGCATAGAGCTCCAAAGAAACATAATATGGCCTTTCTTCTGAAGGTAAGAGGCATAGAGATGGAGAACACTTAGATCATGAGATTCTAAATGAGTATCTTGCACAATATAAGTCTCAACCTAGAGCTTTCAAGAAGAATATAAATCTCCCTCAGTTCATTCAACTCAAATAAGAAAGGAGACCTTGTAGCAATAGAAGGAAGAAGGGAAATAGATTTCTATTTTCTACCTTTGATGGGTCATCCTCATGCACAAAAAATACTTGGAGAAAGAGATTGGATGCATTATTTCTGCTACATCCAATAGTAGAGAAAGAAGTTGTTGAGATTGCAACACTGCACCTTGAGGGTGAGGCAAAAATTTGGTGGTTCAGCCATTTGAGTCATGCAAGGGTGACTACATTAGAAGATTTTACTCAAAGGTTGATCAAGAAGTTTGACAAGAATAAATCAAAGGATAATAAGCCTTCACCACTAGTCACTGCAAGAGCACTTACATCAGGAGAAAGAAAAATTGCACCTTTGCAAAGTAGTTCTGATCTCTTAACATCTAGAGTCCCATGCATTATTCTGGAGATGCATGAGGAGGAGGAGACTTGTACCAATTCTAATGAAGCCATATAGGAGCAACCATCATCATCAGTAGTTGGGGAATCCATCACACTGGAGGAAGGAACTCTTGTAGTAGTACAAGATGTTCCCAAGCTCTACCAAGGTATGCATATGTTTCCATTTCCTGTTATTTCAGCACATCATATGGAGGATTGTGGGGATATGCCATTCCATGACCAAGGGTCAAAACATATTTCTGAACTAGAGGAGCAGACTTTCACTGTTCTAGGAAACCTTGATTTTTTCAGGGAAGAGATATACAGTCATCCTAGTGTATCATTGTTAAGTTGCACACAACTATTGGGGTTGGAGTGTAGATTTTTGGAGGATGGGATGAGTATTCTCCTGAACCATGCCATGTAGAAATATGTGTTCAACAAAGAATATGATTTGCAGACAACAAATTCACCATCATGGAGATCAGCAGTGCTGTCATTGAGTGGCAGTGATGAGTTGGGGGCCCGACCACTGTTGGAGCATTCCAATGACCTTCTCATATGTATGAAAAAGGATGGATAGATAGTTGTTGGGGGACATCTTATGATGTATAACATCTCTCATGGTTGTGATGGATATTTCTTGGTGGATCTTTCACATCATGATGGGAGGCTTTTGCCTACCACCTATTTGGATCCTTATGGGGTCAACTTAGTCATTGATGAGTGGTCTTCATTTGGAGATCTTCAGGAAATTGCATTTCAACATCCCATGAAATGAAAAGACAAAAATCTGATTTGGGAGGATGGTATTCTCCATTGGAGGGATGACACCTTTGGACATGATGATAGACACTCACCATGGGTTGGATGGGTTATATTGATGAGCAAGAGGTTGGAAAGCCACTTGCAGATTTATGATGTTGGGCATCAGGAGGAAAGACTACGTTGGATACTCTTGAAAGAGTTTGGCCATCATGTGACATATCCTTCTTCAAGGGGTATGTGGATGGATGGAATTTGGCATGACACTTACATCATATGGTAGTATGGAGTTTTAATGTATTGGGGTGGTGTGATATCTTTCATATCAACTATTATGTTGTTGCTCCATGATTTATATGATGGTGGTGTAGGGAGGCAACAAGAGTTGTTATTTGTTTGGTTGTTATTGAGAGAGTATGGGCTGATATTCTCCCATACTTTGCATGATGTTGCAGGAGTAGGAGATCGCACTATCATGGTGCAAAGGGTCTACTCCTTAACCTTGGAGGATCATGAGGTACTTCCACTTTAGAAGGAATCTCCCACATATAGCAGCATTATGATTGATGACTTTGGCATCGAGGATGTAAAAGGAAAATACAACAATACGTGGGGAACCTCACATTTCATATCTTCAACACTGTCTCTTAGGAGGATTTATCCATATTGGAGGTCTCAACTTTTGGTAGAGTACTCCAAGGATCTTGCTGCTTGCATGATCCTTGATGATCTAGAAGGAGATGATATATACATGGTGGATGATGGGTTCATCTATTCTTATGGCAAAGCCTTCTTTACTAGAGCTTCTAAGCTCAGGGAGAAGTTGTTACATTCAGCACATGTGGTCTTTCTTTCCATGCACCTTAATGCACATCATTTCGTGATGGAGGAGTTCACTTGGGAGGGCATCCAACAATATGTATATCATCATATGGAGAGATGCATAGCCTGAATGATGATGGAGAGGTTGTCACAACCACTTCCCTACTCATTAAGGGTGAGGGAGAACTTTTAGTTGAGCCATTTCAGCTCAATGACCATAGTACATGATAGAGGATGTACATTTATGCATTATGACTTGTACTCCTTTATTTTTTATAAGCATCATATTATACCAGGGAGGGTCTGTCCTTATTTTATATTGTATTGTGATGTACTTGAGGCCATTTGCAACATTGATGTTGGCCATTCTATTTGTGGTTTGTGGGGGAGGCCACATGATTCTTGGTGTGCACCATTGGCACCACGTTACTTTTATGATCCTATCTTGTAGGATGATTGTGGTAGAAAACAAGTGGTTGAAAAGGAACTTGTTATTCTTTTTTTTGAGGCAGGTAGGGGATACACTATGTTGGTTCCATATGTGGAACTATGATCCACCTCCTAGTTGTCATATGGAAACTTGTTTCTATTTGTTTTTGCTCCTATGTATTGATGATGTTCTTGCTCTTATGGGAAGCTTTGTTGGGAGGATGGCACAAGAGTTGGAGGTGCCCATTGGGAGTATGATTCTCCATACTTCATATTTTGCATGTTTCAAGAGAAATAATGGGCAAACCATGATTTCCACACTACACCTCTTGTATTCACGTGGGAGGATCCATTTGGAGAACTTGAGTTCTTGGGAGAGGCACTTCATGGATGATTTGATTAGTGGGGTGACTTGGGTCATTCCTGAAGACCATAATATTTCAGCCCAAGATCAGCAACAGCCTCATAAATATCATAAGTGGAGAGAGAAATAGTGTGGGATGGACATTTTAGTCCCACATATTCAGCTATGAAGCCCACCTTCTTTGCAGGAGCCTAAGGTGGAAGAGATGTTTCAGGAGTTCCATGTTGGAGGTTGACTCACTTTTTTTGGATGATAGCTTGGGAATGGAGGCTTCACATGGGGATGATGATTCAAAATATATTTCAGATTACATGCCTCAAGAAGGCCTCTAGATCACATATATTTGTTTCCATGGATATCCCACTTTCACATGATAAGAGCCATTTTGAATTTTCACTAAAGGCATACTTTTACACATGGGAGAAACAACTTGAGGACACATTGATGAGAAAGCATATTATTATTTGGAGGAACTTATCACTTGAGGATGCTACAGGAGGAAGAGGAGAGGCTCTTCAGTTCTACCCTTACAGTTGCTTGAGGACAAGTAACGTTTGGGTGGGGAGGACTGTAATATTCCTAAATTAGCATACAACTAATTGGAATATAAATTTTTCTCCAAACACATAGTTAGATGAATAAATGGGTAGGGAGGCCCATAAATATTTTTTAGCAGCAATAAAATCCCTTTTAATAGGGAAAGGGATCATATTCATAGCTGGATAAAACACCTTCATGTGTGAACAAAGGCTAAATGCATGTGGACAAAGTCAAGTTTGACCAAGTCAAAAAAGCTAGTATGGAGGATGTGGAACATTAATGAAGATAACCCAGTGGGAATATGGATCAGCTTAGATAGTTAGAATAAAGCCACCTTGAGTGTGGAAGAAGAAATTGCATGAAGATATAGTCAAGGTTGACCAAATCACATAGTGCTTTTATTATGGAGTGGTATTGATGATGGGACAGCGCAATTTTGGAGGGAGATTCATTGCATGAAGATGGAAACCCTAATGAGTGGGACCCAAGGTGAGAAGGCTCACATTGTTTATAAGGAAGAGGATGGTAGCCATATGGGGTTAGCTTATTATTATGATTCTCTGATATATGGTCTATTTATACATATTTCTTTCTCTGGCTATTTAGCTGAGATAGAGTGTTGTTTAGCATAGGGTGTTCCTGATCGGGAATCCCACCTATTACATTGAGTAGCTCTTGGAGGAGCCTTCCATAATATTATCCACTATTTGGCTGAAGGCCAAGCTTCATATTCCTTTGACAACACAGATCCTATTGAGGATTTTTCTGTTTCAGTAAGCTGCAACAAGTGGAGACTAGATCTTCAGATCTAGGCCATCTCAATACTCATTTTCAATGGAGGAGTGTTATAATCCATTGGAAGGATAGTATTGAAGGTATTGAGCTATATTTTCATATCTTGGCTACAAGACAATTACATTTTGTCCCCTACAGCATATTCTTAGCCTAGATCTGTGTTTCTGAAGGAGCAGTTGCAAGGTGGCTCAGTGCACCATTTGGAGAGTTGATTTGCTAAGTGTTGGGGATCTATTGGAGGAGGCTATTATTTTTCATATATCAGATCAGCCATACTTTCCAGATCTATAATTTTCAATGGATCTGCAGTCTTAGATCTCATATCTACACTTTGTGCATGGTGTTTTGCTAAAAACCCCAAGGGGGTTCATTAGAGGAGCTTGTTTAGTGCATGGATCTGATATAGATTTGAATTTTTATGCACATAGCAGCTCTAGATATGATTTAAAACTTATTTCCATTGCAATAGTAATAAGATATCATTATCAAGGTATTTCCAACTTTATTCATGGTTGCAACCCCTCTCTTTGCATGATTTTTTAGAAATAATGGCTTGGGAGGCTTGTTTAACTAAGCTACCATGTCTTGTTTCAAATATCATTTTTTATGTGGTTGTTATATTGTATAAATGAATGGATCCATGGGTTGAATTTAACTATTATTGCATAAATTTCTGAAAAATGTGTTTTTAATGCATGTATTGCTGCATTCCCCATTTGGGAATATTAAAAACTATAGGAGACGTATCCTTTGATGCTTGGCACGGGGACATAATATATCTAGGTGATGTTCACAGCTTCAATGTCGACCCCTTGGTTACCTTACCTTTACCCTTGGTAGGTGTTCACATGACTTCATGCACTTTAGTGGTAACTTCATGTACACCATCAGAGCCTGGTTCAGTAGATGCCGTAAGTGGCACAGAGTGCTCCCCAGGCTACGCACTCTCAGCAGCGAGGCTAGTGGCTGCCATTCTGGGTTTGAAGATAAATTCAGGGTTTCTCACGTAGGATGTGGGGGTCTCACAGCCAGACATATAGTTCACAATGATAATTTTAGGGCGCAATTCACTCAAACAACAAAGGAACAGAATGCGACCTGCTTCCTTACTTTTATAAGCGATCCATGGTAAAAACGGTCGAAAATTAATTAATGGAACCTTATCCCTATAAAAATGGTCAAAAAGATTGTAATATATCCTCATTAATTGCAGAAAACCAAATCTATCCAATGGTAAAATTGATTTTTCACCCAGAATTACTGTTCCAACAACTATTTTTTCTCACTGTGCTCAACCTTTCCACTCATTTCGCACCTACCTATATATGTCCTTTGCGCAGCACACAGACAAGTGTATTATGTTTCTCCATACATCTAGTCATTTGGTAGGCATAGGGTTATCCCTATATGGCTTTAGTTGGCTTTCGTTGATGTACCCTGGGAGACTCTCATCGAGAAATGTGGCCAAGCGCACCGCACCTCCATTAGTGATCTCCTTCACAATATACGACCCCAACCAATTCTTCCTGAACTTCCCTGCGTGGCGCAAAAACTAGACGTCATACAACAAAACTAGATCTTCTTCTTTAAATGCCTTTTTCGGGATGTGCCTATCATGCTAGGCCTTTTCGCACACCTTTTATACTTGCTAATGGAATTTGGCAATAAACCGATCCTCTTCTAGTGCAACCAAGTATGACAAGCATTCCTTCATGATGTCTACTTCTGCCATATTAGTCAATGTTGTGATGTGTTGAATTGGGATGATGTATTCCATCAACATGATTACTTCTTGGTCATAAACCATCTTGAATAGTGTTTTACCAGTCAACTTCTTGCATGTAGTCCTATAAGCCCATAAGAAAAAAGGGATGTGCATGACCCAATTTTTCTAATTTACATTACAAATATTTGTGAGGGCATTCTCTAGGATTGTTTTAAAGGCTTCCACCACACCATTTACCTAAGGGTGATAGGGGGTACTCTTTTGGTGATGTATCTGGAATTCCTCTGTCAGAGCTTCAATGGTCTTATTAACAAAGTGCGTACCCCAATCACTCATCAATATCTTTGGGCACCCAAATATAGTCAGTAAATTTTCAAAAATATACTGCATAGCAATGTCTACAGTACAATATTTTACGAGCTTGGCTTCTACCCATCTAGTTACATAATTTGTTGTAATGATGATATAGTGCGCACCAGTATTTTTCCCAAGAGGATTAATAGGTCCAACAAAGTCTATGGCCCATTTATCAAAAGCTTGTAGGTCCATTTGTGGATGTAATGGCATCTCATCTCTACGTGATGGCTTTCCTGTTCTTTGACATGCATTGCAAACTTGACAATATGCATGTGCATCTCTGTGCCATGTGGGCCACCATAACCCAGCACACAACACCTTTTTCATAATAGCTTTACCTACATAGTGGCCTCCTGCCACTCCTGCATGAGTTTCAGCCAAGGTGTCTTGCCTTTCATGTTCTAAGGCATACCTTCTTAACACTTCATCCACTCCCAACTTGTACATTTTACTAGCAATCAATATAAATTCAGCTTCTCACAAAACAAACTCCTAATTTTGTTGCACCGAGTATTTAGTGGGCACGCTACGAGTAGTCATAAAGTGAATTATATCTGCAAAGTGTTCATCAACCACTTTAATAGAAAATAAATATACATCAGATAGTCCCTCCTCTAGACTGCTCAGTTCCTCCCCATTCTCAATGCATGATAAGTGATCAGGTCCATAATTCAACCTTCCAGGATTAATAATGATTTCAAAATCATATTCTTGAAATAGAAAAAACCATCTATCAATATTCCCCCCAACATAGGCTTGTTGACCAGGTACTTCAAAGAAAAGTGGTCAATGAACATCTTGAAGAGCCCTCCCAACAGATAATGCCTATATTTCTACAAAGCGTAGACCATAGCCATACCTTTTCCCTATGAGGTTGAATATTTTTGTTCTGCACTCGAGAGCCTCCTACTTTCAAAGTCAACGTGTTGATCAATATCTCCTTCTCCTAACTACAATGAGACATCTCCAAGCGCAATGCCAGATGCATCAACATGCACATGGAAGGCCTTGGTCCAGTTAGGGAATATCAAAATAGGTGCAGTAACCATATTTTCTTTTAGGAGCTCAAAGCTCTATTGGTATTCCTCATCCCAGAAAAATGACACATCTTTATTCAAAAAAAATTCCATGGGTGCAGTGATCAGAGCATAGCCCTGAATGAATTTTCTATAATATCTTGTGTGTCCTAGAATAGAGCGTAACTATTTCTCATTGGTAGGAACCTCCAAGTTGATAATAACTACAATCTTGGTTGGATCTACCATCATTCCTTGCTGACAAAAAATATGCCCTAGCAAGATTCCAAAAGGAACACAAAATATACACTTCTTCAAGTTAAGAGATATATGATTCTTCCTTCAAGTGTTTAGCATCATGCATAGGTTGGAAACATGCTTCTTTAGCAGTCCAAACATAGTCCAATCATCAAAGTACACTTCCAGAAACTTGTGCATGAACTCCTTGAATATGGCTACTACTATGAGTGTAAATATAGCAGGTGAATTCTACAACCCAAAAGGCATGATTGTGTATTGGAAGGATCCCCATAATGTTTCAAAAGTGGTCTTACTTTGATCTTCCAACGCGATCCCTATCAGATGATACCCTGAAAATCCATCAATAAAAGAGTAGGCCTCTTTTCTTCCCACATTTTCCAATATTTCATCTAAAAATGGAGTAGGGAAGGGGTCATGTACACATGCATCATTTAGTTTACTCAGATCTACACAAATCCTTATTTCTCCCTTAGTCTTATTTTCCTGAAAAACCATAGGGCTCACCCAATCAGACTGCTCCATGGGCTCAATGATTTCCACAACAACCATTTTCTCCAATTATTCCTTCACTTTCTGCTTATATTTTAGGTTTAACTAGTATGGTCGCTACTTAACAGGGTGCACATCTGGTTTCAGGGTGATTTTCATAACTCCCAGATCTCCAACAACTCCTTTGAACTCAGAAAACTTTGTGGGAAATAGGTCTTGATATTCAGTCAAAATCTCCACAAATTTTCCCATTGTGTCATCATCCCAATAATCTCCTATTTTTGCCAACTTGGGTTGTTCCTCCATCCGAATGTTGACTTCCTTTAGTTTTAAAGGCTTAGTTACATCCAACATTCCCAACAAGAGCCCTACAATTGCATGCTCCCCCTTAGATTCTAGGATATGGATATTTATTGGATCTTCATCATTATCTTCTACGGACATATTTCTACAGTTCACAATATCCTGCATCTGTGATTCCCACACTGGCACAACACATTCTATCTAAGGCTGAGAATCATCAAATAAAATTTCTTCTATATCATGCAGGGCTTCTTCTAGTCCCTCTGATCCGCTGGCCATGCCGAAGGTTAACATAAATCTTTCACTCATTGTAACCTAATTAAGAGTCCCTCAGTGCAAATCCATCTCCAAATACCATGCACTAGGGATTGGTCCCAAAGTATGGATAAACATGTGAACCCATTCGGCCCTAGGCTTCCTTTCTCAAATCTCCATCCATGTAGCTAGGTGTTTGTGAGAATCACCTCAGCCACCAAAAGTATCAGTTGGTTGGGCACTAGGTTGCTCAAATCTCAACCACATCATTCTGACTCCCAATCCTCAAATTTCCCTTTGTGCATATCCCACCAACATGTCGGAGTTGCGCCCATGGCAAGATCGAGTGCCCAAAACCTTCGCTATGTGAGGATAACCTTTTCCATGTTTTCCAAAAATAAACAACACTACTAGAACCATAAAAATAGGGTAATTCTCATACCTCTAAGGAGATGCATCACAAATTTTTAGTGACTTAGAGGTAGCACAGTTCAAAAACATCATGCAAGCGATTCTGTCAGTTTTCCATTTCCCCATCCGAGTCAGAGAAGAATGAGCTATACTTTTCCTAATTCAACATCCCATTAGTCATTGGGTTGATCCAATCCTCATCTTGAGCATTAAATTTGTAAATATGATCGACATCATCTCCTTCGTGCACTGATTCTATATATCTCTCCCCTTATGTAGTATCCAAGGGTACTATAACCCAAGTACCATTGTTTTTAAAGATCATACTTCTACACTTAAATTTGATGATTCCCTCCATATCGATGGCCCACTCCAACCTTAGCAGTGCAAGGTAGGGGTCTGCATCATCCACAATTTGTATTACTTCAAAGTCTTCTCGTACTTTTACTCTAGAAATATCTACCAAAACCTATCGGAGGCTTTCCAATGGGATAATAGTTTGTTGATTGGCCATGCGTAGCTAAATGGTGGAACATTCTAGCTTTGGTTCACCCATATTCTGCCAGGTCTTATTAGGTAGAACAATAACATAAAATCTGAAGTCCAAAATAACCTGATCCATCTTGAACACACAAATTTGCATGGTCATGCGCATCTCCCACCTAGTTCTCTTCTTATTCTTGTATATCTTGTTCACAGACTTACTCTCAATCTAAGGCAACTCCTTATCCACCATCTATATTTTATGGCATGAATATTGTCTACTTCTTTTTTTCTACGCAATATCTTGACGCATGCTTGCAGGAAAGGTTTGAATTCATCATCAATCCTTTCTTCTATACTTGAATTGGATGTGGATGTGCCTGCAATAGTAGTAGAAATTATACAAACAATATATATACCAATGGGTTCAATCCAATCATGTAATGTACTAAAAAAATATACTGAATCCTTCTACAAATTCATTGTGGAAAACAAACACAATCACACAATCACACCAAGTAATTGAAAGAAGAAAATCAATCCACAAGACAGATATTTTTCCTGGGGAAATCTTGCTGCTCAAAACCCCTCTATCTCTATTGTATAATCAACCAAGGAATCATGAAACAATTACAATGCACTCTTCTCACAAGAGTTTGTTGCACTCTGCTAACTGTCTCACCTTGATTCAGAAAAATAAACCAACACTTAGCCAATTTTCAGCCTCTGCTTAGCCTGCCTTGCTTGCGCAATTCATTTGGAATGCAATTCCTATTACTTAGGAATTTCAGCCTTCGTTGATTATGCAATTCTCATGGTCACTCCTATGAATGTATTACTGCATGTGGGAAGTTCGCTAATAACACAACTGATAGTTAACATCCCTTTAACCTTTGTGTCAACTGGGTCTTCATCAGAACTAACATGCATGAATCTATTAATAGTAAATCATCAGTTACTTGACAAATCACTGCATGTGAATTCAATCTTATTTAATTTAATTGACCTCTCACTAGTGCAAAAAACAATTACAACTAGTTGAACTGATTTTAACTCAATTAATTGAGTTAACTAATTTCTCATGCATTAAACTAATGCACTAACTACAAATTTGACTCAAAAACTAAAATAATCACTCTGCATGCCTCACCAACCACCCTCAACTTGAATTCCATGATCTAAATGAGTTTATCAAACTCAGTTAAATATTATAAGGGATTATGAGATAATAGTACAATTTATTGTCCAATTTAATTAAGGGAAAATAAAGTTAGACACACATTTCTTTTTGACTTTTCAACGCTCCTTCTCAACAAGAAAGGGATTATCATTTACCCCAATCATACCTCTATTGTATTTTATTTTTCTCTTGGCGAGTGCCTTCGTCAGAAGATCTTCATCTTGATATTCCATGGGAATGTACGGAAGTAACATAATGCATCTCTGAACACAATCTTTGAGATGGTGGTACCAAATGTTTATATTCTTTGACCTGTCATGGAATACTGGATTAACTGAGAGTTTTAAGCAACTCTGGTTATCACAATGTATCATTGTCGGATCCATCTGATGACCAAAATAACCAAAAAGAATCTTCCTCATCCAGATGGCCTCAGATGTAGCCTGACTGGATACCATGTACTTTGCCTCAACTGAACTGAGTGCAACTGATCTTTGCTTCCTACTGTACCAAGAAACTGCTATCAATCCTATGCTAAAGATCCCTCCTAATGTGCTCTTCCTGTCTAATCGATTGCCTGACCAATCTGCATCGGTAAAGCCTTGAAGCTTCACTTCCTCTAACTGTCTCTACCATAATCCATACTTTTTAGTGCCCTTGAGATATCTCAAAACATGCTTCCCTGCCTTCCAAAATAGCTTGGTCAGCTTAGCCATAGCTTGACTCAGCTGGTTAACTTCATAGCAAATGTCTTGTTGTGTGCTCACGAAGCACATTAGTGAACCCACAAGATGCCTATAAATAGTAGCATCCACTACCTCACCTGAAGTAGCTTCCTCCTTCCTCCAGTTTCCTGCAAGAGGAGTCTCCATGGGTTTACAACTCTCCATGTGGAATTTTCTCAAAATCTCTTTGGCATACTTGTCTTGAGAAACAAATAGCTCCCCATCCCACTTCCATATTTCCAAACCAAGAAAATAGTGAAGGAGTCCCATGTACTTCATCTCAAACTCTCTTGAAAGATCCTCTTTGAAAGAAGTTATGAGATGCTCATCACCTAAAAAAATAATATCATCAACAAAAAGTACAATAATCAAAATCTTACCATCAACCACAATTTGGTACAGGTTCACATCCACTTCACTCTTTCTGAAGCCCAACCCGATGAAATAGTTGTCAATCCTGGTGTACCAAGCACAAGGTGCTTGCTTCATCTCATACAATGCTCTCTTAAGTCTGCACACATGTGAATCAATGTCAAAGGTCTCAAAAATTTCTGGCTACTCAATCTACAATTCTTTCTCAATAACTCCATTGAGAAATGCAGTTTTCACATCCATCTGATGTATCTACCACCCCATCTATGTTGAGAGTGCAAGGATAGATCTAATTGACGAGTACCTTGTAACCGGTGAAAAATTATCCTCATATTCAATCCCCTCAACTTGTGAGAATCCTCGAGCTACAAATCTAGCCCTTTGCTTCTCCACACTCCCATCTGCTGCTTGCTTCACCTTATATACCCATCTAGATGCAACCATTGATTTTCCGACTAGTCTTGGGACAACTTCCCCTGCACTATTCCTGATGATGGATTCATGCTCCTCAACCATGGGATCAACCCAAATTTGTTGCTACATTGCTTCCTTAAAAGAGGATGGTTCTGTCACAATATACTTTCTCATAATACCATGTATCTAGTAAACCTGTCTAGAGACTGTCTCTGTCTATGCAGCGATATAGGTGATCCTACATGTTATGCCGCATCAAGTCTCGATCTATCAGCTTCTGTGGTATGCCTTCTACCATGTATGGTGGATGGCTCTTCATGAGTGGCTTCTTCCAGTCCATGATCCTGTGCATGCGGCTAATCCACATCTTGACGTTCATCCTTTGGATCCAAGAGTTCCTCATCTGCATGCAAATCAAGCTCCCTCTCAAGGTACAATTTCATGGCTTTCTCCTCATCAAAATTTATATCCTGTCTCACAACATTCATCTTGTTTTTTGTAAAATACACCTAATAGTTGTGGGGAGTATCAATGTACCCCAAAAATATCCCAATCTAAGTTTTTGGTTCTATCTTCCTTCTGGAATCTTTGGTCACATGGCAATATATAGATGAGCCAAAAATTTTAAAATATGAAACATCACATTTCTTACGAGAAAAAGACTCCTCTGGTGTAGTCATGCTAAATATCTGATGAGGACTACAGTTCTTCACAAATACTATTGTGTTGCATGCCTCTACCCACAGATGCAATGGTAGGCCTTGATCATTTAACATCGCTTATGCCACACCCACAATTTTTTTCTTTATTTCTTTCTACAACCCCATTCTATTGTGGGTTGTGAGGTGCAGTCAACTCTCTTTGAATTCCTTATTTGTCACAGAAGTTCTTGAATTAATTGGAGATGTACTCACCACCATTGTCACTCCTCACATTCTTCACATTCTTTCCTATGTCTTTCTCAACCAGTGCTTTGAACTCACAAAATTTTGCGAATGTCTTATCTTTGTTGTGCATGAAGTAGATCCAATACTTTCTAGAAAAATCATCCACAAAAATCAAATAATACATGTTCCTTTCTATGGAATCTATAGACAATGGTCCACACACATATGAGTGAATTCTCTCAAGGATTTTTGAAGCTTGGTTCTCCTTCTTGTGAAAAGTGGCCTTTGTATACTTCCCCATGGTGCATCCCTTGCATGTGTCTATCTATACAAGAGCACCTTGTGGAAGCCCCATATAAATCTGATGCATGAACTTCAAAGAACTATTGTGTATATGGCCCAATATCTTGTGCCATAACTCACCCTCATCTCGGCTCACCACTTTGTCTTCTTTACCCATCAATGTTACACAACCATATACATCAAGTTTGTAACGATTCTTCACATAAATCCAAATATTCTTGAGTTTTCCTATGGGTTTGTGATGAAGGAATCCTTTCCCTTCACTGAAAACCACATCATGTCCTATATCCTCCAACATTGCAACTGAAACTAAATTCTTTTTCAAGCCTGGTACATGCATGACATATTTTAATAAGAAGGGTTTACTCGACTGTCTCTAGAAAGTAACTGTACCAATCTCAATAGCCCTATACCTCCCATTATCACCAATTTCAATATGCATTTGGATATCCTTCTCCTCCAAGATACTAAAAAATTATGTGTCTCCCGTCATGTGGAAATATGCACCACTATCCAAGTACCACGTTGATCCCATCGCACTAGACACCATGCATGCAATGAGTGAGAAGTCCAACTCAAATGGTCAGGCCAAGGCCTCACCAACTGCATATCCTAAAGCCGTCTTGTTTTTTTTCTTATTCTATATACAATTAGTGGCATAATGTCCATGTTCGTGACAGTGAAAAAATTTCACTTTGGACATGTCACGCTTCTTGCTTTCTTTGCTAGTCTCAGATTTGGAATATGATTTCTTCCATTTCCCCTTCTTTTCCTTACCAGCCAAGGTGAAATTTTCCTCATCATATGTCTTGGATGAGGATCCATCCTTGGTGTTCCACATGAATTCTTCTTGTACCAAATCCGACCAAAATCACTCCCAATCTAGTAGCTGCTCCCTCCCATTGATAGAGTCCTGATAACTATGGAAATTGTTGGGAAGGCCTAGAAGTGCTAGGCTCACCAAGTCAACATCCTCTATAGTAATTACAACACTCCCAAGCTCATATCAACATTGGATGAACTTGGTTAAATATTTCGGAATAGTTTCTCCTTTCTCCATTTTATTTTCCTGAGTTTGTCCTTCAGTGCCAATTTTCTATGGTCACTGCTACTCTAAAACATATCTGTCAAAGTCTTCCACATTTCATATAGAGTCACATTTCCATGGAGACTCGAGACAATGTGGTCTCGAAATCCATCTAATAAGATCCTCCTCGCCTTTGCAACCTTCCTTTTCCACGCATCAAGAAGAGCAACATCTATTGCTGCAGGCTTGGGACTGTCATTATCAATTAATTATTTCAACCTGTTGTCCTCCAAAACTACATTCATTTTGTCTTTCCATACAATATAATTAGAACTACCCTCAAGTGCATATTCCAATATCAAGCCATTGGAAGCCATCTTGATCTACCTGTCACACCAAAGAAATTTTTTTCAAACTCAAATGTTATTCAACAAAAACTTAATTTATTTTGCACTATAGTGATTTCATGCACTATTATACCATGTATAAATTATACAAACAATATGTATACCAATGGATTCAATCTTATCATGTAATATACTAAAACAAGATACTGAATCCTTCTACAAATTAATTGTGGAAAATAAACATGATCACACAATCACACTAAGTAAGAGAAAGAAGCAAATCAATCCACAACACATATATTTTCCCCAGGGAAATCTTTATGCTCAAAACCCCTCTATCTATATTGTATAATGAATCAAGGAATCATGAAAAAATTACAATGCACTCTTCTCACAAGACTCTGCTACACTCTGCTAACTCTCTCACACTGATCCAGACAAAATCAACCAACACTTAGCCAATTTTCAGCCTTTCCTCAGCCTACCTTGCTTGCATAATTCATGTGGAATGTAGTCCCTATTCTTTAGGAATTTTAGCCTTCCTTGACTACGAAATTATCATGGGAAATCATATGGGTGTATTAGTACATGTGGGGAGTTTTATAATAATAAAAATGATAGTTAACATCCCTTTAACCTCTGTCTCAACTGGGTCTTCATCAGAACTGACATGCATGTAGCTATTAATAGTAAATCATCAGTTACTTGATAGATCACTGCATGTGAATTAAATCTGATTTAATTCACTTGACCTCTCACTGGTGCAACAAAAAATTACAACTAGTTAAACTGATTTTAACTCAAATAATTGAGCTAACTGATTTCGCATGCATTAAACTAATGCACTAACTACAACTTGGACTCAAAAACTAATAGAATCACTCTGTATGCCTCACCAAACACCCTCAACTATAATTCCATGAGCTAACTTAGTTTATCACACTTAGTTAACTATTACAAGTGATTATGAGACAAGATTAAAATTTATTGTCCAATTTAATTAAGGGAAAATTAGGTTAGACACACATTTCTTGTTGACTTTTCAACAACAACAAAATAATTTCTAGCTTCTAAAAAAGTATCCTTCTCCTTCTACAAGTCGATTCCCTCATTCTTTTCAGAAGCCTTCTTGATCCAGGGTTCTGCATCAACCTCCCTTCCCTCATTTCCTCCAGTGGAAGCACCACTACGTGTAATTATGTTTACACTTGGATCATCATCCTGCAACTTGGATCTAATGATTTTTATATTTTGCGTAGGTGTCTACTATTGCTTTTCCTGCATTCTAGCAATAAAAATAGGACAATATTCAATAACATGATCAAACTGTCTACAATACCTGCAAGACTATCGCACAAGGTTTGGACAGTCACGTGCAAAGTTCCTAGTATCTCCACAGTTGTAGCATATCATTTGTCCTCTTCCGCGACCTGTGCCTCCACCTCTACCTCATCCCCTTCCTCTGGCTAGAGATCCACCACGCCCAAAGGTGGACGTTGGTGAATATGGTTTGGCCTACACTATATAGAGGTTGGCATTGTCTATCATCAAATTAAATGTGCAGCAATGGTGCTCATCATGGCCAACGAAGAGAAAAACCTACACCATTGTTGCTTCAGTTGTGGTACATAACTTCCTAATCAAGGGAAATGGTTTGTTTCATGTCATCCAGCCACTTGACAGTCAGCACACCACAGCGTGGAATTACCACTTGGTCCTGAAACATCCCTGGGTCTCAACAAATTTGGTCTTCCCTCTTGCATGTAATCTTGCAGCAAGGTATAATGATATTTAGTGTGACTGGAGCCCTTATAACGTATACACCATACATTTGCGCCAACTTATTTCCCTTTGTATTTACCCACGTTCTAAATTTCCAAGTGCATCGCTTCTAACTGATTTTGGATTTGTAGAGTTCCAAATTGGTCATCGGTCCTAGGCATCGCTTCCAGCTTCATGGAAAATTCAAGAGCCTCAGCCTTAGAATCAATTTTCTGCTGATTTAGAGGGTCACGCAGGTGTGGTAGGAGCATGGAAATAAACCATTATTTATGATGCTTATCATCATAGATAAATAATCCATCACTGATAGTGCACTTCAGTCACTGATCTGCCTCCCAGATAGATTCATTTGGTTCTTGTCAGATTTCTTTCAGCTCTGTTACACATTGTGAGTAAGACTTTGGTTTTCTAAATTGCTTCTTTAAATCTTTCTTGATATCATAAATAGTGGTATCAACATTCTAAGCCAGATATCCCATAAACCAGTCTAGCGCATGACCCTCAAATTCCATATCCAGTTGCACCCTCTTGATATCATCACTGTTGACATTTTGTGTAGTCCATACTGCATCTGCAACAAAATAGAATCTCTCCATGTCTTCATCTCCCACACCATTGAAGGTGGTTAGATTCATATGCGTAGCCATATCATCTCTTGGTGGTGCAGGAGCTGGAGTAGGAGATGACTTACCCTGCGTGAGTTTGACAGTAGGGTGGTTGTAGGGCTACCTCCGGTGCACGTAGCCTCGCCACTCTCTGTATCACTGTCAGGAAAGTTTATTAGAGGGATGTATATAGATATATCTCCTCTCTGGTTCACTTGAAAGTACATCCATTGCATGTAGTGCTCTCATTTGGGGTCATTCACTAGGTGTGACAACACATAATACCCTTTTCACACAATGGCATCTTAATCAGCAAAGGAAGAGAGCATATGAAATTACCTCTTAGTCCTTTGAAGAACCTCCTTTCTGCTTCATAATA
The DNA here is from genome assembly GCA_034641835.2 of Pinus albicaulis. Classification (NCBI taxonomy): domain Eukaryota; kingdom Viridiplantae; phylum Streptophyta; class Pinopsida; order Pinales; family Pinaceae; genus Pinus; species Pinus albicaulis. The sequence goes on from CM076579.1 coordinate 606,793,090, forward strand.
TGAAAAATATTTGATCTACTACAAACTCCATTACAAACCCACCTAGGATGTTGTAAACCCAATGGTTTATAGTGCGGGTGATGGAGTTATCAGTCTACTCTAATTGTTGGATCAACTCAGGCATCCATTGAGTGATCTTATCATCATTACAATAGGTATAAAACTCAAATAAACTTAATAACCACTCCTTTAATTCATGTGCAAAGGTCACAAAAAATATTTTGTGGACCTCTATGAAAATATACTTATGTTCCCACTCTTCAGCAAGAAACTTCTTAGTTTTGTTCTCATTGATGGAGAATTCACGTATCTTTTGCTCAAACCAATCTTCTAATTTAGTCTTTGATGGCTACCACAACATCTAATCTCTCTCAAAATGATCTTGATCCCAGAAATAGAACCATTTTTTGGCTTGAGGGGTCCTGACCCAGGTTCAGAGTTAGCGCGTAACCAACAAAACCCTTTTACTACTGGCCCTTTCAGCAATGACCTACTTGTGCAGGCCAAAGTCTCACCTAAAGCAGTATGGGGAGTGTTGTAACCAAGTTTCCACACGCTAAGAGAGAATTAAAAGAAGTGGGCATCTTAGGATCTTTTTTATCACACGTACTGACTTGCATACCAGAAACCCTAACTAGAAACCCTAATTTAATTATCACAAGTTAACCCTTCACACGTGCACAAATAGTGTATATACATTTGCTTTAAATGTTCTAACTATGTGATATTTGGCCTTCACAACAATAGATCTATGCAACTATCATTAATTAACAGTAAAACAGGTACGCAATCGATCCAATCATAGTAACGTAAATCATAAACATGAACTATACATAAAGAAAGAACACAGAGTAAATCACACATGCATTTTATACTAAGATTTTCCAAATAAGATCTTTATTCATCATATGTTCATAGAATCCCTTACAATTCGCTAGATATACCCATGCAAACAACCAGTAGGGTCTACACATAGCCAGACTAAGGTCTCCGCACACACAGCCAGTAAGAGCCTTTCGGAAATAGTACGATTACCACAGACTCACTTCATATCAACATACAGTCATTCATTCCATCCAAAACTTACTTATCTGAATCGATCTATACTTCTACTTATACCTTGGCCTGCACTCATACTAAGATCCTCAAATCATGGTTTGAGACTCCTAGATTTATCCTTTGACCCATTACAACTCATGAAGGGACTTTGAACCACCCCAAAGCCCCTTGACTCTACATTTCTTAGCACGCATGACTCAAAAATACAAAAATACTATCATTTAATCCCAAAAATTCGGTCCTAAGGGACCCTGCTCCAACATTCATTGAGGAATTTCTCAGCCTCCTCATGTGTGAGGCACCTTTGTAGAATTTTATCAATACCGCATCGATAAACAATGTCATTAATGATAAAGTAATCTTTCGCCTAGTATCTGATACATCGCTACTCAGAGAGAGAGGTATCTGATTGGAAAGTAAGGGTCTGGAGATAAATCATAATGTCTCCATACCATGAGTCAGATGATGAAATCAGAAATAAGCACTCATCAGTGATAGAATCTTCGTATGTTGATTCAGAATCAGGGAAGGAAGGTACACATAAGCTCAGTGAAAACCAAGGATTTCGTTGACTTGGATTTGATTAATTTCAGGTCAAACTCTTGCAAGATGAAGATCCATTTAGAGTATTTTCCTCCTAGCAATTGACGTGAAAAAATGTATATCATAGGGTTTTAATCTAAAACAACCATAGTTTTTCGGAACAAGATGTAATGGCGAAACCTGCGATATTCCTAATTAGCTTTTAGCTAATTAGAATATTAATATTTTATTTTCTTAATTAAGTATATGAATAAAAGGGTGGAGGGACCCATAAACCCAGTAGTGGAATAAAAACCACTTCCTTAGTGTGAAAGTGGGACAACACAGTAGTGGGTAGGGCTAAGAGGCCAAGAGAGCAGCGCAATCTATGTGGAGGATATGGACCGAGAGTACAATGAAGTTATGATGTGGGCACAAGGATGTGAGGGTTCCACAAGAATAAGAAGGGGGTGAGTGCAGCCATGGAGAGCATTATGATTTATTTTATTTTCCTGTCATTTATGACTTGAGAATGATTGAACTATTTAGTCGAGTTTGTAGTGTTGTTTAGCACATGGGTGTCTCCGAGTGGAGATCCCAACCTCGTCCTTGGGGGACTTTGAGTGCCTGCTCAGGAGAGGATTCCTATTGTCCTTGAGAGTAGGTTTCATTATTTTGGCATCATACCACTTACAACCTCTCTAGAGCAGTGAAATCACTCAATGACTCACGTAATCCACTAGTAGAGCCATCCAGGAGAGGGTGAAATTCCAAGGTACTTTAGCTTGGAATCAAGTGAAGGGATCAACCCTTCAATAATTGAGATACGAGGGAGTTTTTGTAGCATTTTATCTATCAGTTTATCCCATAGCTTTTCATACCCAACATAATTGCATTTTCAAACCCTAAGTGGGTGATTTTCTGGGGTCAGCCAATTCAGAAATCCTTTCTGGGTTTTTCTGGGTTTTGAGAGTAGAGGTTGGTGTCCAAATCCTGGCATTTTCTGAGAACTAGAATAGCCTCATATAAACAGCCCTATTCATCCAGCAGTAGCATTTTCAACAGGGTAGCGTAGAGGAATATTATAGTAGAGTAGCAACAGAGCAGTGTTTCAGTGAGAGAGCTTGAGGGCTATCCCAACCATATTTGTCTGCTTGAGTGCTATCATTTTGAGCATTATTGTATTTTTTTTTTCACATCCATATTAGTAAAATGGCTCAGCAATTTATGGCTATATTTATGGTGTTTTGATGCATTTTCCATATTGATGCATGTTTTGTCTTTGTTTGCTTTGAATTGCTGCTAATTTCCTATTAGGAATATTACAGTGGTATCATAGCACATAGATTTGGATCAACCTATGGAGCAACTAGTCTTTTGTGACTCCTAGAGATAGCCTTGAGTTTTCCAAAGACCAGTGCCTAGGACATCTTAGGTCAGGAGGTTTTAAGATTATTTTTCATGCTAGTAAAAGGGAACCTCCTGATAACAAATGGATTGAAATACTTTTAAAAGGTGGTACTAGATATCAGAGAAAGAGGGATAGTAACTGGGAGCTTCAGTTGCAGAAAGAAAGGCCTACCCAAAATGGTCCTGAATCAGTCATGAAATAAAGATGTTGCAAGAAGGGCCAGATGTGAAACAAATAAAAAGTTATAAAAGTTAATCAGGGTATGGAACTATGTGGAAAGGTTAGAGAAAGTCTAAGCGATATGGGCTTAAAGAAGTATAAGAATCCACCCCTTAGAGACTTTAGTAGAAAAACGATATTGAAAGAGAAATTGAAACAAAAATCATGCCTCAATATATATTTAAGATGTTACTGTGAATCAGGACGTGAATACTATTAAAGATAAATTCACTCCTAAATCATAGAACGCCCACATTCCGAAAGCAGTGATAACAAGAAGAAAAATTTAAGTGCAATAAACATTTAAGCTGAACAAACACATCTAGGAAATACATATTGTTCACCCATCTCAGTATGAATCCATAATCGGAATAAAAAGACTTTATATTATTCTCTAAAATGGCTCGTCAGATATGCATTAAGAGCAAAACCTCAAAATTAAAAAATATGACACACAGAATACAGCTTCTTCAGCCAGAAAATTGAGAACCTTTTCTAAGTCTGCAGTCTGATATTTTATAATGCTTTACATGAACGTTCAAAGCAGATATTTTGCAAGACAAAATATTTCCTGGAGATATTTCAGTTTGCAATCCTAATAAAAAATGATGATGAGGCAAAACGACCTCTCATCTTAAACAGTATGGCCTGACACAGACTATAACAATAACATAACAGAAAATAGAAAATAAAGAGAGTTCATAGGGTGAAATCAAGATTTCACCTGTTTTTACATTACATAGATGATAAAAAAATAAAAATGAAAATAGGCGGCATGGGCCAAATCATGAGATTCATCATTTGGTGTTGTACCGAGGAGTGCCTGACTGTGGATGGCATGGCCGGGATGAGCATGAAGAGGATCCAAGTGGACGAATCGGAGGAAGTGCATCTACTATGAAGCAGAAGAGACCGGAGGATTCGCATACTCACAGAACTTCTACCACAACATGTCCCCTGCTGATGGCATTGTTTTGTAGGTCTCAAACAGAGATTGCATGTTAGTTAGCTTGGTATAATCCACACGAATAGTAAGGAATTTCTTTACCTGAAAGAGAAGGAAGAAATCTTTGCGCAACTGGATTATTATTGTCTCTGCTTTTAGCTGGGATTTTTCTCTCCAATCATATGTCTACATTGCACATAATTTCTGACATATTTTTATCATAGGCCGTTAGCTGAGAAAATGCGTTTGTCTATGGATCCCAGCATGGTGGGAGGCCGACTTCTACCAGCTTGCTCCACTCTTGGTCGAATTTCTCCACTCCCTACAATACTAATGCCAAAAAACGCGTGCAGTTTCTTTGTCAATTACTCTCTCGATCTCAAGAACTGCTGTAAAATGGTCAAGTATTCCCTATGCACACAATTCATCAAGTGAGAGTTGATTTAGGTATCAGATATACTTCCTGGCTATGGTGGCCTTTGATTCTCCTTCTTTGTGTCCATCCTGTATCTGGGCTTTGAACTAGTGGATTGTGATCTTCTTCTCATTTATCAATGCGAGGAGGTCCCAATGCAGCTTAACCTCTGCTATGATTTCTGCCCAAACCAGTCACCTTGCTTCCACGATTGACATATTGCCCTTGATCTGCCCCTTTAAGTCTTTGATGGAATTATCTTATGCCTGGGTTCCTTCGTACATTTTTTCCACCTCTTTTTGTAGGGATGCTGTCACCTTCTGGTTTGCTGCTAGAGCGGCCTCAGTCTCTTTTAGGAGTTAGTGAACTGAGCGGGCCTCATCCTCTAACACCTTTAGATCAGACAGGGCCTTGGCGAGTTTTTTAGGAATTTTCTCGGTCTCACCCAATACAAGGATCATGCATGTATGCTGGTCCCATTTGTCTTGTCATTCTGACAGCCTCCGTTTAAGTCTGACGATCTTCGTGTCTTTCTGGGCATTCTCTTTATTTCTTGGCAAGCGAGTCAGAAAGAGCTGATTTCTCCTTCTATACCTGGATGAGCTCATCCATCTATACTTGTTACTCATGACGCATGTTCAGCTTTCGTTTCAGCTCCTGGTTCTCCACTTCTAACTTGGCAAGAAGGTTTTGTCGTGTTGTATCGTTATCAGCCCCCTTTCCTCTTATTTTCCTCTTGAGGCTTTCCGTTTTGGCATGGTTGGCTCTGGTGCTAGCCTTCTCTCTATTATGGTGCTCTATTACCATATTATACTTCTTTTCGAGCTTCTTCAAGGCTACTGCATGTTTCACCACCTCAATCCATAGCATATCCCTGATACACTAGTGTAAGTCTAGCTTGTCTAGCCAAGGAATGTTGGTTAAATTGAGGATGATTTCCAAAGCTCAATATTGGGCTCCAGAACCAAAGGGCTGCAACCCTACTTACTAAATAGCTAGTATAAGTTTTTCTTTATCCATATCTAGCACCGAAGAAAGCCTAGAATGGTGCTTATCCATGAACCCTGCCAATTCGGCCTTCAGTTTCTCCCTAGAGAGTCTGTTTCTGGTATTGATTTCCTCCCTTGTCTCTTTTCTGTCCACCAATACTGCTTGCGAAAGTTCTAAGGGGGCCGATGAGGAAGCATTGTCAAAAGAAACATGAAAACTTGGCTTATCCTTGTCAAGACCCCCAAACTTGGGAATCTCCTCATCGGATAACTCAACCCCTATGTTGTCTGGCCCTTCAGTTCTCTGTTTTTTATGAAGGTGAGTGTCCTCATCAATGTCCATGACCTCCTGACTTCTTGAGGGTCCTTCCTACCCTTTTTCCTCTATCCCAACAAACAAAATATCTCCTTTCCCTTCGGCAGCTGAGGACTCGGACTCCATCTATGCATCCAAAGGTTACACATCAAGGTTAGCTCTCCATTCAATGAAGGGCCTAGTCTCATGTGTATAAGCTATTGATTTTATTTTCTTATTTATAATGGTGAGGATTCCCTTAGGGTGATAGGGCCAAGCTTCTCCCTGTGGGAGGTTCATCTCTTGCAACATTTTTTCCACAGCTGAGAGGGCATGCCTCGATTTTATGGTGAAGGGATCGATAGAAATTGGGAGTTTAAGGATGTATCCTTCCTTCGCAAGTACGAAGTGGATCTGGTCAGCCTTCAAGGTCTATCGTATGAATTCAAGGGAAAATAATCACATAGCTGGAAACACCGGCAGGAGGTAGGGAGGTACCTCTACACCGTAGACTCTGATCTTAGTATAGTCATCAAATAGGTACCAGTCTCCTATGAAATCATCCTCGTCAAACTATAGTGAATCCTTCTGCTCAGGAAAGATTCTAGGTGGAGGGCTGTCATGTATAATGGCATATGCTATGGACATAAACTCATTAACAAATTTCTCATACCCCCTCCCCTCTGGCTGCTGGAAAACTGTCATAGTCCACTCGAAGATGGTTCTAGGTTGGGCATTTATACTTGAGAATCTTCTCAGGCCTAGACCTTCAAATCTATCTGCATACTTGAATAGGAATAGGTAAAACACAAGAGAATAGTACTTGAAATAACCAATCGAGGAAATATATTTAAAATGGGTTTGGATAGTCGAAGCTAAGAAAGAGGGGACATCCAAAAGGATGTTCTTCTGCATCATGAGCCATAGAAAATCTATGCCCTCTTTAGTTACCTGGTCGACCTCCTCAGACTCTAACAACCCCGAGATTAGTGCTAGGACGGGCTGTACATTGGTTCAAAAAGTCGATAAGGGAATAGAGTCCATGAGAGGGAAAGATGACAGGTGGGAATCTAAGAGGAGGCTGAGGAAACTGCTTTGTTTTCCCTAGGGCAGCTTTGAGAAATTCCAGGAGAGGGAGACCTCGGAGAACTCAACATAATCTTGGCTGGGTGGGTAGCGAATGGCTTTCCTTATGAGTTGGGGCGTAATGAGGAAAATCTTATTGCCTTGGGTAGAAAGGAACATGTCTCTGTGCTCGTCATAGGCGTCCCTCAGCTAGCTAATGAACTTGGAAACATGGTATGTGGTTGGAGCGATTTGGTAACTTGACAACCCTAAACATGTCCTCACCTTTTCGATGATAGTCAAAAAGCTCAGCTCTAGTACGGGCTACACTAAATGGGTAGACTGGGTCATGAATTTGTGCATGGGCATTGATGAGGGGCTCAATTCCAGGAGCATTCCTTACCTTGCGGGCAGGTGGGGTTTCAGGCGCAGACTTCTTGGTTTTCATTTTCCCCATGACCATTTGAAAATAAAAATAGAAGGGAAATAGTGAGACAAAAAAATGAATAAATACCTGAGAGTAGTGAAGTAGCCAAGGGGAAAGTGACGTGGGTTTGAAAATGACCTTACACTTTGAGTTTTAACCTCCTCTACTCGAAAATTCGATTAATAACCAGTATTTTACACAGTTGATGGTAAAATGAGCTTATATTAGACCGGGTTTTACAGAGTACGATACAGGGTGATAGTTGTAGGTTTGGCATCATAAGGATGCCGATAATGGGACATGTGGCGATGGGTTATTGGATGGCAACAGCCGGGTTGGTGGGAGCCACGTGCCAAATCAAAGCAAGTACAAGTCTTCTTACTACCATCCTAGACTTACCTTACCTCTTTACTTATGAGCGCCAACTGTCATCTTCGGTGGGCCCGCTTTGAAATTCTTCGGGGTGCATAGGAGTCTTATGGCCCATTTTCTTACCCCACAAAATGCTTGTGATTGGCTCACCGAAAGGTGACATCACCTTTTCCGGGGGCCTGACTTTAAAGGAGCATTTCATTTTCTCCTGGTAATCCGACAACCTACTATTTACTTGGGCTCGATTTTCTTCCAACTCAATCAGCTGATTCATCCTTCTGATGATATCATTTGGCTCTTCTTAACTATCTTGCAGGAAATTAGCAATGGGCAAGGAAATTTGGATGGGTAACACCGCTACTAAACCATATACCAGTTCATAGGGGGATTTTCTTATGGACCTCTTACTGGTAATACAATTAGCCCAAAGTGCAAATTTAATTTTGGAGTCCCAATTTTTCTGATTCTCGCTTATGGTCTTCTTCAGAGCCCTTACCAAAGTTTTATTTGACGACTGGGCCAACCCATTTCCCTATGGATAGTAGGCCATAGAGTGTCCCAAAGTGATGTTATAGTGTTGAAATAAATTAATGAATTTGGCAGACTTAAAGGCCTGAGCGTTGTCTGTGACAATCTTGACTGGGCACCCAAACCTTGATATTATATTTTCTTCCATGAATTTGATCACGACTGCATCTGTATCATTTCTAACAGGTATTTCCTCTACCCATTTATTAAATCAATCAGTGGTGGTAAGGATCCATTTGTGCTAAATGCTAGATGTAGGATGAATTTCCCCAATAATATCAATACCCCACTATCTAAATGGCTCTTCAACATGCACTGGTATCAATGGAAGAGGAGAAAACTTCTTCTTTTTTTCAAACATCTGGCACTTTTCACATGCCCTAACACAAGCATGAACGTCTATGAATAATAGAGGATAGAAGAAACTAGCCTTCAATATTTCATGGGTTTTGGACCACCAGCTATAATGTCCCCTGCATACACCTTTGTGAAATTCAACCATCACTTCCTCCACTTCTTGCTCTGTAAGAGATAGTAGAAAAATTCCCGAGGGATCTCTCCAATAAAGTCGGCCATTAGCTATAGCGTACTTCTAAGATTTTAATCTTAGGGTACGGTACTTTTCTTTTCGAAATTTAGGGGACATCTTAGAGTAAGGAAGTACTCTATAACATCTTTGTACCAAGTGCTGAGGAGGTACTTCATATGTGTCTTTTGTTTCATCGTTTCTACTCCAAGTTGTGCTTCCGTACCCTCTGGTACTTCTCCTCCTTCCATGGAGAAATTTATGCCCAATTCTTGGCAATTTGACTCATATAATATTTTTTCCAACCCCTGTCCTTTAATGAGCTTCGTAGGCTTGATATCTAGCTCGTACTCTTGAATTTTTGCAATCCACTTGTCCCTCTTACCTTCATTATTCCCCTGAATTAAAATATCCTTTACTGTAGCTGTGGGGATGAAGGAAGTTACGACCGACTGAAGCACATATATCCAGAAAGCTTTCAAATATTTGATGAGGGTGTAAGCCTGTTTCTCCATAATGTTTTATTTTACCTCTACATCCCACAACACCTGGCTAAAGAAGGCAATCTACTGTTCATACACATTTTCATTCTTCTGCAATAAAATTGTGGCTATTGTATGAGGTGATGTGAATGAGAATGTCATGAAAGGCTTAATGTAGTCAGGGCCTACCAATATCGGTGCCTATGCAAAAGCTTGTTTAATTCTGTTGAAATCATTCCTCGACTCAGGAGTCCATTTTACTTCATTGTTCTTCCTAAGAATTTGTCTGATGTGTTGAACTATCTCAACATAGTTTGGGATAAACCTCCTTAAGAAGTTTATTCTTCCTAGAAACACCTGAAGTTATTTTTTATTTCAGGGTAGTGAAATGCCATTGATTACTTCTACCCTCTTGCGGTTAATTTTCACCCCCTCTTTTGTGACTATGTGTCCAAGCAACTTCCCTTCCTCCAAAGAAAACATAGAATTTTTATGGTTTAATGAAAAACCACACTTATGGCATTTATCAAAGGTCCGGAATAGGTGCTCGATGTGTGTAGCATCAGTTTTTGAAAAAACAGTGATATCATCTAGGTATATCACCACAAATTTATCATGTTCCCCCACAAAATAAATATCCATTACTCGTTGAAAAGTGGCGCCTGCGTTGATTAAGCCTAAGGGCATTTAGACGTACATGAAAGTTCCCCATGGTGTGGTGAACATTGTTTTCTTTTGATCCTCAGAGAGGACTGCCACTTGATTGTATCCCGAGAAGCCGTCCATCATAGAAATACGGGAAGATCCTACAACCTTTTGCAGATGTGGTCCATCTTGGGGAGAGGGTAATTATCTTTGAGGGAAGCCCTGTTTAAATTCTGAAAATCCACACACAACCTTATTTATTTTTTCTTCTTCCTGACTAGAACCAGGTTGGCTACCCACTCCAAGTATCTCAGGGGGACTATAATTTTAGCCCGCAACATCTTTTTTATTTCCTTTTCAATAGATGGAAGCAACAATGGATTAATTTGCCTCAGTTTCTATTTGTGAGGATTGACATCTCCTTTGAGAGGGATCTTGTGTTGTATGACCTCCACGTCGAAAGTTTTCAGATCTTGATACAACCACATGAAAACATCTTTATATGCCTGAATCAACTGGAAATATTGATCTTGATATTCCCCTAGGACTCCTTTAGACAACTTCACTACCTTCGGGTCTCCCTTCGTCCCAATGTTTATATTTTTCACATGATCATCTTGTGTTAACTTGCTGGGATTAAATGGGATGTCACTTTTGTCAAACAACCTCTCCAAGGGCACAAGGTCTCTGGGGATGACATTCCATTTTAGTTGCATCACGCGATGTCCTACCACTGTTTCTTCCCACTTGGTTTGGGACTGCTCCTTAGGCTCTTCTTCCACAGCATCAATCACCAAATTAGAGAAATCCCCAACAGTATCTATGAAACGTTTAACTTTATATTCATCTTCAAACACCTGCCAGTGTTTAACGTTATATGGGATAGAAGGATGATAGTGTACTTCAACTTCATACCTAAGCAGTGGGTTCTACGGCGGGCAAACATTTCTAGCTGCAATAGTGAGTGAATCAACCATCCAATTTTGGTCTCTTGGCATGAATTGTATGTTAAAGGCCAAGAAATTTTTTTTCGCCAGATCTCATACTTCATTCCTATAGGCTCTAAGCCAAGTGTGCTTATCTTGGCACTGATTCCTGATTTGTCTCACTACCACATCTGAATCCTTGAAGACTTTGAGGCTATGAATATTCATATTTTTAGTTGACTATAGCCCTAGGAGTAGTTCTTCATATTCGGCCACATTGTTGGTGGCTTCAAATTCTAGCTTAAACGAGAAGGGTACCAATTGTCCCATGGGTGAGATTAAAATCACTCCAACTCCATTTCCTTCTCTCGAATTGGCCCCATCAAAGTGTAGAGTCCATATATACCTCTCTTCGTTTCCTGAGGACTGCTTCTGTTTTAGAGGATGGAACGTTGCCTCCTATAGGAAACTTCCGTCCTCTTCGAACATCAGGCAAGAGAACTCACCTTCTTTGTTATACACAGGGGAATTTTTTGAACCGTCATCTTTATTAACCATATTTATGAATCTAGACTCTCAGTATAACCTCCTTTACCCTCCTCAAAATACTAGGATGGTAGCATAAGTGAGGTCAAGTTTAATCAACCCACCGATCTTTGAACCCCATGATCTGGACAACACCATCCTGAAACGAGCTGGGATATTGGCAACCACAATATCCATTACCACACTTTTGGCTTGGATCTGGGCCAAATTCACCACTAAATATTTAATCATCCCCAAACACTTGACCCTCTAGGAGTCAAAAGAATACAAATATTTATATGGACGGGTAATCTGCAACCCTATTTTCTCTATAACAGAAAATGGCAGTAGGTTGTGCGAAGCTTCGAAATCTAGCATGCAATTGTGTAGCAATAGATCATGGATGACCAGGGATACATAGAATGGGGGGGTTACTGAGTCCAATTCTTCCACATGCGGGGCAACAACTACCATGGGTATTTCTTCTTGGAGGTTAAGACTCTCAGGGAGAAGAACCACTCCATGAGGGAGCATGAATTAGGATACTTGAGCTTTATAAGAAGGTTAATTCAATAGTTCAACCAAGGGGACTGGAATATTAACCTTTTCTAATTATTTTTGAAGATTGAAAATAGTAGGGTTATTTTATGTAATGGCCTCCTTTGGTTATTCTTTAGAGGGGACTGGTGGTTTCATGACAACAGTCGTAGCCTTAGGATTTATAGGGGACTCAAGGACTGACGTCTAGGAGGAAGAAGCATTGGATTTTTGGTGCAAAGGCTCTTCTATAGGTTTTTTGCCTTTGCTGATGGTAAACTAAGTAGGCTCTTTTGATATGGATTCTCACTCTTGCTCTTGCAAACGTGTCCTCTTTCTAGAGGATCTAAGTTCGTACCTCTTATGCAATTGTTCTTGCATAAAGTATATGAATTTCCTGCAATAGTCATCAATATCTGGGTCTTCTCTGGACACTTCTTTATTCCCTTTCTCTTCTTGTTATTCTTGCAAGGTAATTTATCCATCTTCATCCTCTGAATAAGCCAAAAAATGATCCTCCTGACAGTCAGAAACTCCTTTGGCTGGTCCTTCCATTTTCCCCTCCAAATATAGGGGAGGTTGGATATGGTCATGCTGCTCCTTTCTATCTCACTATAATATTTGCAATGGAGGTTTCCAATATTGTGGGTTGAAACCTTGGTTAGGAGCCATTTTGTTGGGTCGGTCCACTAAGCTTTTAGTCTCCAACTCCAGCTCCATCAGCTTTTTAGAAAGTTTTTTAATCATCTTTTTCATCTCTTCTATCTAGTAGTCTGCTGCTTCCCTTTCTTGGTTAGAGGAAGAAGCTTCCTCTTTACCTCTTCTCCTGAAATCGTGATTGATTCACCCCTTAGACTTTCTTATAGAGGTGAAGTTTGCCTCCACCTCTAACGCATTAGTCTGGGCCTAGTCTAGGGATGCAAATTTCCTTTCTCTGAAAGTGAAGCCAAACTCAGACTTGAATGCTCCTACAAAAACCACCTTGGCTTTTGCTTGAGGAGGTTTCATATTGGCGAGTAGGTTATTGTACAAATTGTTAAACCTCTTTATGAATTCAGTTACATCTTTGTTATGCTTATTTTTCAATGCATTGATATCTATAAGAATATAACCATGATCCCTCTTTTCCCCTCACTTTTGTGTAAAAGAATTTTCTATTTCCTCCCAAGTGGTTACTGAGTGTTCATCTAGAGTTTTAAACCACTTTTGGGCTTCTCCGTCCAAATATTGGACGAAAATCCTCAACACTACATCCAAGTGTTCCACATTGAAGTTTTCAATGAAAGCACAAAAATCCTCAATATGTTTCTGAGCAGCACCACTCTCCTACCCTGTGAGCCGAGGCAAGAGCTTCAAGTAATCCTGAGGCATATTGTTTAATACTTGAGGTAGGGCTAGTGGGGCATATTTATTAAGTAAAAATCCTGGTATAACCATGAGAGGTGGTGAATTTAGAGGAGGGTTCTGATGGATGACAATAGGTATATGTTGGGAAAAATTTTTCAATTTTATCTGAGGAGAGCTCTGGAGTATGGTGACCTGTTTAACTTCCTCAGCTTTGGGGGTAGGGTGCAAATATATCCCAGATGTATTCATTGATTCTACCTCGTCTTTTATCTCAGTATGGTCTAGAATATAGTTATCTAGTGGATATTCATGTACTCAGGTTGTGGAACCGGGGCCATGGACTTGAGCCTTATGAGATGAGGACAGGGAGTCTTCTAATGATAATTTGGGTATTTCAATATGAGTTGGTTGCTTTTATTTCCAAATTCTTGAATATAATTTTTTGAGGGTCAGAGACTAGCGGTGTTCTCAATTGAGAGGTGTTTGACCTTAGATGTGGCTTAGTGTAAGCCAAGATTTTAGGTGATTTGGCTTTAGATAATAGTGGAGTCACCAAGGTGAGGGTTGTGCAACTCTCAACCCTTTGTGCTCACCTGATTGAAGGGTGGATACAATTTCCTATCCCATGGAAAAGATTTCAAAATTCATTCCTTGACAACGGTGCCAAAAACATGTTTTCACTCCTAGAGATAGCCTTGAGTTGCCAAAGACCAATGCCTAGGACATCTTTGGTCAGTAGGTGTTAAGAGTATTTTTCATGCTGGTAAAATGGAACCTCCTGATAAAAAATGAATTGAAATACTTTTAAAAGGTGGTCCAGGATCTTAGAGAAAGAAGGATAGTAATTGGGAGCTTCAGTTACAGAAGGAAAGGCCTGCTCAAAATGGACCTGAATCAGTCATGAAATAAAGCTATTGCAAGAAGGATCGAATGTGAAAAAAATAAAAAGTTATAAAACTTAATCAGGGTATGGAACTATGTGGAAAGGTTAGAGAAAGTCTAAGCAAGATGGGCTTAAAGAAGTATAAGAATCCACCCCTTAGAGACTTTAGTAGAAAAAAAATATCGAAATAGAACTTGGAATAGAAATCATGCCTCGAGCTACATTTAAGATGTTACTATGAATCATGACATGAGTACCATTAAAGATAAATTAACTCCTAAATCATATAACTTCTGCATTCCGAAAGCAGTGATAACAAGAAGAAAAATGTAAGTGCAATAAAAATTTACACTGAACAAACACATCCAGAAAATACATACTGTTCACCCATCTCAGTAGGAATCCATAATCGAACAGACATACTTTATATTATTCTCTGAATTGGATCTTTAGATATGCATTAAGAGAAAAACCTTAAAATTACAAAATATGACACACAAAATACAACTTCTTCTGCGGAAAATTCAAAACCTTTTCTAAGTCTGCGGTCTAATCTTTTATAATTATTTACATGAACATTCAAAGAAGATATTTTTCGAGACAAAATATTCTCTAGAGATATGTCAGTTTTCAATCCTAATAAAAAATGATGATGAGGCAAAACGACCTCTCATCTTAAATAGTATGGTCTGACACAGACTATATCAAAAACATAATAGAAAATAGGAAATAAATATAGTGCATAGGGTGAAATAAAGATTTCACCTATTTTTACACTACATAGATGATAAAGAAATAAAAATGAAAACATGCCACATGGGCCAAATCATGAGATTCATCATTTGGTGTTGCATCGAGGAGTCCCTGACTGTGGATGGCATGACCAAGATGAGGATGAAGAGGATCCAAGTGAACGAATTAGAGGAAGTAGTAGCTGTTATGAAGCAGAAGAGACCAAAGGATTCACATGCTCACAACACTATTTCCATAATGTGTCCCATGTTGATGGCATTGTTTTGTAGGCCTCAAATAGAGATTGCATGTTAGTTAGCTTGGTATAATTCACACGGACGACAAGGAATTTCTTTACCTGAAAGATAAGGAAGAACTCTTTGTGTAGCGAGGTTATTATTGTCTCTAATTTTAGTTGGGTTGTTCTCTCAAATGATATGTTTGCATTGCACATAATTTCTGACATCTTTTTATCATAGGCTATTAGCTGAGAAAATGCACCTATCTGTGGATCCCAGCATGGTGGGAGGTCGGCTTCTACATTCTGGCAATCACGGTGGGACCTTCTGAGTCAGTGACAAAATAAGTATCCCTTAGGACTTCGGAAACCTTTGTCAAATCATAGAGAACTCAACTGATAGCTAAGAGTAGAATATTTTTGTTTCAACATCTTAGAAAAATGATTATTTAGCCATAGGAAACTCTTACAAACCTTAAAAAATATAAAAAGAAAACTCAGAAAATCCCAAAACATCCCTAGATTTGGTTTTTTTTTTTTTTTTCCAGTTATTGGTGGTGGACCATAAACATACATCCTTAAACACAACAAAATTATCCACCTGGGGACTCCAATAGCCTCCAGTAGGCCAATTACTTCACTAGTACTCATTTCACTTCTTGGATTTGTGTCAAGCCAACCCTAAGAAGTTTATGAACCCAGTTATGTAATGTTCCCATTTTAGCACATGACTAAATGGAACATTAAAATTTTTCTTTTATCACATTGCAGCTAAATAAATTGGTAAAGGGACCCATTCTCATTAAATACATGAATAAAATCCCTCATAATATGAAAGGGATCATCAGAGTAGCTTTATTTTTCACCCTCAAGTGTGAAAAGAGGGAAAATTCATGAAGACAAGGTTATGTTGACCAAGTCAATAGCGCTGCCATAGGAGGAGTGGCTTACTTTAGCAGACAGTGCAGTGTGAATGAGGAAGAGGATATTTGGTGGAGGAAACCCTAATGGATGGGGCCCATGGAGAGGAATCTTTCACTTGTTTAAAAGGAGGGCAAGGCAACCATTGTTGGACATGCTTTTGATTATTCATTTCATTGTCTATTCAGACAATTGTGAATTCTCTGCTTTTTAGCAAGAATTGTCAGGAGGAATTCCTGTTTAGGATTCTTCCACCTTCTGTAGAGGCCTCTTGAGTGATTGCTCAGATTTTTCTCATATCCAAGCTTGTGGCCAAGCATCCTCCATCAAGACAATGTTATGTCTGCAGCAGAGTAATGTTGTGTTGCTGGGTGCTGCAGTGAGGGTTCACTACATCACTTCCATCATATATTTTCATAGGAGAAGCCCCTCTTTCCTTTGAGATATCAGATTGGAGATATTCTGGAGCTTATTGTAGACTTTGGCATCAAGGCCAAGCATTTATCTTCAACAATAGTGTAGTCCCTTCTCTAGACTGCATTATTTCTGAGTGTGTTTGCAGTGGAGACTTGCTCCACATGTTCGGAGGGTGAGATCTTAGGTGAGAGGATCAACCTTTCATCCTACAGATCCATTGGAGGAGATCTTGTCATTGATTGTAGCATCTTCAGTCTTCTCCATTTATTTCTAGTTCTTGAGTTGCTGCTGCTACCCAATAATTCCGACATTTCTACATATTTTCCATTTTGTGTATCTTTCAGCCAATCCCTTTGAGGATTGTGTATTGTATGTTTCCAGGGGTTGAGATCTTGCTCCCCCTTCTTATTTGAGCTACTCATTGTCACATCTATCTGTTATTGACATTTTTCAATAATTATGCCTTCTGGATTGCGTAATCATAGCTAGGGCCTCTTTTATATAGTATTATTTCTATATATTTCATGTACATGTTTCATTGAGGAGGCATTGTTTGACTTGAGAGATCATTTCCTCAAGATCTTGTATACATTTGTTGCTGCTATTATCTAATGTAATGGTTATGTAGATCTTTCGACATTCTTGGTTTTAATCCATTCACTTCTATTTTCCAGCTCATTTTTATGTATTGTTGAACCCTTGAAGGAGAAATATTTCAAGCTCTATAGATAGAGTCTACAGATGGCCAAGTAGCCTTTGGATCTCATCATTTTTCAAAGGTGACATATCCAATAAATTCCCCTGTAGTCAATCTCTAGAATAGAATCTTGATATTCCTGAAAAGGGATATTACAGTGGTATCAGAGCATGATCTCTAGCTCAGCCTGTGAGTCTTAGCCAAATAATATCAAGATGATGAAGAAGATGAGTTTACTTTCATATATTTTCATATCCAGAGAGAACCTCTCCAAGGAAGTAAAGAAGAATGAAGAACGAGGAATGGAAGTATCATGAACTTCCTATTCTCATAGAGAAGAAGGCCAGAAGCATGAAGAAACCTTGGAATTAGAAATTATAAGTGAGTATCTAGTTGAATACCGAGCAAACCCTAGAGCTCTAGCTTAGCCACAATTTATTCAGCAGAAAGTAGAAAGAAGACCCCTCAGTTATGGGATGATCAGAGGCAATAGATTTATATTGTTCACATTTTATGGATCACTCACATGTGTAGCAGAGGTTTGGGTGGAGAATATAGAGGCTTTCTTCCTGCTACACCATATAGTAGACAGAGAGGTTGTAGAAATTACAGTGCTGCACCTTGAAGGTGAAGCAAAGGATTGGTGGATCAGACATCTAAGCCACACAAGGGTTTATACTCTTGTTGAGTTTTCTCAAAGATTGATCAGGAGATTTGGAAAAAGGAGGGAGGAGCCCTCACCACCAGTTAATGAGGCATGTACCAGTGCTATTGATTCCATGGAGGAGAAGCCTTCATCTTCAACAGTTTGGAAGGCCAACACTTTTGAAGAAGAAGCTCTTGCAACCCTGCAAGGAGCTTCCATGCTTCACCAAGGTATGATTGAAAATCCATCTCTTGTAATTTCATAAAACACTTTGGATGGGTCTATATCATTGCATACAGTTGATCTAGAGCAGAAGAATATCACTGCGCTGAGAAATGATGGAGAAAGGAGGAATCAGTCCTCATGTGAGCACTCAAAAGATAACTTCATTCAGGAAGCCATGAAGGAAGCAGAAAGAAGGAGTAGACATCTGGAGATAAGAAACTCTTTCTCCTCCCTATATGACACTCTATCAATAAGCATGCCACAACTCAAAGAGAGACTTCTACATGCAGTAGATCCAAGGCCTCTTTGGTTTTTGAAGGACATGCATGAGGAGGAGATCTCCCGGATAGATTTCAGTAGAGGTGCACTCCCACAGATCATGGAGTGCAAGATTATTCATCAGTTTGAGGAGGTACTTCCCTTCTCACATGAAAAAATAGTATATGGAGGACAGCTTCAGAAGGATAACATCTCTCATAACTGTGTTGGACATTCCTTGAGCCATACACATCATGATGGGAGGTTTTTTCCTACCACCTATTTGGATCCTCATAGGGTCAAATTGATCCTCGGGATGATTTCATTTCAAGGTCCCATGAAATGCAGGAGTTTTATTTTGGATGATTGTAGCCCTCATGGGAGGAGTACCAAGATGAAGGGTGGAAGAAGACATCCACAATTGGTTGAGTGGATGTGGATGGTGAGCAAGAAGCTTGTAAGCTACTTGCAGATTTATGATATCGGGTAGCAGGAGGCTTGGCTGCACTGGTTACTCTTGAAGGAGTTTGGCCATCACTTGGAATACTCTCTTTCCAAGGGTATGTGGATGGAAGGGATGTGCTAGGATTTTGGCATCATGGAGCAACAAATAGTATGGGTGCATAGTGATGATGCAACACTCATATCATTCACTATGCCTTCATCACATATCTTGCATGATGAGAGCATGAGGAAGCAGCAAGGACATTTGTTGTTGGGGTTATGTTGGGGAGAGAAAGAGAAGATTTTATCTCATTTCTTGTATGATGTTGCAGGAGTAGGAGATGAAACTATCATGGTGCAAAGGGGATAGTCCTTGACCTTTGATGATCAGGAATTACTCCCACCTTGGGAGAGATTCCACATTTGCAGCAACATTGTTGGAGGGTTTCTCATCTGTGTTGAGGAAGCCGAGGGCAACAACGTTGTGCCACCTAGATACTACCTAGTGCCTCATACAGAGGAAGGAGGAGCTCTTGCTCCAAGTAGAGGGATTCTTTCATCCTTGCAAGGGAATCCCCAGTATCTCATGTATGGAGATCAAGGCACAACTCATGTTTTACCTGTGCCATTGATGAGGAGGTGTGGAACCCTAGAGACACAAGGAGCAGATAGGGAGGATTGTTGGGAAAAATACTGAGAGGGGGGGTGAATCAGTATTTAGGGCTGACAATTTTTACTTTTTCTTTCTCTTAAAACCATATGCTATTTTACAGAATCCAACGTGTATGTCCAGAGATCTTATTATGTCTTTACTTAGATCATTGCATCATTCTTCATCAAATGTTTAGTAAGCAGTAAGTATGAACATAAATAACAGAAAAAACCATAAAACATAAGCCACACATATGAACACCAGTATTTAAGGTGGAAATCCAATTTGGGAGAAAACCATCGTTGTTGTTATCTTAGTCTTCAATATTTATTATAAAGAAAACTTCTTACAATTTATGCTGGCGCAGACTTATACTAGCACGCAGGCACCTACCTGTAGAAAGGCTACAACCTTCTTTCGTTTACCAACTACCACTGGAAAGGAGCTACAACCCCCTCACTGAAGGCTTCAACCCTCAGCACTACTACGGACTACGTTCCATCAATTTTCATACTGGATCCACCTGTTTCCACACAACATACCTTGCAGGCCACCAGATTTATTCATTTTCTTCAGTTCACTCACACCAGTTGTTCATGATTTCTTCAGTTGATCAAACTAGAGATTCATCATCGTCAGATCATTATATCCATGGGTGCATTGTAGATTCATATTTATCAATTAAGAACAGAGTTCGTTCATGCAGATATTCCTTAGAGAAATTTATTCATTCACCATCCTTACGCATGCACACTTTTTACAATAATCGTCTTCTCCTTATATATTTTTTGCCTTTATTAAAACCATGAGTAAAAACCATTCAACCGCTAATGGTATTCCTTTGACAGCATTTCCTTTATTTTACCCCATGTGCCTCTTTGATTTCTTTTTAATTTATTTATCAATTTGAAGAAATTGACAAATAAATATATATACAACTTTGAACTGAACTTTAGTATTAAAGTTACAACCCTTCGCACTTTAAAGAAATATCCAACGCTTTCAAAAAATTAACATTATGATAAACCTTTGACCCCAGGCCCAGTTATATAGTCAATAGCCACTCAAATACGCACATGGTACCATAAGTAAACTTCGCGCAAGTCTAGCTTCCGATCACCGTTAGATATCAAGCTTCCAGATCAACGACATATATGCATATCGCTCGACCTCCAATGCTGAAATTTAATGTGCGATGGCCCGCCGTACTATGGTTAATATTCATGTATCTTCCTCATATGACCACCGTATGATGGCTTCCCTCCAAATCAACGACGCACAACAATATCGCTGGGCATCCTGGGTCGAACTATAATGCGCGGTGGCGCACAGTGACAAGCGGTTTTCCGTGGGTCCACCTCGCCACGTGTCAACGTTTCTATGAAATCACTCCCCATACAGAAATTACCGCTTATCCCCGAAAGGCGGTGCAAAATGGGCAAACCGGCTTCATAAAACCTGCTTGCAGTTTCTGAACAGTGTTCTTATCGGAGTTCAAATATTAAATATGGTTTATTGATCCTTCGGGTCTGGACCTTTATCGCAATCACAAATATTTTAAATAAGTGCTTCGCTGCATAGTTTTTTTCGCCGATGCGATCAGTTCTAGACCTTAAAAATTTATTAATCATAGTTTTATACGCCCATCGAGTCCAAGCTTTTATCGCAATTGCAAATCTTTTTACCCTGACCCGCTGTCCTTATATTCTTCGATGCGATAAGGGTCCCACCTTATATCTTAAGTCGCATACAATAATATATCCTCCGGCTTCAATAGATCCTTTGAATTAAGTTTCATTTATATATTTCCGCTGGTTTGGGTGATTTCTCGGAATAATGGTTATGCCTCTGCCTCTGCCTTTCATATGCATCATCTTTTAAGCTGCCTTGCTACTTCTTTCCTACCTCTGTTTTTTGTCTTCTACTTTGCTGCTCCTTTTCCCAAGAGTTGCCATCAAGGACAATCAATTCAACATGATAGGATACAAGACACATATTTCCAACAAGGATGACCATCATGATGAGATGAGGAGCACACATCCCTATCTATTGTGTGAGGTTGATGCACCTAAGAATGTGATTGGATTGAGAAGTGGAAGCATGGAGAGTTTTCTACATTCATATATTCAGTCATCTCTTATTGAGGATGTCTCATTTCATGGAGACATTTTGACGGGGAGACCACTAGATCAGCAGATGATGAGAGATTCTTCACATGTTGAGGCACCATTCATTGATTTCAAAGGAGTGGAGACTTTGGGAGGTAACCATATGATAGATGTCCTTCATAAGGAATCATCAATGATGTCACTATGGAAGATAGATCCATGTTGGAGCTCCAGGTTGTTGAAAGAGTATTCCCAAGATCATCTTGCTTGCATAATATTGACAAATCAACATATGAGGAGATGCATAGATCATGTGAAAATGGAGGAGATACATAACTCTTTGGAGGAGTTAGCACAACCACCTCCTTACTCTTTGAGGATGAGAGGAGACACATTTTTGAGCCACTCCATTTGTATACAAAAAAATATGGTAAGGGTATTGTTTATTTGCATGATGATTTGTATATTCATCCCTTAACCATATATGTTGCTCCAAGGAGGAGCATTCTCTTTGCTAGACCCCATGGTCTACTTGAGGCCATGAGCGCTATTGGTGACCACTCGCTAGGAGGACTTGGGGAGGAAATGTATCTTGGAGGACCTACTCACCTTGCACCATATATCATTCACTTCCTCCATACATTTGAGGAGAGTAGGAAAGCAAGCAGGGGGTTGAGAGGCCACATTTTTTATCATATTATTTTGCAGTTGAGGGTCAAACTGCATTAGTTACAATTGAGGGACCATTGTCTTTCTCCCTTGCTACATATGAAAACAATCATGGTTTTCATTATGGTTCATTATGATGTTGATGTATTCGTGTTTGTTGAGAGCATGATTGGGGGAATGGCACATTGGTTGGATGTGTCCCTTGGGGGAGAAATATTCCACATTATTTTCATTTCATGTTCTAATGGGAGCATGAGAGGACATGTGGCCACTACAGAAACACATTTGTTTCCATTTGAGGTGAGCCATATGATTTATTGTATTGAATTCTGGTGTTGACTACCAACTCATCACATATGAGATGATTTGGGACAGCATGTTTCATAACGATGTAGAAGAGATCCTTGGAGGTATATTCTTCATTTCTCCATTTGAGGGCCACATTATTGCAGCCCAATATTAGCATATACTCTGCACTTATCCTAAGTGGAGAGGAGGATAGCGTGGGGTAGGCTATTTTGTCTACCAAGATCAGATTTTCAGCCTACCTATATTGTCGAAGCCAAAGGTGGAAGATGATTGTCAGGAGTTGCCATGTTGGGAGGCAACTCAATTTGTATGGATGATTGCTAGGGGGATGGAGGATCTACATAAGGGAGATTTTCCTCAACATATTTCAGACTCCATGCCTTTGGTGGAGGTTTTTCAGTTCCATCCTTGCAGTTGCTTGAGGACAAGCAACATTTGGGAGGGGAGGACTATAATGTTCCCATTTTAGCACATGGCTAAATGGAACATTAAAATTTTGCTTTCATCACATTGTAGCTAAATAAATGTGTAAAGGGACCCATTCTCATTAAAGACATGAATAAAATCCCTCATAATATGAAAGGGATCATCAGAGTAGATTTATTTTGCACCCTCAAGTGTGAAAAGAGGGCAAATGCATGAAGACAAGGCTATGTTGACCAAGTCAACAGCGCTGCCATAGGAGGAGTGGCTTACTTTAGAAGACAACGTAGGAATGAGGAAGAGGATATTTGGTGGAGGAAACCATAATGGATGGGGCCCATGGAGAGGAAGCTTTCACTTTTTTAAAATGAGGGAAAGGCAACCATTGTTGTACATGCTTTTGATTATTCATTTCATTGTCTATTCAGAAAATTATGCATTCTCTACTGTTTAGCAAGAATTTCCAGGAGGATTTCCTGTTTAGGATTCTTCCAACTTCTTGAGAGGCCTCTTGAGGGATTGCTCAGATTTTCCTCACATCCAGGCTTGTGGCCAAGCATCCTCCATCAAGACAGTGTTATGTTTGTAGTAGAGTAATGTTGTGTTGCTGGGTGTTGCAGTGAGGGTTCACTACATCACTTCCATCAGTTACTTTTAGAGGAGGAGCCCGTATTTCTTTTGAGATATCAGATTTGAGATATTCCAGAGCTTATTTCAGACTTTGGCATCAAGGCCAATCATTTCTCTTCACCAACAACGCAGTCCCTTCTCTAGACTACATTATTTCTGAGTGTGTTTGCAGTGGAGACTTGCTCCACATGTTAGGAGGGTGAGATCTTAGGTGAGAGGATCAGTCATTCATCTTAGAGATCCATTGGAGTAGATATTTTCATTGATTGCAGCATCTTCAGTCTTCTCCATTTATTTCCAGTTCTTGAGTTGTTGCAGCTACCCAACAACTCTGGCATTTCTGCAGATTTGCCATTTTGTGTATATTTCAGCCAATCCCTTTGAGGATTGTGTATTGTATGTTTCCAGGGGTTGAGATATTTCTCCCCCTTCTTATTTGAGCTATTCATTTTCATATCTATTTGTTATTGACATTTTGCAGCAGTTCTGCCTTCTGGATTGCACAATCGTAGCCAGGGCCTCTTTTATATAGCAGTATTTCTCTATATTTCATGTACATGTTTCATTGAGGAGGAATTGTTTGAATTGAGAGATCATTTCATCAAGATATTGTATACATTTGTTGTTTCTATTATCTAATTTAATGGTTATGTAGATCTTCCATCATTCTTGGTTTTAATCCATTCACTGCTATTTTGCAGCTCATGTTTATGTATTGTTGAACCCTTGAAGGAGAAATATTTCAAGCTCTATAGACAGAGTTTTCAGATGGCTAGGTAGCCTCTGGATCTCATCCTTTTTCAAAGGTGACATATCCAGTAAATTCCCCTGTAGTCAATCTCTGGAATAAAATTTTGATATTCCTGAGAAAGGGATATTACAAGTTATATACTGTGAGAGTTTACCAAACTCTAAGAGAGGTCAGCCTTCGGAAAACAGTCCTAAAAAATTTCAGCCTCTCTAATTTTTAAGTTTGAAATTTGGCTTCACATAGGATCAGTACCATATCTCATCTCGATCGAAACCCTCCCAACATAGTTGATCACCCAGAGAAGATTTTATGGAAAATTTCTAGATTTGGAAACTTAACCACTATTAGGACCATTTTCACAGAAATATCTGTACTTGAACATCTTATAACTTTGCAAGATCCTCAGTTTGACTTGCACCATACAAATAACCTTTTCAGAACCAAGTCACAAAATGATATCAACCAGACTGACCTTGAAACCATAGATTTGCAGTAGAGTTCCAATAGAGAAGCTTCTCCTTCTACACCACCTGACTTTCAACTTCTCCATCACTTTAACTCTTTCCATACCAAATCTATTCAGAATCAGTTTGTTGGTCCAAGTACTTCCAACACACCCATCCATACCACCAATGTGAAAACTACTCCACTTCATCCTACACCTCCCTTCACTAACCCTACGCTTGTAAACCCTCCATTAGCTCCCATCATGGTAGCTTGGTATGCTCCCTTGGCCTTACCTCAACCCATAGTGCCTTTTCCAAATAACTATCAATCCAAGATCCCTCATTTCATAGGGGTTGAATCCATCACTATCCAACAACATGTAGATAGGATCAATGATGCTTTTGATTACATTGAGATAGAAGAATAAACTATTAAAATGAGGATATTTGCACAAAGTTTAGGAGGAGAGGCCAAAAAATGGTTCAAAGCATTAAATCCTAGTTCAATACATGATCTCCCTTCCCTCTACTGAACTTTCATAAACAAGTGGGAAATCAAGAAAAATCCCCTCCAAATCATGTCTGAATATAACAATCTTAAAAAGAATGTAGGGGAAAGTGTGCAAGACAATTGCACCAGGTTTAACAGCGTGTACAATGCCCTCCCACCTGATATGAAACCACCACAAGGCCTAGCACTAGTAAAATTCCTTGAAGGCTTTGACCCAAACATGAGTTTCCAATTGAGAGAAAGAAACCTTGAAACTTTAGAAGAAATGCAATGGCAGATATTAGTGTCGAGGTCAACTTGATTGAAAAAAGAGCTAGGATTAGATCGGAAAAGAGAGTGACCTACAAAGATGAAACCATACCCTCAACCTCCTCATCTGATACCAAAATGGACAGCCTGATGAGAAAAATGGAGAGAATTATAGAAATAATAAGATTAAATGAAAGGACACCTCCTAGGGAAAACCAAACCAATTCCCAAAACAGAAATAGAGCTCAAAACTTCAGAAGGGACATTCCTTAGATCAAACAAAGGGAAAATGACCAACAAATCAAACCTCCCTTTCAACAAAACTGTGTAGATGAATAAGGAGAAATTATAGAACCTGAAGAAAGCCATATAAACCTAATAGGTTCTGATAATGAAGATGATGTTTTTCTCACCAAAGAAGAACAAAGTTTCTTTTCCTCAAATCAGACTAACACAAAATATGAAGATTCTGAAGACTACCGCTTGGGATTTTAAAATGCCATAATGGAAGTACATAGGAAATATGACCTTAGGAGAAAAAAGAACCTAGATCCCCCCAAGAAAATCCAAATAGATACTACTATTACGAAGACACCTGAAAACACCTACAAAAAGACAACAGACACAAACACTATGGCTAAGAAAGCTGATCCAAACAAAGAAAATATCATCCAAACAGATAGTGATCAAATTTTCCCTAATACCTCAACTATTGGCCCTCAAAAATTCTTGTTGACTAGAGTCCCAAATCAGATTCATAAAACTAAACTAGTGGAAAAGATTATGCCTGAGAAAGTTGATATAAATTTGTCTAAGACACAAATACCTTTTAGTTTTGAGGGAGAGATTGCAAAAATTAAGATTACCATGCCTCTCACTAAACTGATTACCCAAGGCACATACAAGTCTCAAGTTCTGAAATTTCTAAACATGGGAAATGATGTTGACACTTTACACTTGGCTGATGACACACCTGAGCTTTTGTTTGGACCCATGATAGAACGAAAATATCAAGAAGGAGCCATTCCCACTTTCTATGTCAGTTTAAGCATACATGAAAAAATATTACATAATGCCATGCTTGATTCTGGTGCCTCCCACAATCCCATGAAAAAAGTTGTCATGGATAGACTAGGCCTAGAAATAACTAAACCTTACAAGGACATGTACTCCTTCAATTCAAGTATGGTCAAGTGTTTGGGCCTGATCAAGGATCTTTTTTTCGACCTGGAACAAGTACCTACTAAGAATTCGGTCATGGACATAGTAGTGGCAGATATTCCTCCGAAATATGGCATGCTTTTATCCAGATCTTGGGGAGCCAAGCTTTAGGGGAATATTCAACTAGATATTTCTTATGCTACTATCCCTTATTTTAACCAAACCAGGATATTATATCATGAGTCACACATGAAATATAAGGTTAGCAGTCAAGAAAGACTAGACAATATTCCTCTTTATTCTATTCATTTAGATCTTGATTCTTTTATCTTATGTAATGAGGAAGACATTGATGAGAAGGTATATAAATTTGAAACACATCAAGACATATTAAAACAGTCAAACCAAAATATTCATGGAGAGCTCTACAGTCAAAATTCCAGCAGTCCTGAACAACCATATAATGATAAAACTAGACTTGACTTTCTACAAACTAAAAATAAAAAATCAAAACCAAAAATCAATTTGGAATATGAATCAGGTTGCTCAAAGAGAGGAAAAATCTCAAAAACACAACTATTTCCTTTTGCCAATCCCAAGGTATTAAAATATTCCCACATGATAGAAAATTTTTGGAATCTGAGTCAAGAGAGTCTGATGTTTTTACCTTATACAGGTACCTCATTATCAGAAAGCCTTGTCCCTCCAAAAAAAAGTTTGACTCTCATAGATGTTGCTATGAATCCTAAAGGGATGTCTGCTGAAGCAGATATAGAGGAATATAATGTAGGCAACATAAGAAGGCCCAAAAATATTAAGTTTTCCAGAACCTTGTCACTACACACAAAACTGAAATACATAAGGTTATGCAAGAAGTTTTAGGATGCTCTTGTATATAGAAGTAAAATCTTAAAACCTCATGACATAGACATTGTTCCCAAGGGGTATTATTTCAAGGAAAACCATGTAAACCTTGAGAAAATTGTGTCATTAACAAACAAATCAAAAGGATGCAGGATGTCTATATACTTTAGGTACCTAGGCAAAGCTTCCATGAAATACAAATGCCCTCTTCCCGAGATAAATATTCCTATGCCAAAGGTAGGATTTTCTAACAAAGTGACCTTGCTTGGTAGTGTTTCAGGTTATCATGAGATGATACCACTTCATATAAATCAACACAAAGACATTTTCAAAATTCCTTGAAATGAATACATGTTTGACCAAATTTTTCCTGGGATGAGAAGTACTAAAGACACCTTCCAAAAAGTCAAGGCAACTGTTGTCAACTTATTCACTATGATATACATTTATGACATCATCATCTATTTGGAAGCTGATAAAGAATGCTTTTTTCACCTAAGGAATTTATTTTACAGAAACAAATTTTGGAAACAAAACTCAAAGAAGAGATATAAAGAAAAAACTAGCCTATTTGAAGATTTTTGGGAGAAATCTTGCATCACGCCCTCAAAAATAGGTAGCCATGTTTTCTATCTACAAGAGATGAAGGAAAAAAATTTGTTGGATGATACTATTGATGACAGGGTCATCAAATACCATAGATATTAAAAGTTTAGTTTGAATTTTTCCTTCATTGTATATACCATTGTTTGGAAAAATGTTATAAAGAGAAAAACACAAAAATAGGAAAAACAGAAAAGAGGTAAACCCCATAACCAAAAAACAGTACTACTGAAAGTGAGCAACCTTAAATGCCACTACTGGTTCAAAAAATAAAGTCTTGTTTCAGTCACACAGCCTAATCATGGCTGAAACGTGTTTTAAATTTATTGTTGATAAGTTAGTGAAAGATAGTTAGTCAAATTATGCAAACTTGACTTGTCAAAATATAGATTAGGGAAGAAAGATACAGGTTCCACATGCTTAAAATAGAACTAAGGAGAAAAATGGGGATGAATAGCGAACCATGTATCACAGCCCAGATTTTTCTAGTCTTATTTTGTACAAAAATAACATTTGTGTGCATCTTGTTCTTATGACACAAACCAATGGTAAGTCAGAATGTCTAATCTTGATTTAAACCATGTTTTCAATTTCATGTTTATAGCTTAGTGAATGAATCCTGTCAAATAGTTTAATCTTGACAGTTGATTAGTCTAGGTAGGGAATAATAAGTTCATTAGTATAATCTAGACTTTTGGAGGAAATAAGATAGAAGTAGATAGTTTTTTTTGCTTTCAAAAGAATAAAATGTCAAGGGTTGGCTAGACCAAATCACCCAAGGAAAGAAAAATGTTAGGCAAGTAGATTGGGTAGGTAGAGATGAAGATGATTTGATCATGTTTTTCAAATCTATTAAGATCATAACTTCACAGCAAGCATCAGTAAGAGAAAAGAGGTAAAAAAATGCCCAATGGATGAGGCACCGGTCTCCGATAAGCCAGAAATCTGAATTTTTTGGACACCTCCTGAAAAGGAGCTTCCCTCCCCAAGTGGAGCCACTATTAGTCATCAATGATATTTTCCTTCATATATGACTAAATGATTTCCCTATAATTCTAGAAACAAAGTTCATTAACATTGTGAGTTCTAGAAATCTCACTTCCTTCATCATCCTTAAGATAATTTTTCACTATTTCATCATTCCATCATGTCAAGCTCTGCTTACAAATCCTAGAAAACCCATTGGGGGCTTATGTCACTTATTTTGTCTATATTGTGTCACCATTTACCTCAATCCTCTATTTTGTCTTAAGCCTAAACCCCTTTACTGCTACCTAGGGCTACCAAACACCCATCTCTCCTACATCTCCAGAAATGCCTCAAGCATTGATGATCTCAAAATTGCCTCTGCAGGCCCTTTAGATAAAACAAGTACATTGGATTTTGGATCTTCAATACATTCGTATATCAAAAAATTTGTTTTACACCTAAAGATCCCAAGGTCTAAATTTTTTAGTCAAAAGCCAAGTCCAAGGAACCTTCCATTAGGTCACCTAGGGTTTCATAGGTCATAGGGTGGATTTGGTATCCTAAAAATATCTGTTTTATCTGTATAAGAAGAATGTTTTCAAAGAAGAAGAGGGACAAGTAACTTTGTCCAAAAATGATCAAAAGGCCATTCAAGAAATTTTTCCTTGGCCTAAAGCACAAATTTTATAAGGGACAGCGTCCTTATTCACAATTCTGCAAAAATGATCAGGGTTTCCATTAGCATAAGAAGAGGTAAGGTAATAGGGTAAAAAATTATCACAGGAAGACCATCTACAACAAAGAAAAATGCAACAGGCCTATGTTTAAAGAGAATTAGGGTCTTTGTGATTATTTGACAAAATATTAGTGCCATAGCAAGAAGCCAATACAAGGGCCACAAGGACAGAAGTCACCTCAACTCCATCAAGTGAAAATTGAATATTTTTAGAAATAATTAATGAGTTTTGAAAGGTTATAGAGAACTTAGAATACAACACTATTTACTTTTCTCTAACAGCCCCAAAATCTAGGATTTTGGAAAGATGGACATAACAGGTCCAAAATAGATGATAAGGCCTCCTTCTTAAGAGCAAAGGGAATTCAAAGGATATCCAAGGTTTTCTCTAGTGTTTTGTACAAACATCACCACTTCACTACACCAAAGGAAGAAAGTGGTAAAGGGTATCAATATAAGAGGCTGAGTTTTCAAATACAGTTAGAGGATCTTCAAAATGATCAAAAGTAAGGCAAGCATGAGGTGAAATTCCCAAGGAGGTAATCATGCTAAGCATAGGTTCACTATTGAAGAGAAGAGATGTCAAACTCCAAAAAGAGACAGTGATAAAGACATATGTTTTGTAGGCACCTGCAAAAACATAAGTGGCCAAGGGGAGACACAAAATGGTTTAAATTGATAAATTTTCCCACCAGAGATATATCACTATCAAAATGGTCAAAGGTTCAAACATGTAATTGGTCTAAAACAAAGCAGAGAAGCCTCCAACAAGGGTTTCCTTATCAAAAGTATATTCTGCAAAAGATAGTTAGCCATGAGTGACACTTCTGTAGGACTGTCAAATATGGATACCTGCAGGAAGATTGATAAGATCAAACAAAACTGATGTATCTCATAATGGTGGCACATATAAATACTAAAGGAGCTGTTGATACCTACTACTAGGGTTTTCACGCCAAGAGGTTTTCACTGTTTCAAAGTGAAAACATGACAGAATGTGAGTTGAAAGAAGGTCAGATTCTTCTCTTCAGTCTCATCCACCAAAAAATCAAAGGCATAAAAGATGCAAGACTGAAGATTCCAAGGTGAAAGTGCCAAAATAATCACAAGTTTACTATTTAAAAGTGTTGAAATTCATGAAAAGGATAAAGTGGAGAAAACCTTAAAAAATAGCACTAACGTCAGAGTATGCCTTTTTCCTCAAAAAAATTGTCAAAATGACCTTTTGCTTTTCAAAAACTAGTTCATGTTTCCAAAATGTGGTTAAGAGGCAAAGTTTAAGCTTGTTAAAAAGTTTGTCAATCCAAGGGAAACATCAAGATGCTCCAACAAAGGCAAAAAACCATTTTCTCAGAGTTCTACCACCTACAGGACAAAAAGACCAAAAAGTTAGTGAAAAATCAAGAAAGGAAACAAACATTAGAAAAGTGGGTTTTATCATGAAATTGTTTTTCAAAGAGAGGTATAAAGGTGCTTTTTTGTTTCACTTCAAATTTATTTTAGCCCTTGGAAGAGAGGAAAAACGTGTAAGGAAGAAAAACAGAGTTTTTCTAGTCATTTTCGGTCAAGTTTTCCGGGCGCTATGCAAATCCAAGGAGCTACGCAAATATAAAGCGACACTATGCAAACGCACCTTCCCCCTGTTCAGATTTATGAGACGTTGTGAAAATAACCCTGGGCGCTGCACTAACCCCGGTCGTTGCGTAAACGCGGGCCCAACTCACCTAGAAGACGTGCAGCTACTGCCCACCTTGCCGGCACTGTGCTAACAAATGTGTAGCCACTGCCCACCTCACTGGTGCTACGCTAACAAACGTTCAGTCTCTGTGCTAACTTCCCTGTAGACCCTGCCAGCACTGCACAAACAATCCGACCTGACAGCACGGGCAGAGGCGCTATGCAAATGCAAGAACAATGCAAAAGTGAAAAACCCTTGCCCTAAATCCAATTTTCATTCTCCGAGCTGCCTCTAGGGTTTATGAAAAGGACAAGAATTGGTAAGTGATGCCCTTTCCTTGTCTTCAATCAATTTTTCAAATTGGTTTTGGTCTCTATGGCTTTGAGTATTAAAACCCTAGGTATGTAAACCCTAGGCCTTATATGCAAATAAACCTATGTGCTTAAAAGCCCTCTTGCAATCATTTTGATATCATATAAAGGTGGGTGAGTTAGGGTGTCTTCCAACACATCTGAGAGAAGATCTTCCTTAAGCTCTAAAGCCACTCAAAACCTAAAAATCATAACCTCCACACCCCTCATTTTCCAAAATTGACCTCATCATCATTGTTTCACCTTGTTACACCAAACCCTAAAAATTGTCAAAACCATCTCTCCTATCACTATGTCAGGAGCTGAAAATAATAGTGGTAGTGAAGGTGATCAAAGGCCTTCAAGACCAAAGCACAAAGGAGGGAAAGTGAACAAGTTGGAGCCCCAAAGAACAGTAGCCATCACCTCCTCTCCTAGGATCTTGTCATGCTTTTAGAATACAAGGTGCTTTCAGTTTTTTGAGAAGGTCAAACAAGTGAAGAGCCATCCTAAGCTTACAAGGCTCTTCATCCTCAATTTACACAACAAACATTCAAAACTTACAGGGGTAAAGTTTGATATTTCAGCAAGTGTCATATCTGAAGCCACTGGTATCCCTTCTGTGGGTGAAAAGTGGTTTAAAAAGGGCAAGTTAGACAAATATTTCTTGATCCCTTCATCAAAAAAATGTATAGAGGAGACAACAAAAAAGTCTTTCCATTCTCACACCTCAAGCATAGATATGTCTCGTTGATGTTGATTATCATGAAGTACTTCACCTGTGAGGGAAGGTACTCTAGGCTCTATACCTATCATCTTAGACTCCTCCTGCATTTCACAGGAGTTAAGGCACTAAACCTACCCTATTATCTCTATAGGAGCATTATGAGGATGTTTTATGTTGTCTGGAGGAGGAATCCCATACAACAAATGCATAGCTTATTCCACCATTTCATGATCAAGATGGTGGTCTTACATCAGTTGGAGCAACATGGTATACCTTTGGATGTTTTCATAAACCATGAAGCATTTACAAACCCATAGCCTCTTCATCAATCAAATCTTCTTTCCTCATTTGCATAAGTGCCCTCACCCTAAGAAAATCTCCCTCCTTCCCCTTATATTGATGCATCAAATGAAGAGGATGACAATGGAAATAATGAGCAAGAAGATGATAGTGGAGATGATGGAATTAGTGAGGTAGAGACAAAGACCAATGAAGAAGAGAAGGAGGGTAATGATGAAAAGGAAGTGGGAGATGAACATGGCTGTCATGAAGACAAAAAAAATGAACATTTGGAGGAAGGAAGTGATGGTAATGATGCCAATGAGTCAATCCCAAGTAAATAAAAATGCGGCACTAATGAACAAAATGAGGACCTAGAAGATAGTGAAGACAATGATGAGTATGACAGTCAACAAGAAAATGAACATGAAAGTCAAGAGGAAAATTTACATGAGCATGAAAATGAGCACATTCATAGTGCTAACATTGACAATATGGATGAAGATAATGAACATGAAGAAACATAAGGTGATAAAGAGGAAGTATAAGAACAATAACATGGAAATAATGAGGTTGAAACATAGTTTGAAGAGGCAGGCAGTGAAAAAGAAAATAACACTGATAGGAAAGTCAGTGAGGAAATAGACAACAAAAGGAATAGTCATGAGAGTCATGACACTAATCAGTCTCTTGGTGACAATGAGAATGAAAGCAACAGTATAGAGAATGACGAATAAGAGGACACTAATGAGGAACAAGGTCAAATTAAGGCAAGTACAGAAGCTAATGATAAATTTAAATACCAAAGTGATAGTATAGAAGGCAGTGAGGAAGATAATGATGAGGATGGTGCTGAAGGTCAAGAAAGCATTGATAAATTGGGACATGAGATGACTAATGATGGGACATGAGATGACTCATGGAAGCCATAGTAAATGACGTTTGTGATAACACAAAGTTCTGACCATGATGAAAATACTTTCAAAACTACCATTACACCTCTTCCATGCACATATCAAAGGGGGTCAAGACAAGTTTGCTGCCTCCAAAAGGCAAGGGGACCTGTCACCTACATCAATTCTAAGGCTTGAAAAGGGAAAAGAAAAAGTGGGCAAGGTGAGGAAAAGTAAGAGAGTCAAGAAAGCTACTCAAGAGCCTCAATTCATTGATCTAGACAGTGACAATGAGGACAAGGAGATGACCACCAGATTGCTACTCCTAACAAAAGATGCACAAATTAAGCAATGGGAGAGGGATTTCGAGATGGCACAACATGTCATTTAGTATTACAAGAATGAGCACAAGCACTTCAAGAAGGTGAAAAGAGGCCTTGCTCTCCAAAAAAAATGACCAAGCACTATGCAAAGAAACACAAGCTTGTTTGTGCCAAACTGAAGGAAGCCCTCCCTGAAGTCGAAAACCTAAAGGAGGAAGAAGAGCATGAAAACCCTGGAGTTTTGGCTGAATCTTCTCAACAAGTATCCAAAATCCTTTAAGAAGATTCTCCACCAATTTTGAGAGGATTTAGCACAATTTTTGTTTTTTGAGATTTTTAGGCTCATTTGCGCAACGCCACTGGCGCTACGCAAACACATGGAGTATCCCCAAGAGGAGAAATTCACTTTTTTTTTTTACTTTCTCTCAACCTGCACATCAAGCTCACCAAATTTCAGAAGATATTGAATAGGTTTGACCCCTCAAAAGGTCAAAAAACATCACTTTTTTCACCTTTCTTCCACTGTTTTGGGCCTAGCACTGCGCAAATGACAGTTTGCAAATTTTTTCATTTTGACTAGGCTACAAGAGTTGTATTAGAAAACCACAAGCGTTTCTGGAAATTAGATTCATCCATATTTCCAACGAGCCATCACAGA
The DNA here is from genome assembly GCA_034641835.2 of Pinus albicaulis. NCBI lineage: Eukaryota > Viridiplantae > Streptophyta > Pinopsida > Pinales > Pinaceae > Pinus > Pinus albicaulis. The sequence continues at coordinate 606,827,776 of CM076579.1, forward strand.
GCCAAATCCAACGTCGGGAAGGGGTCCAAAACTTAGTCACCAAATACCCTATTTTCTGTTGAAGTGGCGCTGCGCAAATAGACTGTCTAAGTGTGTTTTGGACCAAAAGTCAACAAAACACACTCATTTATTACAAAATGATATTTTTTATTTTTTTTATGCAAATCACTCTAGAATTAGGTGCAATAATTTATTTTGGCATTTATTTCTTAGGATATTATGTGCCTTGGGCCTTGCATGGTCTCTGGGCCATAAATGGCATTTATGAGTGAATTTGACATTTTCCTACCATATTTAGGGTTTTTCCCCTCTCTTTCTAAGATAAATAGAGCATGAGGGCTTCATTTTAAATGTTGGCTTTTGATGAACTTGGAGAGAAATACATGGTTTTTATGAGTTTGGAGAAGAAATTGGTTTTGTTAAGTTGATGAATGGCTTGCTTGGATTGATGATGGAGAAGTTTGTTTGCAGGATTCCTAAGTTTTTTGAATGGTGATGTCTTCTTAATTTTTTTATGTTTTCTTGTTATCATTATATTTCATTCTTCTTATTTGCTATAGAATAGAAAATTATAGGCTAAGAAATGCTCTTTGAAGCACCTTAGTCCTCCTATTTTCTATGGCCTTGATGTTTTCCTCTACTGGGTGTGTTTGAGGAATTCTTAACAACTCCTCAAGCCTCTCCATGCTTGTTTGTTTCAATTATGGATTAATATGCTGGTTAAAAAATATGATTCCCGGCAAGCCCTGCTTATTTGAGACTGTCTAAACTCTGTCTTGGAACCTTTCTTTGAAGTATTTTTTGCTAGGTTAAGTCAAAGAGGTCTTTTTCCGATCTTTCCCTTTGTCAATGCCTATCAGCTTGCCTTAGAGTTATTTATAGCTTGATCAAAAAAATTTAGGAGTTCCCTCTTTGCTTGATTAAATTTATTGCACTATCTTGTATGTTTTCCCAACTTCTGAAGGTGAATTTACTAAACTTAGAAGATCTTATGCTTTCTATGTTTCACTAGAATGTTTATCTTGAATATTTATTGGTTTAAAGTATTCTCATAGAGTAAATGGTTTTCCCTAGCTCATGCTTAGTATCTTGTGCTAATCATATTTAAGACCTCCTTGTTCATAGGTAAATGAAAAAGGATACTTCACTGCCCTTTGCCCTACCTTGTTTTTCCCAAACTTGATGTCCACGTCACCCCACACATTACCTTAAGGATCTATTAACCTAGCTATATTGGCCCTACAACACTCTCTGATTCATCATTGAGACACTCATGACTTTCATTGACTCCATAGCCCAATGATTTAAAGACCTCTCATTCCACCTATTCCACTTGACCATCTTACCCAACCAAAACAATCAACAAACCCTACACTTAACAACTAGCCTAAAATCAACCATCTAATGTAAAATAACACATCCTTTGCACCCAATAGAGAGATCCCTCTCTGAGTCTAGGAAGGCTAGGTCCTAGGACTCCAAAGACTGATTCCATGTTATCCTGTCATTTGGTATACCAATCTTCCAAATCACAGGACCATAACACACCCATCTCAGTAGGAATCCATAATCCCAACAGATATAATTTATATTATTCTCTAAATTAGATCTTCAGATATGCATTAAGAGAAAAAACCTTAAAATTAAAAAATATGACACACATAATACGACTTCTTCTGCCAGAAAATTCAAAATCTTTTCTGAGTCTACGGTTTGATATTTTATAATGCTTTACATGAATTTTCAGAGAAGATTTTTTTCGAGACAAAATATTCTCTAGAGATATGTCAGTTTGCAATCCTAATAAAAAAAGATGATGAGGCAAAACGACCTCTCATCTTAAACAGTATGGTCTGACACAGGCTATAACAAAAACATAACAGAAAATAGGAAATAAAGAGAGTGTATAGGGTGAAATCAAGAACTCACCCGTTTCTACATTACATAGATGATAAAGAAATAAAAATGAAAACATACCGTGTGGGCCAAATCATGAGATTCATCATCTGGTGCTGCACCGAGGAGTGCTTGAATGTGGATGGCGTGACCAGGCTGAGGATGAACAGGATCCAAGTGGATGAATTGGAGGAAGTGGAAGTTGTTGTGAAGCAGAACTGACCAGAGGATTCGCATACTCACATCACTTCTACCATAACGTATCCCCTGTTGATGGCATTGTGTTGTAGGCCACGAACAGAGATTGCATGTTAGTTTTCTCGGCATAATCCACACAGACAATAAGGAATTGCTTTACCTGATAGAGAAGGAGGAACTCTTTGTGTAGCGAGGTTATTATTGTCTCTACTTTTAGCCAGGCTATTCTCTCCAATGATATGTCTGCATTGCACATAATTTCTGACATCTTTTGATCATAGGCCGTTAGCTGAGAAAATGCACCTGTTTGTGGATCCCATCATGGTGGGAGGCTGGCTTTTACTAGCTTGCTCCACTCTTGGTCGAACTTCTCCACTCCCTTTGAGACTAACGCCAAACAACCCATTGTATTCACGCGTGCATTTTCCTTCTCAATTACTCTCCTGACCTCCATAATCTCCCTAAAATGGTCACGTATTCCCTGTGCATGTAGTTCATTGGGTGAGAGTTCATTTAGGTACCAGATATACTTCCTGGCTATGGTGGCATTTGTTGGAAATACTAAGAGGGGGGGTGAATCAATATTCCTTTCAATTAGAGCATTAGTTAATATTCAATTATTATTAGTGTTTGTAAAATGATAGCAACAAACAAGAGGAACACAAATGCACACAGTTTTTAAGGTGGAAACCCACTCCGGGAAAAAAACCACATAATGCTTTTCTAAAAATTCTTTAATATTCAACTCCAATTGAAAATAAAAATCCAACTTCCTAGAATCTAGAAAAGCATTCTTCTCCATCTCCCACTGGATGGACACTCCAATGCCCTAGATTCTTCAGTAGTCAACTGAATGGATGCCCCAACACCCAATGAGCTACAACTCACCCTAGTACCACCCTACCACACTATAGAAGAATAAAAGAAGAATGGACTCCCGTACAAGGGAAAATGGTCCACTTTACAATGATATAGAATGATGTAGAAGAAGAAGATACACTATATCATAACCCCAACTTTGACACAACCACCTAATGATGATCCTAGACCACCCAACACTGCATCTTCAACTCTTGGAAGATAGACACTAGTAAAATTTGTACAATAATGTATTTACAATGACTAAGTACAACTATACCTTTATAATGATTGTATGCAGTGCTGCCCACTTGAAGATGTCATGTGATGAGCTTATTGTTGTTTTTCCACACCTTGGTTGCTGCTCTTGTCATGCTACCCTCTACTGCACCTTGCTTTTCTTTGCTGCCCTAGAAAGTCCGGTCCTTTGTAGCCCTTGAAAACACATGATCTAGCTTTTTCTTTCCTTCTAGGAGCTCGATATTGAATCTAGTGTATCTCTGTTATTTCAGATCTACAATATCTTATTTTTGGTCCTATAGTATTCCTCTAATTTTTCTTTCCAATGCCATAGGCCTGACCCAATTTCGATTCTTCAAGGGAGAGTTATACCCAATCTCACACAATGCCCTAATTATGGAATGTTTTAGCAAAAAAAAATTGTACGGTGTGCCACATGTCACTATTTCTTCATTAACCTTTGAAATTGATAGAGAGAAAACTAACATATATGCACTATCTTCCACTTTTTACAGAATTCCAATCTGATACTCAAAGAGAGTTATGATGATTTTTCCAAGGTCACTTCTTTGAGATGAATTTCAGGAGCCTTCAAAAACATTGACTTCCACAGATCATATCTCTGAAAATGTTGTGCACCTTGATCTGAAATTGTCACAAAATATCCCTTCAGATTTTGGCTTCTCCTCATAAAAATTTCAGCTTCTGAACTTTCGTAGAAAAAAAGTTAGAGAAAAAATGCCACAATGTCCTGTTTCAGATGGTGAAATCCCTTACATAAGGAGGATATGAGGATCACAATTTATATAAATGCTTAGGTTGAGAGGAGCTTCAACAAGTGAACATGGGAGGGATTTTAGGAGCCTAAAAAATATCAATTATGACTTTTCAATGACCCATGCCACAACCCTGTGGGGTTTTAGCCCACTAATTGGGGGTATAAACTTCAAACATGAATATCTCTCAAACCGTGAAGAATTATGTGGCATGCCATATATCAATGGAAACATCTAGAAAATTAGAAACCATAAAAATCATTATTGAACCAGAGTATAGTAATTTGGTAGGTAAAAATTCCCATAAAATATTGGGTTAGCCCCTGGTGTTGCTTGGGTTGACATCAATGAAAACCATTGATCAACAATCTCCCCCTTTGGCATTGATGGCAACACAAGTACTCCCCCTGCGATCATGACACCTCTTCCTACAACATTCTCTCCCCCTTTGACATCAATGGCAAAAGGTAACTCCCCCTGAAACAAAACCATCCTGAGGACCTGTACACACTTCTACTTCCCCTGACACACAACCATCCTGTGGACCTGTACACACTTCCACTCCCCCTTTATATTCTGAATAAGGAAAATATAAGGAGAACTTCGGAGAATCCCAAGCTTCTAGTGAATATATTCCAATGCTTCACGAGTACTCTCATGATCATCAACACTTCCTGCCTAATCTGCATCTGTAAAGGAATGGATAATGAGATTGTTACCCTTGGGATACCACAGACCATATTCTATTGTTCCCTTTAGATATCGAAGAATTATTTTGATGGAAATAATATGTGATTTTTTGGGTGCTACTTGGAATCTTGCTATTTGTCCAACTTCTTGCATAACATCTAGCCGGGAATTTGTCACATATAGAAGACTACTAATCATAGTTATGTACAACCTTTGATCCACATTCTTATATGAGTCGTCTATGCTCAATTTACAACCTGTTACCATTGGAGTAAGGAAGGGAAAATTTTAAGAACCCCCCTAAATTTATATATATAATAAATAGGCGAATCCCCATGATACATAGGAAAAATGGAAGGCGATTTTATTAATAATATAATATGTATATATCCCTTTGGTATCTGTGCCTGCAAGATCTTCTGTCCATTGAACCAACAATTAACTGTTCAACCAACAATCAACTTGACTAAGTTGATTAGGTATGAGTCAACTTAGACTAATCTTCAAAACTATGCTTTGCACTATCCCATATTTATCACACTAATGCTACACAACATTGTGCATTTGCACCCAACTCTCAATAATTCTTTTCCAAGAAAAATCTATAATAAGAAAAATATTTTACTATATTCTAAAAGGTGAACAAGTTCACTTTCTTTCAAATTATTAAGAACAAGTTCATAAACATTTTTAGCTGTAGAATTCTCTCTCATCTTTTTAATCCCAAGTAGATAGGAATGCCTAATATGGTCATTAACCATATAAATTCTCATGCAGATCCATGAAGTATTATCAATAGTTGTAACCTCATCCAAAGACAATGCCAAAAACCTAGCATTTGCAATCTCCTGTTTCAAATCATCAATTTCTACTTGAGCTAGATATCTTGCCCATTCCCAACCACTAGTTACGGACCAATGAGAAGATGGAAAGTTTGGCACATGAAGAAAAGATAGAAATTTCATTTGATCTGGATAATCTGTCATAGGACGACCTTTACATAAGATGTGAATTACAGTGCTCAATTGTATCGTCTTGGATAAAAAACGTCTTTCCATCATATTTTCAATTTGAGATATGATGGTTCCTCCACTTGCCTCCAGTTTCTTCTTACTTATTAAATATTTTTTGTATTCTTCCACACATTGGCTATGTCGACATTCCTCCAAAGATTTCCATCTGACAATAGATTTCTCTTTAACATTTACAATTTTATTTTCATAAACCTTTCCTACATGCTTTTGTATTGTATCTAGCTTCATCTGAAATTTCACTACCTTGCAACTTTTCCAACTACACGCAAGACATTTAAATTCTCCTAAATCCTCATTTGTAGTTAGGGATTTTAATAGCAGGTCTGCCTTGATTGGGATTACAGACAAAGGTAGTGAATCACTACACACTGGTGGGATCCCATGGTGTTGCAATGTTTTTGCCTTTTTTTTTCAAACTAAAATATGGTCCAATTCCAAAGGTCCCCCTAATTTGTTAGAAATAATTTAAATTTTAAACCCCCTTGGTGCCACTGTAGCACCCTCGGAATTTCATGGAGTTCCACCATTAAAATCCCTTATATATATTAGACCTAGCTTGCATCTTATTAAAGGTAAAACGGGGGAAAACAACCACAAGGTCACTTTTGACATGCAGTACAGTTGCTTTTTTTCCTTATGTTCAGAGTAGCGTAAGAACAAGGTGTGAAGGTTGCATCTGATAATTAGAGACAAAGGAAGGAACATTGATACAAGTACGTCTTATCATAGCAGACATTGGGAAAGCCTATTGTACACACGGTTTCCCTGTGTAAATGCAGCTGAAGTTTTCATGAATGTTGCATTTTGGTGTTTGTGGGATCCGAGGTCACTGTGACTCCTCCATTCCTGGTCTATATAATGCTCTGAAGGGGCATGGGGTATACACAAACACACTTCATGTACACAGCCTGCAAGGATTTCACTTCATGGCAATGTATTGACCAGAGCTTTATCAAGTCATTTCAGAGCCTTCAAACTTGCTAGTCTGGTGAAATATTCTCAGATCAATCACTTGGGATTTATAGTTTTGGTTATAGGTTTTCCTGCATCTTGGAATAACCATCATCAATATGGCCTACAAGTTCATGGCTTCACTCTTGGGATTTCTTTTACTGGCATGCAGCTCAATACATGCAACATACACTAATACCAAAGGTAACTTTTTGAGCAATGAACATCATACGTTCATTCAGTGTATCTATGCTATAAGGCTTAAACAATTTTGGGCAGAAATTTGGGTTCTCTAACTTTGGGATATATGCATTTAGGGTAATTTTATTTAATGTGTTTTCTAATGTGGGGATAATATTCTTGCAGAGAGTAAATACATGCAGAGAACACATTACCACTAGACAATATGCCTGCTTCTAGAGTTGATGAATTGATCAAGCAATCCTCTGGAGAGCATAATGTAAGTCTCTACACAAATCCTAGCTATAGCTACGTACTATATTGTTAATGTCTGCAGTGTACTATTTTTATGTTTTCAGAAGATTAAGACTTGCACTAGGTATGTTGTACTGTACACTATATTTTGGCAAAGTCTTTTTGACTTAGTTATGAAGAAACTGCTAGATCTAGGGTAAAATTTTGTTGTTAGTAAGTGTGACATATGGCATCTGCCTACTTTGAATTTGAAATAAGTAGTGCCCTGCTAAGACATAATTGTAATTAATTATGTCAGATATTGGAAGGATACTTGTTCTAAATTCATATCCCTAATGTTTTGGTGTTGCCACTGCAGGAAATGGTAAGCAGGAAATTACTGAGAGGCTCAGTGGGGAGAGCATTGATAGAGCCAGAGAAAGCAAAGCATGGCAGATTGCAAACAGAACGTAGTGAATCAGATGATAGTGATCTGCATGTGCCTAACAGAGATTTGGCCTCCAAGACTAGTGCAGGAATTTCAAATGATCAACATGAGTTGTTGTTGTCAGGTGCCAGCTTGAACCATATATCTACAAAAAATGAACAGAAAAGCACGACTGCAAATGAGCCAAATAAGTTATTTGCAGAAAGTATGCAAATAACTCCTCGTCAGATATATGAGAAACCTAGTTTTCACATTGATTACAGTGGACCTAAAACACACAATCCTAAGCACCACTGAGCCTTCACGCTGCAGTAAATGATATTGAACTTCTTGGTCCAGGTCCAGGTCCAGGTCTAGGTCAGGGTCTAGTACGGAATGGAAGATTTTTTTCCATCATTACCTACCTATTGTTACAAATGCTCAAGAATGAGATGGGAGAACTATATTTATATACATAAATGACTACTTATGAGAAGTATATAAATTTGTAAATGATATCTAGAGCTCTAAGCAAGAAGCAATCGAGAGTTTTCCTATACACATTCCTAAGAGACAAATATTCTATTGAATGCATTTACATATATAGTTGTTACCCCATTGGGGAGGGAAAAATGTAAGAGAAACGGTGATAGTTGTAATATTAGATTCATTATTGATATCATACCCACTAACTCAATCTGCTATGAGTTGAGAAAACTACACAGTATAATCAATATTTTTCCTTTAGCATTTGTGTACCATTTGATTACGTGATGATTACTTCTTTACTGTGTTCTAGATTGTGATCCATCCATATCTATCTTTTTAGTACTGCACGGCGCATTGCCTCCTGGACAGCCTTGTGCTTGTTGTTCTGATTAACTAGCCTTATCAAGGCAGACCTGCTTTTACAAAAACTAGCCTTATCTCAATAAAGTTTGTATTGTAAAACTTGGCTCAGAGAAAAGGTTATAGAAATGAATGTCAAACCTTGTGTCTAGGTAGAATGGAGTAAAATTGTAATTTTTTGACATACATCTTCTGGTAGCATATCTCTCATATTTGTACAAATTTTATTGTAATTTGTTCATGTACATCTTCTGGTAGCATGTCTCTCATATTTGTACAGTTTTTTTTTCACAATAGAATATGAATTTTGATGTTTTTATCTACCAAAAAAAGGTTCTATTTATTCCACCTGTTCTTTCAATTCCATTGATTATGAACACTAAATAAATTAATTGCATTCCTTTCCAGCATTCATAAATAACTTACCACACCCACTCATAGAAAATCTATCTATGCTCATAGGTTATTTATTCATGTCACAAGTGAGATTTTTCTCTCCAAGACTATGTTGTGAGTTGATTGTCCAATCCTTCAAAAACAACGATCAAGAAAGTGTAAAAACTGCACAAAAAAACATTTGTATTAGGGTAAGCTCATAAATTTAACAAAGAATTGCTTCTTTCCTCTATAAAAGGATTTGCTCAGGGGAAAAATTTTCAGCACTTAGTTGTTTGACATTCAGGATAATCTCTTAAGTGCCCTGTATTCTCACATCATGGAATTTGAAACTTGTAGCCTTGCATCACAGAACTTGAAGCTAAGCAGGCACAAGTGTTGTTATAAATAAATTTGGATATTTACTAGTATAATCAATGATCTAACAGTATCCATATGACAACATATTCATTGGGTAGGTATGTTTGTAACTAATATATTTACGATTTAATTTCATTGTTTTCGGCTTTTATATTTGATTCCCTGTTGGAACCTATGTTTCCTGTCCCCTAAAATTAGGGGGTATCCTAACTGTCCCTGAACTTGGACCCACTTGAGATTTTCTGCAACATATATACATGTTGTCCAACGCATGCTCCTATGAAATTCTTTCTCTGAACTTGCAAAGATGAGATCCTGTGAATGTGAACCGTAGGCTCTTATTTTTCTAACCAGCTTGTAATAAATCTTGTAGTCTCAAACTGGATACAATTCTGGGAGTAAGGCTCTAAGGGGAAAGCTATAAATAAATACGCTTACAAATGATCAGAATTTTCTTTTCAGAACAAGTTTTCTTGTATTGAATCTTGAAGCATAGTATTGAGTCGGAGAGTCTGTCCATGGATGTTATTCTTATGGGTAGACAGGATACAAAATGAAAATAGTAGTTTGACTGCTGGAACGTTGATCCAGTGCAGCAAGCAATAGACATAAATTATACTTGATTGAATAATTTTCTTTAATACTCACAATAGTTTTCAATCTATTTTAACTTTTACTAATAAACATTAACTTTGTGAACATAAACATAGGCACAAAATATGTAAATCACTACTAATGTTACTAGCACAGCATTTCTTTCTCTAATTCAATATGTTACTCTTATAAAAATCTTCAATTAGGTTCCCCTCGAATAAACAAGACATGTAAATCATTGCTAACGATTATCCAGTGCATTTTGTCCTCAAAAGGCATTGAAGCCAAATGACAATTCTTTGTGGAGTCTATTTTTGTTTGGTCACTTTTAGAACTTTAGGCAATAAATTGGCTAAAGGAATGAAATGCGGTGGCTGCCTACTTGCAGATTTTCACCCTGTTAAGAATAGATTAATGTCTTTTTTCCCAAACTTCATCTCCCTTTCTCTGATTTTGTAAAAGCTAGGACTATGTATAATATTCTAAAATTGTATAACCTATGTATTTGGAGTATTCCATCATATCTTTAATTTGAAAAAAGGAAATTAATAAATTTACATTTGCTCCAGCCAAAGATATTAACTTTCATACCTCGCTGTGTGATTTATTTACCTTCCATTCTATTTGTTTGTAAGTCATCAACTATGGGCTTGTTCAATCCACATAGTATTGAATGGGACTGCATCATTTAATTATCTTGTCTGCATCTCTGACAAACTCTTTCCCGTGGTTGATCATACAACATCTATTGAAATGGACTAGTCTGTATTTAAGAAACAGATAATTTGTTAATATTTCAACTATGTATTGGTTGAACTCTTTCTGTCCTCGACAACTGAATATAGCCAATTCAAAAGAACTTCAACCTGAATTTATGCAGAAGGCAAAATTCTAGACCGAAGTAGCCTAAAAAATTATTCAATCTATCCAGGGTATATTGTTGGCTTATAATTTGGCCCTTGAATCACTAACGTGTGAGGTCTAGTACACTATTGACTACCGACATTTTACCCATTAAATTTGGAGCCCCAAGGCAGCAAATGGGGTTGTGACACCTTTCCAGTTGTCTTACAAAGGAAATGTCCTAGAATTAGAGAAAAAAAATCCATGACATTCATCACACCAAAAATGTTCATACCTTAATAAAGGACACAAGCCCTAAAAGTTATCTCAATCGGTTTAACCATCCACCCATGCACAACATCTTGCAGACAGGAAGGCCATAGGGCACATTCAAATTTAGTTGAGCGCCTCAGGATTACTAGCTGCTATTGTGGCTAATAGTTGAGTGAACCTCCATCAAGATACTTCAGGGAAGAGGAGGGGATCCCGCAAGGTTTTCCTTAGAAAAAAATAACAAAAGACACCAATAATATGGGAGCATCTCTGACCATCTAACAACTTCGTTAATATGATAAAGAAAAATGCATTATGATGACAAAATAAACAACCAGAGACATGCCATGCAGGAATTTCAGCAACATTTCATTATGTTTTCCATCATAATCTTCTCACTAAGTATGTAGCTGAAATTTCATTTATACTGTTCAAAACTCTTTACATGATCAGACGGTTGTAAACAATTTTACATGGTTGCATATGGCTCTGTCTTGTCACAGATTCCAAGTTGCAGTGGCAGTGCATGTTTGGTCATTGTTGCTTTGTAACTCTGACACAATAATTATAGGGAAACTTACCCAATTTTTCACAAGTGAAAAAACCCATCAAACATATATACAAGGACTGAGATCTATCTAATTATCAAGAAGAAAATGCAATGGATGCTTAGATAGCATAACTATTTGACATGGCCCATATAGCATTGTCTTGTTGCAAATTCCTAATCATGGTGGCAGTGTGTGCTTGTTCGTTGTCACTCTACAACACTGACACAGTCACAAGGTAATTTTAACCAATTTTGAGTAAGTGGAAAACCCATCAAACATATACAGATGGACTGAAATCTATCTAATTATCAAGAAGAAAATGCAACCGATGCTTAGATAAAATATGACAACATGACTTTATACCAAAATTTGAATTCCATATATAAGCCTCAAGGTAAATAATCTTCAATCAGTGACATTAGGCCTGACAAAATTCCATTTACATATGGATAGAAAGAAAGAATGCAATATATGAATGGCAACCAGCGAGGAAATGCCAAGATTTTATTAAGTTTATAAAGATTAAAATTCAGCTACTATAACTGCACTGTTTCACAAGCCGTTAAAGCCAACTGGAAATACAAGCAGGAAAATATAGAAACCAAAGGTCCTGTACTACTATCCCAGGGTCTTGGTAATCATTGCTTCATTAGCCACTTGCTGCAGCTATGTCCCCGTTGCTAAGATATATATAGCTGTCTTAAGATCATATCATCTCCACATGTTTATTAAGGTCCCAATATACCTGTCTAGAATTGTCATCTTGGGGAGGGGCTGTAGCTCTGGAGGTAAGAATTTTATCATGCATGCCAACGATTGTAGAAAACAACTGATATTCCAGCAAACGGTGGCATGCTTTAGAGTTTATTCTGTTTTGAAAGTTGAAACCACTTCCCACATTTGACATTTTGATTTTAACTTTGAACTTGTAAAGCTCAGGATTTAACTTGCAACTGGATAGTTATTATGCACCATGTTCTCACTGCAGTTTATGAGGTCCACACTGGCCATTTAAACATGTGCACATCCTACTAGCATACATGAAATTTTGCAGGGATTCACTGACAACTGCTTTGAAGATGTTTTTCATATATAAGCTGGGTAGTAACAAGATCAACAATTGCAGAACCTACAAACTTGAATACCGTAATCTCCTCTGCCTGACTCCTCCCACCCTTACTACCCCTCGCTAGCTCTGCCAGAGTACCCACAACATCCTCGGGCCGAAGCAGTCCTCTGCAAAAAGCCCCAATTAATTCGCCAGCCTCTTTCAATGCAACCTCACAGTCTACAAAGACTCTAGCCCTTGCAAGAGCTTCATCATCACATTACCTCATCGATGGAGCAAAGGATCCCACAAGATCCAAGTGAGTCCCAGGCTTCACAAAGGCACCATGGATTAGTGGAGACTCTGAACTTGTGGCATAGCTTATCACATCTGCAGACCCAATAATGGCATCCAGATCATCTCCCCCACATATAATCTCAATAGAACCCAACCCCACTCTGAGTTTTTCAACTAGGGCTTGGGCTTTGGAAGGGTTTCTGTTCCATATTATGACTCTTTTCAAGCTGGGTCTCACAGAGAGATGCACCCTTATTAAATAAGGGGCAAGCTGACCAGCACCCACCATGGCAAGAACATGGGCATCTTGTCTTGCAAGATATGATGCAGCTAAAGCCGATATACATGAAGTTCTCCAGTGGGTAATCTCTGTTCCATCTATAAATGCCAAAGGGCTTCCAGTGAATGAGTCTGAGAGCAGATATGAGGAATTTATGCTGGGCATACGCATGTGGGTATTGTGAGGAAATGCAGTGACGATCTTGACATATAGGGGGTTGCGGGGGATTGAGACCATGTAGGCATCATAAGCAATTGGCCAGGGGGTGCGTTTCTATTGGTGTTGTTGTTGATGCAGAGATTTTGGCGTTAAGGACAATTGATTGTATCATTTGAGATTGATGATTGAAGATGGCGTATTAGAATTGATTCAGTAAGAAATTTTCTTACCTGGTCAGA